>JAGQDJ010000131.1:0-155052 GCA_022885665.1 Triops longicaudatus | reverse complement strand
ACCCCCCCCCCCCCCCCTGCATATTGTATACCGATACAGCAGTTAGCGGGGACACACACACGCTCACTCATTCATAAAAAATAGGCATTAAATTTATTTGCACGCATGGTTTGGTGGGCCCCTGAAGCCTGTGGGCCCGGCGCACTTGTGCCATTGTTAATATGGCCCTGGTCTGACTGTCTGTACTCTCTATGTTCAATTGTCCATCGTGCAAACATAATAATTGTTTTTTGTCTTTGTTTTGGAAAAATGTGCGAAAATCATTCCATATAGGCAATAATGCCGCAAAATAATGTCGAGACAAAAGGTCTATTTTGTTTTTCTTGATCATTCGAAATTTGAACATTTCAAAAAGTATTCATTTATTACACGAAAATTACTGGCCCCCTTAATAAGAGTCTGGGCCCCCCCTTCAAAAGGTGTCACGGTACGGGGCTGCTATTACTATTAAACGTAAAAAGTGTCAGGCTGTAATAGGCACGTCGGTAATTTTTACTGTTTGGTAGTGAAGATGTTAGGAGTATCGGAAACGAATTATTTATTGAGTTATTCCATTAAGTTATGTACGTCCTTGGAGCTTACAAGTTTAGCGCACTGCGCGGAGATTTGGCACCATGCTTGTCTGGTGTGTGATCAACTCAGAGCTGATGACGACCCTCGTTTTCGTCATCACTCACCCATGGAAATGACGACTATTGTTGGTTTGTCTCGAAGCTACTTTTCGACATGAGCTACTAACTACATTACGGTGGAATTACAAAGACAGCATGATATATAATTACCTCGAAGTGTCCGACACTTCCCACCTGCGAAATAAGTGCATTATCGATCTTCCCGGGGCCTGACATCTGTCATAAATATGAAAATAAAGACATGCCTTTATTTCCTACTCCTGAGTCTGTGCTTCACGTGAAAGCTACTGTGCTGTCGTGCGAGTTTCACGATTTTTAGCTAAAAACACGTTGTCAAAGGAAAATGTTCTACAGTTTTTTTAAGGTCGTTAAGTTTTAAAATAATTGTGTTCAATTGCAGTAATGCAAACAAAAATGTAGGCCCTTGTAAGAACATTACAAGCTATACAGTAGGCTGCACAGGCAGAGAAGTGTGTGTAAGAAAGTTGTTCATTGTTTACAATAGGTCTAATTTCAAACTCGCGCGCGTGTTGACATCACGCCATCTGGGGAACTCGCGACACAATGAGATGACCAGCGAAACAAACGTGAATATGAAAAACAGAATAAAAAAACCTGCCGCTTGACTTGCCATCTACGGAGGCATGAGACCCATTAGGGAACGCAACGCACCACCGCGGCCTTTTTATAGCGCCGTGTTATAGGACGCGAAGCCAAGGGCGCCGCGAGCTGAAAATTGTGGAACCGCCGTACTGAAGTCAAAGAGAATTCGAAGAGAGTTAAACTGCATCCTTGCTAAGTCTAGTGACCTATCTCTAGACCTGCCGTCATCCTTGCGCAAATCCAGAGCCAAAGTTCTTTCTGCCAGCTCAATTATGTGTTTTAAAAGCTATAAGCCTAAGATCTCCACCAAAAAATTGACAATTTTTGTTTCAACAAATTTTTGTCTTCATTGTATAAAGTTAGATTACCTTAGCTTTAGGTTACTTAGGCTTAAATAATGTAAAGTACTTTAAATCACGCTAGGTTAGTGTAGTTAATTGCTTCTGAACATTTTTCGTGATTTACCCAAAATTGCCGGTCACAAAGTCTTTCTTGTTATGTCAATTCTTACCAGAGATTCCATTTACAGCTAAAAGTAAATACCAATTGACCACAAGCTTCATGGTTGGTGAAAAGCAGTTCACAACTTTTAACCGATTTTATATTATGAAGCCTTTTTTATTTTGCACTTGGAAGGAAATGTTTCATTGCCATCACTCCATTTTATGAAACGAAAAGTATAAAACTAATAAAACCAGCAAAGACTACATGAGCTCGTTTCCTGTGTTGGTCTTTGCCGTGCTATGAATCTTATCGTTGTGGTAACCCGCAAGTTGATAAAAAATAGAAGAGTAACAAATTTCCGGGAGTTTAGTTTTCAGTGTGTGCGTCGTTTGATGATTGATTACAATTACTTTTTTCCTATTTGCCAAATTGGGATGTTAAAAACGATTCAATTGCGTGATACAATAGCCTACTATTCAAAAGATCGAACTCTGCTGATATGTTGTTAAGTCCGTCCATTTGTTTTATCGCCTAACTTTTTTAATATATCGCAACATATAAATGTATCGTTAGTGTATTTTTGTTAATAATGTGTTTCGCAGATTTTTGTAGACGCACGAATCGTCCGTAATTTTCAACGCTTTTGGAGCCGTCTTTTTGTTTAGTAAAAAAAAAGACTCAATTCGTAACTTCTAAGTTGACTTTTCAATGCCATGTGACGCAGTTAAAATGCTAAAAGAATATGAAAAATTTCAGAAAGATTGTAAGAAAAAGCTCCAACAAGCCAGGAAAACTAATAATCCACTGTCCACTGTAAAGTTGTTGCTAGCTTTTCCCGTTCCACTGAGTGAAAGACTGAGCTCTACTTTACCCGAACAGTTCAGAAAATGAGCTTTCAAATCCGCATCGAATAAGTTGCTTTCTGAGCTCTTTCTAAGTCACTTCAGAACGGTTGCCTCAAGTCAAGCCCAACTCATTCCAAAATGAGCTTGTGACAATTTCTCAAGCATTAGCATGTTATAAAAATGATCTTCAATCCAATTTAAATCCAGGTCAAGTTCAAATCAGTACAAGTCTGTCTTTCACTCATTATCCAAAATTGCTAGTCAGAAAGGCCTCCTTTAGCCTGCGTATTGAAACTTTCGACGAAAGAAAAACATTAAGATCAAAGAGAAAACTGCTTTTAAAAGAACAAACAGTGCTACATTGTCAGAGAAGAGGAAAGCTGTTTTAACATACGAATTCTCATGGTCCGAAGATCTTTTCAAAACCTACTTTAAGATCCCGCTTAACTTGACATGTTTGGACTGAATATATAATATTAAATTAGGCGCAGAAATAACACGAGGTTGCAAAATAGAATGTCAGGAAAGGCGTAATTACGGGTCGTTTTAACGTCAGAATACACATGAACTAAAAAGTATGTAGTGAATCTTTTTACCATTCTTCACGAAAATAGAACGCAATAGGTTGTTGTGTACCATATGTGAGGTTTAGTTAGTACAGATCAGCTTTCAAGTCATACAAGAGTTCTAATGGAATGCCTACGCATCCATGAATCGACGAATTGCTTTCACCGCCTCTAGTGCGGTTGCTAACGGTAGAGGAGGCATTAGCTTCTACTCTGAAAGTTGGGTTTAACGTTAAGACAGCCGTACACACACCATGATTTTCTGAGCATTTTTTGTATGGCTCCCGGGTTTTATTAATCGTGTTCGCTATTGCGTATCAATTGTATTAGGGTTATTTAGAATTGCAAAGTATGTAACGGGACATGAAAATGTTACTATATAAGACGGTTATCTAACTAGTCGATATATATTATATAACGCGATGCTAAATTAAGTGAGTTCCACTGTATCTCAAATTTCTTAGGGTATGCTCCATTACCAAAAACAAACGACTTTTACCCAATTTTTGGGTAACACAATGTTTAGGCGTAATAAAAGGTACGGCGTTAATCAAGCTTTAATAATAAGTTTTGCCTGTGGTGATATGCAGCCATCACCTGGATCCAGTGGCGCAGCCAGGGGGTAGGCCCGGCAGGCCCAGGCCTACCCCGAAATCCTTAAAAAAATCTTGACTCCTCCTTTTCGCAATTGTAGCAGGTCTTACATTGATGCGCATGAATTCATGAATGTCTTGTTGCGTGGGCCGGTGACCTACTCTACTCTATTCCAATATGTGTGTAAAAATGTAGTTGAATTGAGGCAAATTGAGGGGCGTTTGAGTGTACAGGCCTACCCCGAAACAGATTCCTAGCTGCGCCTCTGCGTACCGGAAAACTTCCTGACGTTTTGCTAGATATACGGATGCGGCTTTGCACCGGGATATGATGGTCGGTGGTACTATGTCCCAGGCAAAATTCACACTGCTCTTCCTGTACGACAACCTCCGCAACAGCTCTCTACCTCCAAAACTTCTCTCCCTCTTCTCCAAAACTTTGGCGTACACCTTTCCTGATATACTGACGAGTGTGATTCCACGATAATTCGCGCAATCCTTGCAATCCCTTTCTTAAAAAGAGGGACTTGAACCCCTGTCTGCCAGTCTTTCGGCGTTTCCCCCGATTTCCACGCGACTTCGCATACTCGATGAAGCCGCCCGGCTCCACTTGAAAACATAGACTTAAGAGCTTTGGCTCGGGTCCCGTCCACTCCTGGAGATTTCCCGTTCTTCAAGCTCAAAATGGCTTGAAGGTGTTCATTGAGAGTGAGATAGATTCTTCCCAAGTGGTTTCCGGGATCAGCGCTATCCGTACATCCATCGACTGAATTCCAGAGCACCTCAAATATTCCTTCCACCGCCCAAGTATATTTGCCTCATCCGCCAGCTGCTCCGCGTTACGGTCTTTTATGACCCAAAAGGCCTGCTCCCGTGCTCGCCGAAGTCTCCGTGTCGCGGATAGAAACCGCGAGGGTCAAGTTTAAACTTCCCGCGGTCCACTGTGACGTGCCAACCATCGGTCGGCCCTGGAGTGCATAGGTTCAAGGTTAAGGGAGTGCCTCAGTTCAAAGCTAAGGGAGTGCCTAGGTTCAAGGCCACGGGAGCGCCTAGGTTCAAGGAAAAAGAAGAACTCACGTTGAATGCGGTGGGAGTTTAATTAGTTGTGACAGAGAAGGTAGCATGAATACACGCTAGCATTTCCTGGCCCTTGTTTTGTAATGTATTGCTGGCTCTTGTTTTTTGCGTAGTGTCATTTAGCTGAAGTTAATAAATTACTTTAGTGAAAACTATAGTTCCCTGTCATCGATAGCAAGTTGCATCGGTGACATTTATGGTGCATCGACCGGGAAACTAGCTCGTTTTTTATTTCCCTTAGTTATTCTTGGTGAACTATATAAGTACTCGAAATGGCTACTGCTCAAAGTGTTGACGATATTGTGAGTGATGTCGAAAGCGATCAAGACGAGCAATTCGACTTGAGCGATCCGGCGACCGTAAAAAGGTTACGCACGGACTCCAAAAAACGGTTGATAGTGCTGAGAAAATCTCTCAATTGGTTAGCGATCGAGGCAGTCGAACAGCATTAAAGCTGCAACGAAATCAGCTCGCCACCAACTTAAGTGAATGTTCCGAACTGAAAAAAATATGTGGAAGTTGGTGGCTCCTTGGAAACTACGGCCGACAAGTACTATGCGGTCGTAGAAAAACTGGTCTCCGACAGCTTTAAGTGCATCAACGATTACTTGAGAGTACGCACCGACGACCCGGCCTCATCCGTGGCGAGTGGATATGCACAGTCCCTCGCGTCCGTGGCCTCAAGAACATCGCAACACTCGCAAGCTTCCACCCAGCTTCGCGAGTCTCAGAGGCATTTGGAGAACGCCGAGTTCCGCATAAGTCAACTGCGTGCAGCGATAGCCAAAGAAGAGCAAGGTAAAAGACAGATACATAAAGCTCAAGAAGCACTAGAAAAGGTTGTACACACAGTAAGTCTTAAACGACAAGTACGCAAACAGCGCAACCTTGCCGAACATCTGCAGTCGGAACATGGGTCTCTGGACGAAGGTGAAAGGTCCAGGTCACACAGGGGTCAACCTTTCTTCGCCGAAGGTCAAGACCTTCCGCCCGGATTTGTCAACGTCCCTTATTAAGGTAATTCGATACGGCCTAATTTAACATAAGCCGTAGGACCCACTTCTGAGTCATCAAAGCTTCAGACCCCACCCCCTGACGCATGGATTAACAACGCAAATGCAAACGACATCCGTCAAGCGGAAGATTCAAACGCCGTTAACAATCTCTCGAAAATCCACATTAAACCATTTTCCGGAGATCCCAGGGATTGGCCGTTATTCATCGGGCAGTTCAAAAGTTTTGCCCACGATGTGGTGCCAAACGCTGCCTAGCGAATGGCATATCTCCGCGAATTGTTAGCGCCAAACGTGAGGAAAAGCATCTCCCAAACCCTCATGAATCCAGCCACATATCTGGACTCACTAAGAGCACTACAAAGGCGGTATGGTCACCCAGCATTAGTTTCCGAAGCTTGTGTCGACGGGCTACTCAAACTCCCAAATGTTAAGGTAGGTGATTTCACTTCGTTAGAGACGTTTTTCAACGAGCTCCGCGGGGCCGTAACAAGCTTGAGACAAGCCGGGTATGAAGCCGACTTAGCTGCCCCCACAGTAGTGCGTCAGTTACGAGATAAGTTACCGGAGCAACTTAGAACGAAGTGGGGTGCCCGCGTCCGACAACTAAATCGCGCACCGACCCTACTCGACCTCGACGCGTGGTTAGACGACGAAGTCATGGCGGTCGTTCTTGGAAATCGTTTTTCCATTTTCGAACCAGAAAGTCAACCAATCAAGAGTAGCAGTCGACACAGGTACGTAAAGGCAAGGGAGCGATCTCCCACCGTACTCTATACATCAAACGTCTCAGGCGAAGCGCAACTGAGACCCAACACTTCGTCCCCTGCATGCAGCGTTTGTGGCGAAGCGCATCCGATCGCGCGTTGCCAAAGCTTCAAGTCCCTTAACACAGAACAACGCGTTGAACATATTAGGCTAAATAAGCGATGCTTTAAATGCCTATCCCCTGGGCACTTCTCCAAAGATTGCAGGCGCCAAACAATTTGTGGGCTCAATGGATGTAGAGGTCGCCACAACATTCTCCTCCATGGCGCTGCGCGACGTCCAAATCAAAACATAGCAAATGCTTCCACTAGCGTTCGTCAAGGTACCGAAGAAACCGAGACGGCTTACGTCGGTACAAACTTGCAGCACTTAAACCCAGTCCTTTTATCGGTGGTTCCAATTGTTATTCGGGCCAATGGTAAGAGTTTGGATACCTACGCGCTTCTCGATCCAGGGAGCGAGGTATCCATAATCCTACAAAGTACCGCCGATACTTTGGGACTACGAGGTTCGCGGGGTTCATTACGTTTGGGGTCTTACCATGGACAAGACCCTACGTTTATGAGCTCGCTAGTTGATTTTGAAGTAGCTAGCCGCGACAGCAAAACCATTATGTCCGTTGTTGGTGCGGTAACTGTGCCCGCCTTAAACAACAGCCTTCGGTCCATCGACTGGCCTAAGGAAAAGAAGCGCTGGCCACACCTCTGTAACCTACCAATGGCCCCCCTCGACACGTCAAAAGTTACAGTCTTGCTTGGAGGCGAACTAGACGACGCGCACGACCAGTTAAAGGTAATTAAAGCACCTAAAGGAGTTATTGCCCCTCGGGCTGTATTGACGCCCTTCGGATGGTGTGCTACGGGCAAGCTCCCGGATCGAGCCTCGTTCGGTTCAGTCCGACGAGTGAATCTAATTCGTCAACCGGCTTACGACGAAATTAACGACGTATTGAAGCAATTCTGGCAAACCGACTCATTCGGTATCAAGGCGTTCGACCCTGTTAAATCGCGAGAAGACGTACGGGCCCTCGCTATCATGGAAAGGACCACTCGCAACGTTGGTAATCGGTACGAATGCGGACTTCTTTGGAAAGAGGATAAGCCGCAATTACCAGACAACCTCTCAATAGCGCTTCGACGTTTCTTTGCCCTCGAACGCAAACTCCTAAAGAATCCCGAGTTAGCCAAACGGTACGAACAGACTATTAACGAATATGTCATGCTGAAACACGCCAGAAAACTAACTCCAGAAGAATTACAAGTCTCATCCGGTAAGACTCGGTACCTGCCGCATCACGCCGTAACACACCCGAACAAGCCTGATAAGGTTCGCGTAGTTTTCGACGCCTCCGCCACTCATGGAAACTACTCTCTCAACGGAGCATTGCTGAAGGGTCCCGATCTGCTGACTAGTCTATTGGGCGTTCTCCTACGCTTTAGATGCAATCGTATCCCATTATCAGCAGACATAGAAAAAATGTACCACCAAGTTCTTGTCACACCGGAGGACGAAACGGCTTTCCGGTTTCTGTGGAGAAGTCCCCACAGCAGCACAGATCCGCACACTTACCAAATGCTGGTCCACGTTTTTGGAGCGATATCTTCGCCGTCCATTTGCCTATATGTTCTTCGCAAAACCACAAAAGACAACTAATTAAAGTTCCCATATGTTGCAAACAAAGTTATCGAAAACTTTTATGCCGATAACTTTTTAGACTCCGTTGACACCGAACAAGAAGCTACTGTTGTTGCTCATCAGTTGATGAGTTTGCTTAAGCTTGGAGGCTTCAGATTGACTAAGTAATGTGGATGACATCGTCTCGTGAAGTTTTAAATTCAATTCCTTCATCAGAAAGAAGTTCTTCGGAACTAGACATGGATTTCGAGCGGCTTCCGTGTGAGGCGAACCCTGGGCTTGCTTTGGGACTGCGAATCCGACGCTTTCATATTCAAGATCATCATTTGCGACGAAGCAACTTCTAAAAAACAAATGCTTCGTCGCGTCGCCTCTATTTTTGATCCACTGGGTTTCTTAAGCCCACTGGTATTTTCGGCCAAGGTCTTGTTGCAAGATATCTGGAGAGGAGGACACGATTGGGACGAAGCCCTCACGCAAGACATCCAAACGCGCTGGAATGACTGGGCCGGCGAATGAAAGCTATTAGAGCAACTTCGCCTTCCACGATGCCTCAAGTTTCCTCAACAGCCAGCGAAATCGGAACTACATGTATTTTGCGACGCATCGCAACTAGGTTTCGGCGTCGTTGCCTACCTTAGGCATGAATACATAGATCAGCAAATAAGCGTACATTTTGTGACGTCCAAAACTCGGGTAGCCCCGCTGAAGCCCATTTCCATACCAAGGCTCGAGCTAAAAGTTGCGGTCGTTGGGCCTCAGACTCGCCTTGTCCTGCTGCAAAGAACTTCGGCTACAGCTGAGTCAAGTCGTCTTCTGGACTGATTCTACTACCGTGCTGCAATGGATCAATTCGTCTACTTGCAAATTCCAGACCTTTGTCAATAACCGCATTGGGGAGATTCTGGAGTCAAGCAGTTGCAGCCAATGGCGTCATGTAGCAGGGAAGAACAATCCCGCAGACGAGTGTTCACGTGGCTTAACCCCGAAACAATTGTCAATCAGTCACCGATGGTTCCAGGGCCCAACGTTTCTGAAGACCTCCATTGCCTAACACCAGACACAGTCGGTTGACGAGCCGGCAAGTGATGACCCCGAAGTGATACGAACAGCATGGACAGGAACCCTCAAGGTCTCCGAGAATCCCTTAAGTGACCTGATGGCCAGAACCGCTACGCTTCTCCGGTTGCAGAGGGTGATTGCCTTGTTAATCCGATTTGGAAAACGCTGTCGAGGCACTGAGTTTACACCCAACATTACGGCCGCCGAATTAGAAGAGGCTCTCCATGCCTGTATTCGTATATGCCAAGAGGAAAGTTTCTCGGACGACACTGAAGCCATCAAAAAGGGCAGGCCTCTCGCAAAAAACTCGCGTCTCACACACCTCACTCCGTTTCTCGATGCTCACGGAATTCTTCGTATAGGTGGTCGATTGGAGCACTCCTCTTTAAGCTACGAAGCTCGTCATCCTATCGTACTGCCTGCCTCCCATCGTTTAACGGACCTCGTCATAGATAACGTACATCGAGAAGGGGTTCACTCCTCAACGGAAAGAACGCTTCACAGAACGCGAGATCGCTATTGGATCTTACGAGGCCGAGCAGCAGTGAAAAGAGCTTTATGGAAATGCTCTTTATATAAAAGGCGAAACGCCAAACCCGTCATGCCAATGATGGCCCCTCTGCCCGTTTGCCGAGTGAAGCCTTCGAGTCCCCCGTTCTCCTTCACAGGAATTGACTACTTCGGACCTCTCTTTGTCCACAGAAGCTCAGAAAAACGCTGGGTGTGTCTTTACACCTGCTTAACGACACGCGCTGTTCATTTGGAAATCGCGCGAAATTTAGACACCGACTCTTTCCTCATGAGTTTTCGACGTTTTATAGCAAGAAGGGGGGTTCCAGCCGTATGCTACAGTGACAATGGTACCAATTTGGTATCAGGATGCCAAGAATTGAAGAAAGGCATCGAAGCTTTAAATGCCACTAAGATAGCGGACGCTATGGCAGCAAAGAAAATCGAGTGGCACTTCTCTCCGCCGTCCGCTCCTCACTTTGGTGGTGCGTGGGAACGTTTGATCCAATCTGGAAAATCGGCGCTGAAAAAAGTGCTTGGAACGCGAAGCGTCCACGAAGAGATTTTACAGACCGTGTTGTTGAAGTAGAAGCGCTACTGAACGGCCGACCCCTTACTCATTTGAGTGTCAACCCTACCGATCCAGAACCCCTCACCCCTAATCATTTTTTACTAGGTAGAGCGCATCCAAATCTTCCATCCGACATTATAAGACCGGCCGAAGAATGTTCCCGAAAAAGATGGAGAGCTGCTCAAGCCACCGTGAACCACTTTTGGGCTAGATGGATGCGAGAATATCTTCCTTACTTAATAGAAAGAAGAAAGTGGTCACGACCCAATCGGAACATCCAAGTGGACGACGTCGTCTTAATCGCCGACAACCAGACACCGCGTGGATGCTGGCCTGTCGGCAGAGTTACCAAGACGCTACCTGACCCGATGGGATAGTGAGAGCAGCAGTCGTAAAAACAAAAACCGGGGAACTTACACGACCGGTAGCTAAACTGTGCATTCTTGAAACAACTCCAGAGGTTTAGCCGCAGCTAAGCCTGGGCCGGCTATGTCGCGGATAGAAACCGCGAGGGTCAAGTTTACACTTCCCGCGGTCTACTGTGACGTGTCAACCATCGGTCGGCCCTGGAGTGCATAGGTTCAAGGTTAAGGGAGTGACTAAGTTCAAAGCTAAGGGAGTGCCTAGGTTCAAGGCCAGGGGAGCGCCTGGGTTCAAGGAAAAAGAAGAACTTAGGTTGAATGCGGTGGGAGTTTAATTAGTTGTGACAGAGAAGGCAGCATGAATACACGCTAGCATTTTTTACCCTTGTTTTGTAGTATATTGCTGGCTTTTGTTTTTTGTGTAGTGTCATTTAGCTGAAGTTAATAAATTACTTTAGTGAAAACTATAGTTCCCTGTCATCGATAGCAAGTTGCATCGGTGACACTCCGGATGGTTTACCAGAAAACTTTGATTGCAGCGCGGTAGTCGGTCTTCATCTTGTCGCCGAATTTCTTCCATGCTTCTTAATTTGCCGCTTTGACTATGCGTTTAGCATTTTGTTTCGCGACATTGTAGCTCATTCTTGTTGCTATTGACCCACAAGTAGGGTTACCATCTCACGCGGGTAAAATTTAAGGACTACTGTTTTTGAGTGGAGGAGCCAAACGGTATTGCCACCTCTTGCACAACGGAGCTCGTTCACTCCCTCGCTCACGCACTCACACATCCACCAACCGCGTACACACACGGGAGGTTGTTACAGTTATGTAGGCAGACCCGGCTCCCCCCTTAGCTCGCCACTGCACATACAGTACACCCTGGAACTTGCTCTCACACGCGTGTGTTTCACTTTGACGGCTATAGCCGTTGTCCACCGCCCTCTATGCCCAACGGCTAGCCATTTTTGAACAGAACTTGAAACTGCATGCGGCCGGCATGTATTATTGATGTCTTAGTCCTTTTATTCTGACGAAATGTCTACAAATTTAGCAGGAACTCCCATTTAAGGACATATTTAAGGACAAACACCCTTAAGGACGGGCATACCAAATTTAAGTACTGTCCTTATCATTTAAGGAAGGATGGTAACCCTACCCACAAGACAAGTATGTCCTATATGCTTTCTTTTATGGCTTCGACAGCTCCACGATCCTCTGGTGTCCACCAAGGGGTCCGCTTCTATTGCCACTCTTATTAGCGATGGTTTTCTCCCCGCAAGCCTCAAGGACCCCAGCGCGGAATAGGGTCCATTCGGTTTCTACGTCGCCTGTTGGCAGAGGAAGTATGGAGTAATTTTTGCCGATTACCCTCGTAAACTCCTCACAAAGAGCTCTCAAATCTCTCAAGTCTTAACTCTCAAACTGAATGGTTTCTAGGCATAGAGTAAGATAGATCTGACACAAGTCCACTTTCTTGTGGTTTTCTTGCCATATGTTTCTGACCATTTAGGTAGATCCCTCGGGAGTATTGGTTGGTTCCAGAGCTGAGTATGCCTACCTTCCACATCGCAGGAATCACGTAAACGAGGGTAATGATTATATCGATAGCAGGAACGTTTTATCGATTCCATAGCTGATGTGCCTTGAAAAGTGCGGGCGATTTCGGATTTCTTCACCTAGAAAGTATTATTTCTTTCCTGTAACTTAGTCTTGAGCATTTTACAACCTTATTTATCATTATTTCTTATTTGTGTTTGTTCATAAGAAAAGTCTGCTTAGTATCAACAGTTCACCGAAAGGAATTTATTTTCCGGACAAATACCTTGAGACCCTTCCCAGATTCTGGGTCCCAAAACTGGAGGCACATTCTCAAAAATAAAGTAAAAAAAAGTCTAAATAACTTTGTAACCTCTAAGTTTCTTGACGACCATTATCTCAAATTTATATTTTCAATACTGAAATTGGACCCTGAAGCGTACTCTTTTTAAATGATGATTGGTGTTCGATCAGCCCGGTCTTAAAATTGTCCACGCGTCTAAAAACGCTGAGAACAGCGAAAAACTTGTGGTTTCTAGAAAAGACAGAAGAACTGCTCGACACTTGATAAACGGATGTGATACTATGGTTTATTTGATCTTTAACGACGAAGCGTCGGCTGTCAATTTTACAGTCAAGGTCTCGGACCAGCCTGAACTTCGGTCAGAGATGGATGTTTTTTTACGCAAACCTTCACCAATTAAGGGATTACATCATTGTCAATTATATCCAATTATACGAAATCTTAGCGTATCTTTGAAAGTGACATAACATGAAAGGCACAAGTAAGGTCACGGTAAATGGCAAGAAATGTGTGTTCGAGGGTGGACAGCACTAGGAGTAAATTCCCTTGTGGCATCGTCCGGAACAGCTATTAAGTATTAACTTTCGTAGTATTTTTAATTATATATTTGAAAATGCTGATCGGTGCCTTTGAACCATAAAGTTAGCACATATTTAAGTCACAACATCAACTGAAAAACACAAAAGCAATAGAACACCAAGAATCACGAATTTGCCAAATAAAATCAAAACAGAAATGAAGGAAAAATCATACAGGCAGAAGATACTACCATACGATGGCATAAATACTGTTGCATTCAGTAATTTATTTAATTCAACGTTCTATGTAAAATTTTTTATTTTGTCCTTAACTCTCCCCTCTTCTCCTCCCTCGACTGGCCACTCTCTTTCTTTCCTTGACCCGCAGCTTTCTTTCACTTCACCTCGTATTTCAAACAGAGTTATTCCCTAGGGGGTGGCAATAAAAGTGCGAATTGCTTAATTAAGTGCCGATTAGATCCCAACCAATCGGTGTCTAAGGGAAATGAAGGTAAGGGAATCGAAGGGAAACCGTCGAGTTTAAAAGCGCTTGCTTTCCCGTTTCCTGTATACCAATAAGACATTTTTTTGTGATTAATGAAACTGAGTAATGGAACTTTCTATGTAATGAAAATAAATAGAAATAAATTTGTAAAAAATTATACTTTGATATTACGTTTAGTTCAGTTATATGTATGCATTTTTTCATAAAGCAATCGCTTTTAAATTTTGAGGTTTACCCTTCTTTCCCTTCGATTTCGAAATTGATTTACGAGAAATAGAACATTTGAGCTACCTCCCCCAACTACGCAACTTGCAATTCAACACCATGTGTGCTTAGTCCACACGCCTTGGAACATTAAAAAGTCGCATTTTGGTGAAGTTTGCACTAATTTTCTCTAGAAGAATCCCAAAATTATTACGGATATGGAGAATCACAAGAAAATTAAAAGCTCAAGACGTCTCGTAACCTTGACGGTAAATTAATAGATAGCTGAATTGGAAACAGAGTCGACTTTCAAAAGCGTTCATGTCATAAGGTTGCAGTAGCTGAAATTGAAGGAAGACCGACTTGCATGACTAAACTCAAGATGGAGCCGACAGTGAATCTGAGAAAATGGAAACATAGTAAAACAAAACTGCCGAATTAGAAGCTGAAGTCACTTCAATGAAAGCAGCCTTCATCTATAGAAAGGATCGCCAACCTGGAATTTGTCGCTGAAAGTAGAGTCCCAAAACCGCAAGAAGATATTTCAGAGACAGCCACCACCGTTCGCAGAAGACGCAAAAGCCACATATGGGAAACAATAATTGATGTACGGTAGTTTAATTGCTCTGATGTAATGGTTTAGCCCGCGTTCTGGGACTTCGTTTCGACTGTGGAAGACGACTCTAGAGAAGCTACTATATGAAACAATGTTTAGTGGTTGAAGCGTTGGAATCATTAAAAAGATTGATGATTACGAATACCAACTAAGCCATAGCCAAGTAAATCCTGGAAGAATGTTGAGACAGCAAGGGCGAAATTTTGAATCATCACATGGCCGAACTCCTTAGTCTACGACCTGTAAAAGGACAACTACAGACGTAAGAAAATTGTTTGCAGCTTTGGCGTTTTACATTAAGGGATTGACGATACAACCAAATCCTTTTTTATGATGTTACTGCTACAAGGCATCGTCTGTACTGCCTGACTAAATGAACGACGACTGAAAAAGGAGGCTGGAAGCCGTCTCACTAGAGACTCTAGTTTGGTTTCGGAATGAAGTAGAGAAAAAAGGAGAAGACCTAGTTCTTAAAAAACTGCTGAAGCATGCGCAGGAAAAATATAGGGGAAAATGTTGAACTGCGAACGGTCAAGAGAAAGCCAAAGGGAGAAGCGTTTGCGGCTTCTAAAGCTAGCAAATAAATGGAATAAAATCAAGCAAGGAAAACTGGCTCGTTGTAATATACTTGGTTCAAAGACGCATTATTTGAAGCGATTTACGCTGTTTCGCACGTATTTATCAACTAAGCAAATCTTAGCCGAAACATACCAAAAATAAGCCTACCCTGACGCCTGCCACGACGATATAACGGTCTAGGCCTACGGCGTCCCTGTAATAAGATTTAAAAAAGATACTAATGGCCAAAATGATACGCAGTGGTACCAATCACATGTGATGTTGCGGAACTGTCAAGCGAGAAAATACGGGAAGTTAAGAAAGAGTCTAATGGTACCTGTCATGGTTGAAGGACCATGACGTACCGTGGTCTAGAATTCCGGATCTATCGTTAGAAGCCACGAAGCCCATTAAAGACAACGAATCCAATAAATGAAATGTAACACGTCATTTAATGACATACTTGTAGTCCACGAAAACATTAGCTTCCGAGGAACCCGAATAGATTATCTCGAACATTCTTTGCTTTTTTTGGATTAATATGCAAGTCATATAACATGGGCCCAGAAAATGTTACCACTCTGGCCATGTAGTTTTCTTCAAATTGCGGTAAGGTTTGGTAGTCTTTTGTCGAATTGAACGCCACCGTTACGTATTCGTGAGCGCAGCCGTGACTACTTTGGAAACATTTATGACAATAAGCGTACTCGAAAAGCCATATTGTAACGCAAGAATGTGCTCAGAGTTGCTAGAGGTAGTGTGTCAAGGGTATGGCGTTCCGTATCCATCTTGGGCACTGTCACTCCCCAAGCTCCTTGGATGCCTTCCTCGAAGCGTCGTCTCTGGGGACTCGAGGTGGAATGCAAGTTGACTGCAAGGTGACAGGTCAAGGCTAAGGTAAGTAGATAAAAGGTCAAGGTGAGAGGCAACTGAGTTAGTTGGCGTTAGAAGAGTTAGTCGAGGAAAGACGAAGGTGTTGAAGAAAGAGAGTGACAGGCGAGTTGAACAGAAGGAGTGGAACAGTTGTTGCGTTGAGTGTGAGTTGCGGTAATTGCGTTGTTAATGAGTTGTTGAGTAGTGGTAACGGTGGTAGTGTGTTGCGATGGTACTGACAAACGTGTTTTAATCTGTAAGGGCCCGGCACAGGGCAGAGGTATCCCCTGTATCCCCACTGAATACATTTATATCCCGCAAGCAGACCGTTTCCTTAAGGACCCGACGTGCTAAAATCGTCCCCACGACGAAATAGCGCGTCACAATATGTTTTAAAAAATGTATTGTTTTTAATTGTTAAAATTTATTCCAATTCATTAATCGTTGTTAATACAATTCATCATTAATTGTTAAAAGACACTTCAAGTATTAGAAAGGTATAGGAATTGTGCACGTTTTGTGTATTCAACAGCTCACGCACATGGCTCTTCAACGCAAAGCTACGAAATAAAATAAAACTGTTACAAGTTTCAGCAAATCAGCATGCATTTTAAGTCAACAAGCCTCTGTTCGCCTATGGGCATAACGATAAGCGTAGAGGTAGGACAGCAAAATTGATGTTCCAGACGAAGCCGTACAGTCCCTGAGATGAAGGCTACTTCTATCTACTTCGAAAACTATTGACAGATCCTGAATTTACCGAAAAATACTCAAAGGTTTGTGAGGAGTACATTCAACTAGGGCACGCACGTGTAGTACCAATTGACCAACTAGAAGACCGAAAAGGTAACCGTGGTACCATCCACACCACGTTGTACTCAATCCTCAAACTCAACAAAGTCCGCGTCGCATTTAATGTCTCTGCGAAAATGCTGGCGCACAAGCCTTAACGAGAGCATTCTGAAGGGCCGTGACCTCCTTAATGATTTTTCAGGCGTTCTTTTACGATCAGAAGAAACCTGGACCCAATTTCGGACGACACTGAAAAAATGTACCATCAAATACTGGTTACCAAAGACGACCGGTAAGCCTTTCGCTTCATACGGAGGAGACCAAAAAGCGGTGTAACACCAGAAACATACGAAATGCAAGTTCATGTATTGTGGCGTTCCGTATCCGGCTCGAGCCTTGTCACTCCCCAGGCTCCTTGGATGCTTTCCTAAAAGCGTCGTCTCTGGGGACTCATGCGGGAGGGCGACAGGTCAAGGTTAAGAAAGGAGATAAAAGGTCAAGGGGAGAGGCAGTGTGGTAGTTTTTCAAGAAAAGACAAAGGGGTTGGTTAGTGAGAGTGAGCGCGAGAGGAATTGTGATTTTGTGTTGGAGTCGTTATTGTGTTAATGTAAATGGAAAGTTAAGAATAAACGGAATTTGAAAAAGTGTAGAACGTAACATTTTGGTGTCAGGAGTGGGATCAACCAAGAAAACACCCCGTTTAGTGATATAACCGTGTCAAGTGACGCGTAGCAAGAAGCGATATGTGCACTCGGTCTGAAGGTGCGGGGAAAGCTGTAAGTGCGGAACAACAAACCGAGCCTCTCTCTCCATCTAGCACAATGGCGATGAAAAAGAATTTTAGAGAGTCAGTTAGAGGTGCTAAAAGTTCTTCAAGAACAAATACTCGTGCGTCAAGAGCCTGGTCAGGAAATTAGTGCCAGCAGTCTTGCCGTAATCCCCACTTTTTCCGGCGAAAGGCATGAAAATGTGGAGCAGTGGCTGGAGACTATTGACCGCGTGGGGGAAGTGGAGAAGTGGACAGAAGAGTGTCACTTGCGTGCAGCCTTGGGGAAGATTGCTGGAGCGGTATTGTGTTGGCAAGAGACGCAAGGATATGGACTTAAAACGTGGGACTCGTGGAAAGGAAGTCTTGTGAAGGCATTTGTCGGCTGCGTGCATTGCCAGTTCAAGAAGCAACCACCCGGGGAACTATCTGGGACTCTGCAGCCAATACCTATACCCTCCGATCCATTTCACACCGTGGGTATTGACCACGTCGGCCCTCTTCCCGAAATTCGTCGCGGAAATCGACATTTGCTAGTTTGTATAGATTATACAACGAAATGGGTGGAAGCTGCAGCTGTTCCGGACACGTCGTCAAGAAAATTTAGTGACTTTCTCCTAAATACACTTATTACCCGTCATGGCACACCTAGCAAGCTCATAAGTGACCGAGGATCGGGCTTCACGTCCGAGGAGCTTGAAAAGGCCTTGGAGCAGTTGCAGATTCGACACGCGATGGCTGCAGCATATCATCCCCAATCCAATGGTCTGTGCGAAAGGGTTAAATACTCTCACGGAAGTGCAGGTTGGGTTCTTCTCCGAACAAGTAGAATGGGACTTGGTGATACAAAGAGCCGTCTTCGCCATTAACTCTGCTGTACAAGAGAGTACCGGGAAATCCTCTTTTCAGTTGGTGTATGGTCGGGAACCCCGTTTTCCTGAAGAAACGATGTACCCCTGGCAAGAAGAGACGGGTGAAAGTTATGAGGAATTCTTGGACCGAGTGGAGGCTACGCGCAGGGAGGCGTTTGGACGAGTCCAGGAGCAAAAGTTCAGACAGAGGAGGACTTATGACAAGAGGCGTTCTGGGGATGGAGATTTCTCTGAAGGCGATATTGTGTAGGTCCGAAGGAACGTCAGCGTCCGAGGATGATGTCCAAAGCTCGGTCCGAAGTATGTGGGACCGCACCGAGTAATAAAGAGGCTGACTCAGTGGGGCTTTTGAGCTAGAGAGGTGGAGTACTGAGTGCCTGTTCTTGGAGTTGTATGCGAAAGCAATACACGTGTGGAAAATTGACGTGACAATATTGTGATTTTGTGTTGGATTCGTTATTGTGTTAATGTAAATGGAAAGTTAAGAATAAACGGAATTTGAAAAAGTGTAGAACGTAACAGTATTTGGTGCAGTATCCTCATCTTCCATATGTCTGAATGCTTTGTGCAAGACCGCAACGGACAATGAAGGTGAATTACCAGAAATCGCAAAAAAAGAGTCTAAACAATTTTTACCTCGACAAACTATTGTTCCGTACCGTTTCATAATGTTTCGCATTCTTTAAATACCTTGTATGTTAACCTTGTCCTTAGAAATGACCGCACTTAGGCTTTTGCCTTTCGACCTTGGATGTTCTAGATGTTTTTAGGAATTACTTAATTGTTCTGACATTTGTGTTTGTTATTTTGTCCTTCACTTTGTACCTGAGTAGTGTTATGTGTTTTTATATAAAGGTAATGGAAAAATTCAGATGGACACTCTTCAAGTGCCTCTGGGCAGAGCGACTCTTAAGCGTCGCTCAGAAGGCTGTTAAAGCACTGTTCAGTTCGATTACCAAATAGTTGTGTAAGAAATGAATAAAATATGAAAATGTCGTTTTCTGTTTTGAACTTCGAATCATTGTCTGCTTGGACGGGCGCAGGCTAACATCTTGCTGACATTGTTGATCCCAGTGAGAAATTATCAAGACGAAAATGGGAAGTTTCACAAGCCATAATTAACCATGTTTGGAGACGATGGCTCAGGGAATACGTGCCAAATCTTATTGAACACCGTACATAGCTCAAATCAAGACAAAACCTCAAGAAAGACGACAAAGTTCTCATAGAAGACACAAATGCTCTTCGAGGACAATGACCTATGGGGAGAATAACCGAAACTCATCCCGGCAAAGACGGAATAGTTTGAGTAGCAACGGTCAAAACAAACTCCGGAAAAATGCTACATCCAGTAAACAAATTGTACTTATTAGATATAGCTAACACGGAAGATGTTATTGGGGAGCAATAACAGGACCAGCTGCGTTCCGGACGAAGCCGGAAGGGATTTTTCCTATGTTTAATGTTTTCCTATTAACAACCTTTCTATCTAGAATTTTCAAGAATAACCCGGAACTTGTAAACTAAGATATAATATCGTCTGTACAGTCCCTGCGATCAAGGCTACTTCTATATGTTTTTCTATATAAAGGGTATTAGGATGAACTTTAGGATGATTTTTTTTGTGTGTGAAAAAAGTAACCATAAAAGAAAATGTATTTTTAATAATGGAAAATTAGCGTTAATTTCAGTTTTTGTAGGAATCAGAAGATGAAAAAGAGACAACTGATCTGGGAACTGGGTAGGAGGACTGGTAAGACAAATAATTTCATTAGTTTTGACAGCGCGTCTGAGCCGAAGTCACCTTCGTAACACCTACTATAGTCATCATCAGAACCTCCCACGAGAACTCCCATGAAAAGAATAAATATGGCCCAGGCCATTTGTAAAACGAAAGTCCAAAGTTTAAGTTTTCAACTTCGTACACTCGGGCACTGTACTGATCGTTCGGAAAGTGTTGACTTCATATTTATCTTCTTTTTCTTTTTTGCAGACAGCGGTGCCAAATTTTGGTAACGCTACTACGAAAAAATGAATTCGATAAATTATTAACGAAACTAATATAGACCTAACCTAGAGAAACCTTTTCCTAAATGGGAGTTATTGTTATAAAACATGAATGACCAATCAAGGAATTATTGGTACACTGTACACTAATTAGCAAATTACCAAGCATCTGAAGAAACACGATGCTTGGGAGTTGTTAATTATATGTTGGAAAATTGAGGAAAACCTGACTACTGGACAAAGGCGGCGCTTATACCCATAACGAAACAAAATTTAGACGCAGAGGATGTAAGTTTTCACAGTCCTTGGAACACAAAAGCAGAGCACACACCGAATCAACACTGGATAGATAGGTCAATTGACATCACTGGTAGATTCTATGCGCACAACAAAAAAATCCGTTAGATGGCGTGCTAGTCGCGAGCGTGTGCTCGTTTGCTTGTTTCCCGCTCGCAATAATAATAATAATAATAATAATAATAATAATAATAATAATAATAATAATAATAATAATAATAATAATAATAATAATAATAATAATTAAACGAACGATCGCGTCATCGCTAGAGAAGTTCCAAGCGCGCTCGTCTTAGCTATTGTCGCCCTTTTGGTTTTTCGAGTGTTATCGATTAAGACGACCAAAATTTACCAAATCGGCTTATCAATTACCGGATGTGAAACCACCCCCACCACCCGCTCGCGACGCCCCTGGTGAACGTTCAATCTAACGTAGAAAGATCTCAAACAAAGGAAATACTACCGGAATCGCAGCGGACGAAACGCTAGCCTTTTTCCATTTATTTTTCTATGAATTTTTTTAAAACACAACAGACGGTTCTCGAGTCGAGTTACACAAGGCCTCTCCCGATGCAACAAACTGCTCACATTCACAGGAAAGCGTCGAGGAAAGTGAGACAAAAACTGCAAAAAATTAATCCCGGTGTACAGTTACATGATATTCCCAACTGCTGAAAATATTTCCCTTTAACGGCAACGAGTTTGGCTCACACCGGATACCAAAACAATCAAACGGTAATGGGATTATCGATGTTTACGCGTCATTAAGACGATATACCGGAATCTTTCGTCCGCGTCACCTTTTCCTTTTTCCATTTGCATAACGCTTTCACGGCTTGCACATACAGCCTAGCTTTAGCCAATCAGCAACATTTCCACAAGAACGGACTTCCTTTCCTTTCTACTTTCCTCGGAAAGGCTTCATGCAGGCGGGTCAGCTCTACCTTTTTCTATCGTTTGTACCATACAACTTTAATTTCTGTACCAGGTCTCAAGTAAAAGATATAGTAAATTATTAATTTACCGGTACTCCCAGTAAAAACGATAGCTAATAAAACAGCTTTACTTTAATAATGCTTAAATAATAAAAATAACTCGTTATTGGCAACCTTATTCCACTAAAATAAATTGCATAGATTTTCGAAGTAATTAATAATGATTAAACATATTGTTCCTTAAATATTTCGTAATCACTGCCAACATATTTTACGTGTCAAAATATACCGAGCTAGATGTTTTATAACCTGACCGATTCCACTTGTTCATAACCCTCTATTTTTAAAGAAAAAAAAAGCTAGCAAGCAAAAACAAGCAACAGTATGTTTGTTACATATAAACGTTCAATAAAAGAAGGCTATTTAGCACAAGGAACACTCTTGGGCAAGAGAAAATGACGACGGGGCGTACAACACTAAAATAAATCACTGTCTGGCACCATGCAATCAAACTATTTTCCACATTATATTAACTAAACATCTTTGGTACTTTCTTATTATACGCCCCGCATAATTTTAGGTTAAGTTCAGTTAGGTTAGTTAACTTAAGTAAAATTTTCACACTAGAGGTGCCTGAAATCACCACAAACGGATAGAAAGACTATAATTCTAATAGTAATCCGTGGTGCAATTTCACCCTGTTTTTTTTTATTACAAAAAGGGTGTCTTTTTTCGAAAATTTCTTACTTTCGCCTACATCTACTCAAGCTAACTAGTGTAAAGTTGCACTAAAGCACTCGGGTTTAATAAAAAGAGGCGGCTATAATAAGGCGCTAATTTTACTTGGCTTATAATGAATACTGTAATTACCAAACTTTTTACCATTGAAATCTAACGGAAAATCCACGTTGTGTACTGTTCTTCTAACCCCCACCCCTTCAACCTCTCTTTGCTCGTTTTTCCAATTTAATCTAAGCAAATCTAACCTAACTAAACTAACCTAACCCACTATACTTAGCCTGATCTAACCTGATTTAACTCATTTTAACAGCGTTTAAGGCATTTAATCCCCGTGCGCCTACAAAGTTATAGGGAAATTAATACAAAAGACAGGCCAGTTTTATTACGTTTGTTTAGGTTAATCTGGTTAGATTAGGTCCAGACTATGTTCAGGAATGTTAAAAAATGCAAGTTTAGTGAAATTTTTACCCACAGGAAGCGCTTGTGAAATAAGCAAATCGAGGATGGGCGTAGAAGAAAAGTACCACATACTGTATGTGTAATTGTGCTATAATTTCACGACAATCTTAGTTACCCTAGTGCTCTTTGTAATACACAAGATTCTGCACCGCGAGGATAACAAATATATGGCTAGGAATTACTCAATGGTATAATACAAGGTTCTCAGTAACACGAGCTTAAAATGACATATGTATAGCAACAAAAGTAATCACTTGTTATAATGCCTAGATTTAATTCGAACAAATATGGCTTCAGAACGAAAAAATCTCACAGCCAGAGAGAAAAAGAACCTCAGTGCGTGCAAACAACAATGACAAGTACACTCACAGCTGCCAAATTTGGGTGACGCCTACTACGTCTAGCGCACCTCCCCCAAGGCGGGAAATTAAAACATTCCCAAGAGCGATACCATTCGAAAGTTCAATTACGAACAATTTTGATCGCAAATTTTAATACATCAATTAACTTCTTAACCAAGCGGGCTAACTACGTACGCTCCAGTACACAAAAACTCAGGAAACAATTCACAATGATCGAAATCGAATAATAATACAATTAAGAGTAGATTAAACATTGTCACAAGGAGAAAAGAAAACGTCAATAAAATTCTATTCAAGGAAAGCGGACAAATCAGGTTTTGATATAATTTATACAGTAATTTGCTCTCTTTATCTTTTATGGCTAACTTGCACTGTTTGACACATGAGTCAGTTTCGTTAATCTAAGAACTTTTGGCTCAAATGTTATGATTTTTGTTCCTTTTCAGTTTTGTTACGTTTTACAAAGAAAATAAAAATACATAGGACTGCTGAAGTTTGAAGATTCACTGTTACAGATTTAATTTTTGGATTTCTCTCTATTCTGTCTCGTAAAATTCAGTTATATTTATGAGAAATTATGGTTAAAAAAAACACTACTTAAAAATATGCAGAATATGAAACACTGCCTTCAAATTTCCACACTAAAGCTTTCTACAGCACGGTAATGACACCTCAGCCAATGACATTGAAAGAGAACTTCTGTGAAAGTTTTAAGTTTTTCAAGCTTATGACTAATGTGGTATTTTTTTCCAAAAATTACTAAGGTAGTTTCAAATGTGCTACAAATTTGTCTAAGTTCCTTGCTCAGTATCGGAAAATTTTCTCAATGCGATTTTCTCAATTGTTACTCTATTTATTATTATTATTTTTTTTTTTGGTTGATGCGAAAATCTCTCAAGTCTGGAGAACCGTTCTTGAGTTGTCACCGAAGTCTTCCAACACGACTTTGATATGGTGCACAATCCTTGCCAAAAGGCTCATCCGACTTTCAGATTTTTTTTCTAAAATTACGCTAGAGGTGAGTATTGATATTGATTCTTGAACATCGCAAAGGATGGGGTGTGGCAAGCTGCTAGATATGGTACGTAAATATGGTCCAGGAAGTTAGAAAAAGAAATGGAATCGACTTATGGTTAGATAGCTGACATCGTTTTCCCCCTGGTGAAACGATGTAAAGTCCATAAGTAGTCGAAGGTATAATAAAAAATTCAAGCAAGTTCTTCGCATTCCCTGTTTAAGATCTGCTTATCAAAACTAGTTAAGGACGAAAACATAGAAGCAAATAAGAAAACTGGCATTTCGATTATTGCTAAGACTTGTGTATTTTCCTTTTCTGGCATGGATGACCAACAGCCACTATTACATTCAAGTCTTGCCTTGTGAACATTACACTTCTTAGTAAGCCTTAGCTTCTTGTCGTTGAGTGCCGAGAGGGCGGTGGTTCTTCTCCAAGAAGTCGGTGAACTCCTGGTAGGGAGACTTGGTGAAGACAGTCTCGGTCCACAAATCAGGAGTGAGATAGGCGTAGGTCTTGGCGATGGCAGCATAGGTGGCCTTGGCGAAGTTACCCAAGGTGCCAGTGCTACCACGAGCCGAGGTATAGCAATCCTCAATACCAGCCATCTGCAGCAACTTCTTGGGAACGGGGGCAGACACAATGCCAGTACCACGAGGAGCCGGGATGAGACGCACCAAGACGGAACCACACTTGCCAGTCACCTTGCAGGGCACGGTGTGGGGCTTACCGATCTTGTTACCCCAGTAGCCTCGACGTACGGGCACGACAGAGAGCTTAGCCAAGATGATGGCGCCACGGATGGCAGTGGCGACTTCCTTGGAGCACTTGACGCCCAAGCCAATGTGTCCGTTGTAGTCTCCAATAGCTACACAAACAAAAAGAAACATCAGTAATAAATGAATAAGTCGAAAAATGATTAAAAATAAAGTTATAAAATAACTATCAAAGTGATAGTTATCAACTATTAAATAACTATCAAAGTGACTTAATACAAAGAACAAGAAAGAACCAATAATGGTACAAGGTAAATTTATCAGGACACAACACACGACGTATTATTAGCTGCGAGCCCTTGGAAAGCGTTCAGAAGATTCACCCGTCCAAGATTTTCGATGGATAAATGGAACAATCATCCACCCAAGTTAATATGAACCAAACTAATCATCAATAACTAACCAACAAGACCTAACGTGACTAACCTAATTTATCTAACCTAGCTATTTTAATATTTATTTTAACCCACCTTGACTAGCCTATCTGGCATAACTAACTATAGCTAATCTAATAAGCCTTTACAAGCTACAACTTACATAACCTAACGTAACTAAAAACAAATTACCTATAAGAACTGCCTTCGCATGGCATAGCAAGTCAAACAGTAACCAGCTTAACCCATCGTAACTACCATGACTTAACATTACGTAGCTTAAACTACCCTTGTTTATCATAAAATGCTTAAGTAGCCTAGCTCTACGGCTATTACAGTTCATACTTCCGGTAAACCTTGGGCTCTTAGGAGTGTCAAGCTAAAGTTCGATTAAAATAAAAAATATATACATAATAAATACACAAATTAAAAATAAAGAAATTAAGTTGAGTAAGGCAAGGTAGTCAAGTAAACATAGATACTAAAGCTCTAAAGTACTCGATTAACACGTGGAAACTTTTTAGTAAAAATTAGTTTAAAAACGAAAAGATTTATACTATATAAAAAAAGTAAAAATTTTAAAGCTTATGTAACTTAAAATTAGCTATAAGTACATTTTTCATTAACTTTCAGAGTCAAATTAATGGCGTTTCTCGTTCAGCGAACTTACCGACGAAAGCCTTAAAGCGGGTACGTTGACCAGCACGAGTTTGCTTCTGGACGGGCATGATCTTGAGGACTTCGTCCTTCAAAGAGGGGCCCAAGAAGAAATCAATGATTTCGTGCTCTTTGATGGGCAAGGAGAAGAGGTAGATCTCTTCCAAGGTCTTGATTTTGCCATCACGGACCAGACGGCCCAATTTGGTGACGGGAACCCATTCCTTCTCTCCTTCCTTGCCACGACCACGTCCACGGGGACCACCGCGACCACGGCCGCGTCCACGTCCACCGCGGCCGCCACGACCACGATCTCCAAAACCACCACGACCGCCACGTCCACCGGCTGGAGCCGCGTCCGCCATTCTGTTACGGAAACGAGGAATTACTATTGTTCAATTCAACTATTTTTAACTTGCTTAACACTACGCATAACTACATTTAACACAAAATACTACTGAGAAATTTACGTAAAACTCACGGAACTAGATAACTATTTACAGAACACGAAAAAGCTGTTGCACCAAATGTTGAATTCACTGGATTCAATAATAAATAATTTTAATTTTTTTAAAATATCTTTCCCGTATACAGGGTTAAGTTACATTTCACAACTCGTCTACTGAGAAGTGAGTGACGGATTAGAGCGTGGTTAATGTTAAATTAATATTGCTATTTAAGATATTTTTAAAACTTATGTCACACATTGACATCGTTCTGTCAAGAGACTGGCGTCACCACGTGCTAAGAAGAAAGGTACTGAATTTAAGAAAAATAGGTTACCTTTAGGTACGAAATTATACTTAAACCTGTATGGCAAGGCAAATTGACATAGCTAGCGTAGAAAAATCAAAATTAAGCGCGGATAAATAAGGAAATATTACTTGTGGATTATAAAGGGATGTTCGACACAACCGACCAACTCCTGAAACAGGAAATCAAGATGGATGCCGTCGCGTAACAGTTGGACCCTTACTTCGACAAGAGAGCCCGCACTCGTGTTGTGCTTAAGCTGTTGGAGGCGCCCCTAGTGTATATTGTACTGGACTAATTATGAAAGCTCTTGCCGCTAAAAACGGCAAACCGTGAGAATTCACAAAAATGTCGCGGATTTTCAATGACAGCCTAATTGTTTCACATAATTTAACTAATCGATATGACGATTAGGGATTACTAAAGCGCAGTCACTTAAGTTATTTTTTATGAATTTGAAACCCCGCAAAGCAATGCAAAATTATATGGCTGCAAATTAACTCAGTGTGCTTGGGGACAGTGTGTTCCGCATTGAATACGGAAGGAAACATTTGGTTACTGTATCGTTTTTAAAGACAATCTAGATTAACCTTAACTAGGTGCCCAAGTACTGTACAGTACTTTCCATAAAAAACGACCCCAACAAAGCGCCCTATGCTAACAGCACGGCTAAGGAAACCGAGGCTGCAGGACAGTAGTGTTGGAACTAGTCAGAAAGAGGCACACAGTCGCACAACTATCGCAGCGTAAAGTAGCGTAGTGTGTCGGTGCTTTGTTGTAGCCTTTTTTTTACGGAAAGTACTTACAGTTTAGACTCTAAGGCTGTTAAATATTTAATTATTACCCAACAGTCAAATTTCATACCCGCCCAGCGTGATGTTAAAATTGATTTCTTGTAAAAATGAAATCCCGTGCCCTCAACATGTAAGATTCTTTCTTTTTTTGACCTCCTTTCGAACTGGATCAGTTCCTTAAGCCCAAAAATTGCCTGTTGAAAAGTTAAAGTTAAAAGTAAATCACTAAAATTAATAGGCTAAGCGGTATCACCTACTATCGCTCCTTCATTGAAAAGCATACACCCTTACATAGTGAGCAAGAGTTTCCATTCCAGTTTCATTTTATCTTCGATCCAGGTTTCTCAAAATCTTGATATAATCTATATATCTATATCTATATATATCTATATATCTATCTATCTATCTATCTATATATATATATATATATATATATATATATATCAAAGTGACAAACGAATAGATTTAGGTGGTAAAACTTAGTACAGAACGCTTTCTAGGTAATAGTTTATGTGAATCGCTGAACACCGGAACGATAAAGCCAACAGATGGATAATTTGATCAAAATAGAAATCCGTGCAATTATTCCTTGCTTTGCAAAAGCAGCCTTGACCGTTACAAACAAAGACTTCGGCAAGAGATTTTAGTAAGAAATCGTTTTGTGTGTGTGTTGTCCCTTTTGTCTGCTTAATTTTTCTCTGAATTTAGCGTGAGACGTATATTATAGGGAAATACAGTTTTCGTGACAAAGGAAATTGTTTTTTATCCATTTCCATTTTTATATCGTGTGGATCTAAAATAAAATCAGCTTTTGTAGGACACAATAAGGCATCATAAGGCATCCATTAATTCGGTCAACCAGCAAAACAAGGCAGTGGCAAGGCTAGAGATTTCTGATGTTTTGCAATTTTGAAGAAAAGAGTTATTAAAATTCGTCTGTCACACCTCTAGCTATACGTCGAAAACTAGGGTGAAAGGTTATAACAGGTTGCAAACAGGTGAAGCACAATTCTTTCCTTCCCAATTCATTTCAAGTGCACTTGGTGAAAACCCTATAACGAATCTATACATCGTAATTCTTAGGTGCTTTTCTCTGATTTACATCTTCCCACAACCAAGCCGGTACTTCCTAAAAAAAAGAAAATTGCGAATTAAAATAGAAAAAGAGAAAAAACTTTCAACTCTTCGATTTGGTCTTCTTACCGAGCCCAACTTCTCGCTTTCTTTGTGCAAACTCGGCGAAGAAGAACGTGGAGTGAATATTCGCGGAATATCAGATTGATTGGGATCCATAGTATGGCCCGGTACTTTGGCGAGAGCTACCGTAGTATCAACAACCAGCCAACCAGCGTCCGAGTTCGCCAGAAGTCCCGAGAAATGCAAAATTTGACCTTTGGCAATCTGAGACGGTGAGGCATACAACCTAATAATCAGATTCTCATCCTTCAATTAGATACTTCATTGTTAACTCAGACAAGCACTTACGCTAGCACTTCAACGGGCTCAGGAATAATTACACCGTCTCCGGACTTATCCACAGAGTCTGCGTAACCCCACATGTGAATAACATTGTCTAACGTGGAAACCAGCGTAAAGTGTTCACCGCACTGAGCACTCTATAAATCAGTTAAAAGTTTTTTTAGTATAAAAAAGAAGTCTACGTAAATATGATTTTTAAAACATATTAATTTGAATCATTATTTCGTAGCAATAATTATTTGCTTGAGTATTTAAACTGCGTCAAAACGTTTCAATAGGTAAATTCTAGTAACATTTACATATCAATCTGTGATTACAATATATATTCTGATCAGTTCTCATTCCAGATTTTACTTTAACGTTATTTACTACTCATTCTTGCTGCTTAGTCTTACTGCTGAACAGTATAATCCTCTATTTTATGTATTTTGTACACGAAGTAAAGTTAAACGACAGATGGGAGGCGAACCACGAAATTTTTTAAAATTAGAAAGCCAGGGTTACGTAACTGTGACAACCCTACCATCCAAACCCGGTACGCCAGTTGCACTGGAACTGGCAGATCCTCGTTTTCCGACTCCGCGTTGTCCCATCTCATTAGAGCCTAAGGTCATCACTTGTCCGCCTTCCGTGAGAAATGTGCAGTGATCCCTGCCTATAGAGGCTTCCACGTACTTGGCAGGAAGATTTTTGCATTCGGTCGGAGTCCAAAACAAGCTTCTTGACTCCTTTCGTTAAATAAACAAAAACAAACTGTCAGCGTCTATCACCGAGATTCAGGACGAAAGGAAGTCTTGTTATCTTTGCTGTCACCTTCCACGGGATAAACCCTCCCCGGAGACCAAATCGATTATGTCGATTATCTCCGCAGGCCAAAACAGTCCCTAATTCTGTCAACAGCAGCGTACCGTCCATGCCACAGCGAATAGTACAGATATTATGCTGCCGATGTAGCTCCACGATCATTGGACTAGACCTAGTAAGAAAAATCGCCTTCATTACCTTGCATCACGGTGTTACAAGCACAGGCTACTAGAGCTAACATGTGTAGCTACCTTGTTGTGATGTTCTTAGTAAACTTTCACTACAAGCCCAAAAGTTATCAAGTTATGCATCTTAATTTTAAGTGCAAATTATGACAATGCCAACGCTTTAATCCACAGAAATTAAGATTTCACTAGAATTATTTTAAGAACTCAAATTATGGCGTTTACAACCATTACAACATCTAGTGACGAATAACGTTTCTTTTCGTTTCATCATTGCACTTAATTCGTTAAGCCGTTATTAATAAATGTAGGATATTTATCTAACGTTTTTTGTTGAGCTTCTCCCAAACCTAGGCAGCCGCTCGGTCCATTGCCCCAGGCATAAACATCCCCTTCGTTGGACAAAGCCACAACATGTTGTGGTCCGCACGCTATGACATTAATATCCACGCTTAATAGACTCTCTATAGGTCAACAGGACACTGTCAATACACTAGTCAGTAAAAATAATTAGGAAGTACCAATAATCTTCGGTGTAGCCAAACTGTCCAAATTGCCCTGACCCAAACAGCCATTCGTTCCATCTCCACAGCTCATAACGATTCCGGATTCGCTTACAAAGACGCTGAAGCCTTCGCCTGCTCCACTCCTTTCACAACATTAACTTTGAAATCGAAGATTAATTATGTCTTTTACTTGACGATGGATTTTCCTTTGAGAGCTTCAATAAGTAAAGGCTTCTTCTGCCATTCAGGTTTACCGCCATGTCCTAATTGGCCCTCGGAACCTCTTCCCCACGAGTAAACCATGAGATCTGATTTTCCAAAGTTTCAAAATGGTAATTACGAGATTAAAGACGATCAAAGCATTTTCGGGCAACTTCAAGAAGTAACTTGATTACCAGTAGTTATAACGATTACGTGACTTTCGCTGGTAGTAATTTCACGCACGCGAATACGAGCCGGTAATGGCATTGGAGATAACGAAAGACCCGAATCTGTTATTCGAACGCAGTACACCACGGATCTGTTGAAGAAAATCTAAGTTTGAACCGTACAGCAATCACCCCAAGAGGGAAACCGAAACCCGTATGACGTCATACCGTTGAGTCTTGCTGGAAACCCTGTCAAATATTAAGTGTACGTTGCTAAATAAGATAGATATTTCGAAAGAAGTTGCTTAACACCTGGATCCGTCTTCGTTTGTCAAGTTGTAGGTGAGTTCGGTGGGATCGAATCCTTCATGATCCAAGGTAGAGATGTCGAACTGGGCCAGAATCTCCGGCAAACGCTTCTTTGAAATTTCTTCCGCAGTCGGACGGTATTCTGGTTGCTTTTGTAGAATGTCATGTATCAGCATTTTGAGAAGTGGTGAATAGTTGCCTCGAATTGGGGCAAATTGACCCTTTTGACCCAGAAAAATAAAACAAAAAATTAACACGTAATGTAAGTCGTACGAAGCGTACCTTGACGATTTTGTTGACCAACGCTGGAAGGTTAGATCCATCGAAAGTTTTTTGAAGACAAACCATCTCGTAGAGAATGCACCCCAAAGCCCAGATGTCAGACTTGTCGTCATACGGTTTTCCTTCACACTGAGAGTTGCAAAGAACCGGACCAAAACGAATCAGTTAATAAAACCAAAAACTGAAATTTGAACTACAAATTTGAATAAGAAACTGTTGACGTCAGAAATATTGCCAATTGTTGCGGTTTTCTCGCGAATACTTAGTTTTCAGAAAAACTTCGAAGTCTTCTGCAGTATTAGGTTTAAATTTATTCTGATAGCATGGAAGTTACGAATAAAGGTAATCATTTAGTTATATCGAGGCTACAAAATGAATAGTCGCTAGTTGACCTTTTATTATGGGAAAGAGGGCCTAAAGCCAAGTCCAACATGCTTCTTTCTCTTATCCTGGGCTAGGGCATTCGAAACAAAAGGAAGTGCGGCTAGTTTCTTTTAACTTTTATATCCCTGGATTTACAAGGTAACCAAACAAAGAAAATTACGAACAAAAACGCACGAATATCTTCATAAAGTGAAAGGTAAAAACGTTAATGAACTAAATGTGAGATACGATGACAATCTTACCATCTCGGGACTGATATAGTACGGTGTCCCGAGAACTGTGTGGGCGCCGTTTCGTCTTGTAGTTAACATTTTAGAAATACCAAAGTCGCCCACCTTCACCACGCCTTCTTTGGTTAGGAACACGTTGGCGGTCTTTAAGTCCCTACATCGATTATCAGTCAGAAAGTTAAAGAAAAACAGGCGAAGTTACGAGGAGGGATTGTCTTTACCTGTGGAGGACATTGTTCTCGTGCATGTGCGCCAACGAAGAGGCTAATTGCTGGAAAATGCGCAGAACCTGCAGTTCTTCAAGTGGCGTCGTCTGGTTTGACAGGTACTGGTCGAGATTTCCACCGTCCGCGTACTCCATTTCAATCATCAGCAAACCGTCTTCTTCAAAGCTGTCATAATAACTATAACAAGAGAATTACCGCTAATTTTGTGGAGTTCACGTCACGCTTCGTTGCAGTTTCCCTAGTAGGGAATTTGACGGGCTCACCTGATAATATTAGGATGCACCATGGAAGAAAGCACTTTGACCTCATTCAAAGCCAAGAGTCGCTCTGAGCCGGACAACTCATGCATATTAATTTCCTTAATGATCACCAGCTTCTGATCGCGTTGTCTCAGATACAAATTGGCTGTCCCGAACGCTCCTACGTAGATCATAAACGTAACAGAAGGAAAATCTACGTCGACACGGAAAAGTACAGTAACTGTAGTATCATACCTTTCCCAACGGTGCGAATCTTTTCGTAGCCTTCCATTTTGCGAATTGTTTTACTGCCGGAGCTATTCTTTTTATTACTCATTTCAACATAAAATATCCTCCTTTTGCAACGAAGGCCGTAGAAGAACCTGCCGCTTCCGTAGCACCAGCAAATACTGGCAACTTGAGTTTCTTTTATGTTTACAATGCGTTGTGGTGGTTACGATTCCCAAACACTCCTTTCGCGCAGTCGCCTTCCAGTGCGAGTTTGAAGAACAAAGAACCGTAACGTAGGTCATTTCCAGCTCAAAGGGCATTTTCGACCATGCTCCTACAGGATTTACTGGTAACTTTGGCTGGTACTACTGATAATACTGCGCGCAAACTTTGTCTTTTCGGTTTTCATGAACCTGACTATAATATGTTAAGGTTTACAGCGCACAGTGCTTATTTAAGCGGTCTTAACGCAGTTTCAATGGGAAACTGGTGCGCCTAACTGTGTTGCTAGGCAACCACTCCCCAAAACGCTCCTGCTACTAACACGGTTCCCTGCTGTCAAAGCCAGGCTTCCCGTTTAGCATACAGGTTTATATTGAAGTGCCATTTAGCAAAAATGAAGCTCTATATATCCCAGTGGTAGGGAAAGTGGTCTCCGAAATGTATGTATACAAGCTTCATAAGCGCCCGAAAGCAAAACTCGGCTCTTGGCAGACCCCATACGATCGGCGCGATATTCGTGTTTCTGGTACAGCCGAAAAACCGCTTAGATAGGATAAATATCTTTAGCTTAAAGCTCCACCTATCTCGTAGATGTCACAAAGGAAATTACGAAAGCACGTTGCGCGCATGCAAGTTGTCCAACAAAGAAAACCTTGACCGAGCCTTATTTAACCTAACCCAACTTAACTAAAATTAATACGAGTTAACTTGAACTAACCATAGGCCTACCTAACTTAAACAAGGTGACCTCTTTAACCACGAAGAATATGGGAAAAAGGGAAAATTTAGGTGAGGTCAGGTCTAGTGTAAATCATTTTAATTTTATTTCTAATTTTAATTAAAATTTTAACCACTGACACCGACGGTAACGAAAAAAAAAATAGAAAGAAAGAGGGATATAAAAGGAAAAATGCCCAAACCTGTACTTTTTGTAGTATTAGTTTTCGTTAAGCTTGTATGTTTCGCAAGCTAGGCCAACTTTTTCTACTTCTCACAGCAATAATGCTTGTAATCACTTTCTGCGATAGAAAAACACTTCCCCGCTAAGTTTAAACAACCATGGTTTAAACCTGCAAATACGTGCAAGCGCACGTCTTCAAAAAACTACGTCAAAGTGCATTGAAGCCTTACCAGGCTCACCGTTTTGGATACACTAGAACTCATGATATCAAAATTGTGGATCAGGATTCAAAAAGTTGACGGCACCGACTCAAATGCAAGACGTAAATTACAAAAACTCCAGATTTACTCCGACGAATTAACATAATTAGAAGTCAAGGCCCCCATTAAGTGGAGATAACGCATAGCTTAACGTGTGCTGCTTTTTTTAAACAAACTATTGGAACTTTATGAATTGATATGCTAAAACAGTGCATAGTAGGTTTTTAATTGTTGGCTACAATAACATTTCAATAACATGTGTACAAAATTATAACAAAAGCACAAAACACCTATACATGAAGTTTTGTTGTCACGTGAAAGCAGGAAAAGTAAGTAAACATCAGAAAATGACTGAAAAGAATTGTTACTGTAGCAGTAAGAACTACGTCATATAAAAGAAATTCATAATTGGTCTGGGTTTAAGTTGGAAAGTTAATGCAAATGAAATACTTTACGAATAAATTAATGTGCTTTTCAATTATATAGTAGTAGTAGTATAAATAAAAACAGAGACATATACGTAGGTGAAGGTCCGACATGTCAGCAGAAAAGAGGCTTTATGTTACGGTATTGCTTATGATACGGAACCGACAATATTACTGAAGGTCTTAACGTCGCACAAGGTTAGCGAAAGAAATTAAGCCGTAGTCGTGGTGACAGTTCAGAACTTTTGGGAATAAATTGATGGTGAAGTTAACTTGCAATACCTTTTTTTTCGTTTTTGTACTTTGTAATTACACATTGCTCTCAATCAATTGAGGTAATGCTCAACCCAAATTCGATGGGAGGCCTACCTTTTCTTTTCTACATTACTTGGAAAAATTTTAAAGTCGACGCGTGAATAATTTTTACCCAGTGAAAGCGGAGTTTGATAAGAGGGTTTCTACTGTATTTGAAACTTCATGGACCTCGAGGTAATCTGTAAACATGACGTCAAACCATTCTTTAAGCCCAGGATTTCTTCCACCTCAGTGGAAGTACCGGACAGAAAATACAGAAGAACAGACATTCTCCTCCGTTCTCTTGAATATAACCATTGGTTAGCAACAGTGGAAATCCCAGTACATTTTGCGTCTTTCCTTATCCAAAGCTTCCTAAGATCTGCAGAAAAGGACAGGGATCTACCCTGCCATCACACGAGAGTAGCATCACGTGTCCACTACTCGAAAACAGACAAAACGAAATTACTGTCTTCGTTGGCAATTTAGCGAGAGCATCACATTAGCTCTATAAGGGCCACCGTAGCCGTGAAGGTACCAGCATTTTTGTCTCCGGTATCTGGGTTACTTTTCTTGCCGCAATTAACTTACATACATTGTCTGGTTTGTTACAACCAAACGTGTCTTCCTTGTCCCTTTTCCCCTATTTTTGATCGTCCTGAAGCGGAAAGGAAAGTTAATCTACCATAATCTAAGTTTCCTCTCTACCCTTATTTACTTTTATTTAAATTAAACATATTCTTCAGGTCTTTATCCATTTCATCGCCTGGATGTAAAAAACAACTTTTTAGTAAGTGTACTAATGTTACTAACCACCTCTAACGTGAGAAAATTACACTAAACCTAACAAAAATCAGATACTTTTAAGGAACTTCACCGGTTTAAAACTCTGTAAAACCAAAAAAAAAAAAAAAAAAAAAAAAAATAGTGGTCCAAAATGGTACTGAAATACTACTCTATCGACTGCAGTCCACCGTCCAGAGCCGATGCTTATCAGCTGACAGTCACACTCTTAAAATAAAAACTCGTCAAACTCGAGCTCGAACAGTACGTCAAGGCTGGTGTCCGAGAACTTGATAGCGTTTTGCTTGGCTTAAGTGTAAATAAAACAAACTGTCGTAATTGTTGACGCTTGAATGAAGCGACTTTAAATCCAATCTTCCTCGCTCGAGTACCGAGTTTTCCGAGTTACAAAACAGAGGCTGTCCCCAAGGCCACCCGCATGGAGGAAAGTTTGGCTTCATGTATCGTGGAGCGATGGAATTGCGGGCGGTTGGGTGACGGAGAACATAAGGGAAGCTTAACGGTGTAGTGTAGAGTAAGGAGGGGAGGTGCAAACAATCAATAGCACATGAAGCACACATGGCGCATGGCGTTTTCGCTGCTTGATCCCTCAATTCTCTTTTATACGGGGTCCCTATTGTGTATAGTCCTCCCGTAACCCGCGCCCTTAGCAGTAGATTCGTTTCATCTACGCAGCGGCATATACAGACGTCGCTAAGCACGCGCCTTCTCTCTCCTCCGCGGCAAGGGTTTCCTCTGCTCACGGGAAACAAAGCTCGGTGGTTCCCAGCAGGACGCATGCCCACTATGATTCTCTCTCTCTCTTTCTTTTGCTATCACTTCAGCTCGAGGCCTTCTGTCTTGGATCGATGTGCTACGTTCAGTTTTGCCCTACAGTCGAATGGAAATTAAGAGGGAATCTCGCGGCCGCCAACGCCACACGTAAAGTGACTCGCCCGGGAGTCCTTTATCTAGTTTCGCAGCGCACTCTTGCTTTTCGTTCCTTTTGCTTATTATTGTCATATTACCAGCTTGCAACGTTTTGGTTCAGTGGTGGTGGTAACGTGGCTGGCGATTACGGAATTGCACTGCCTCCATGGTTTAGCTAGAAATACTTCCTCTCCTCCAAAACAAAAGGATCCTCTGCTGTTACCATCCTTAACAACCGGAGCGAAGGATCGACCATTTCCTTGCACCTTTTGTCTTCCAGCAAGTTTTGAAAAGGTTAAAGAGCCAAAGTGTCCAAAGTGGTGGCAAAGTGGGGGCTTGCTTAGAAATGGTGGTTTTGACCGTATGGCGTGCTAGTGCTTATCATCCGCGTTTTTTGGCTTGCTTCTTTGCACTGATTCTCGCCGTACTATGCAACACCCAATTGGCCGCCAGTGGCTCATTGCCCAGGCACGTGTTTACCAACTCGTTTTTGGTCAAACTGCGAAACCCGCTCTCCAACGACCAAGCTCATACCATTGCCAAAAAATACGGTTTTGAAAACTTAGGCCCCGTAAGTTACAACTATAATATTCTTCCCTTCGCAACGGTGGAATTTCAATTATATGCCCTTGTGTGGATCGACGGCTGCCGACATAGCAAGCTACTGTCGTAGTCAGCGCAAAATTTCTGCGAAAAATTGCTAGAAATAGGGGCAAAATAGTAATCTTAGTTCAAACAGAACCCGCAATATAATTATACATTTGAGTGTTAAAAGTTAAACTAACAATAGTAAGCAAAAACTTTCAAACTACTACTACAAGAATAACACTAAATGACTCAATTAGCATTAACGGGTTGTTAAGTTGAAGACTTGACGTAAACGAGATAGCTTTTAAACTAGTTCCCTTAGCTAACTTGTCTGACTTTGGGGTACTAAATTCAGTAGAAACCGCAGAAATATGTGGTCATGGATAGTAAGAAGCAAAGAGCTTCATTTCAGCTGTTATTGTTGCGTTGGAGTTTCTTTACGAGCTCATCATGAGATACGCTGAGGATAATCGTAAACGATGTTTGAATACGAAAAGGATCAACAAAAGAAAAAACGTTGTTTGCGAGGTAAAGTAGCATTATATCAGTTAACATGAGAAGACTAAATGAATTTAGGATGGCTAACTGATTTTTTGTACCGTAAGTTAGTTTACCTTACTCAACATGGTATTAGTATTAATAAGGAAATTACTAAGTCTCGAGTAATTGTTGTACCTGTATTTCTGTCATCCTCTAAGAAGATCTTAGTGATGTACACCTTCGGTTTCAAAACACTCCGCTGAGTAAAGAAAGAGAGCACACAAAACTAAGTCGCTGAAAAACTGTGTTATTATTCTCGACCCGCTTCATACTCATTTTATGTGTTTTACTGCGGATTTTTAAGTAAAGTGACTCAACCTAAACTCCTAACGTTGTCTCAATTTTCTTTGTTGCGTGAACGTTCTTGGCACGGTAAAGATCCGATAAATTTTAGTTAAGCTTAATTATCCTAATTTTACCAACTTCACCGTCCAAATCAAACCTACAGTCAGTCCTCCATGATCTCTTACGCGTATGCCTGGATTAGGCTTGTACTACCGCAGTCTAACATGTTGAGTTGGGTTTGTAGGTTTGAATCAATTAGGTTCAGTTGTAGCTTGTGCAGAACGTTTAAAGGTATCAAAGGTGGTTATAACTCGAAATCACCAAAACTTAACTCACCTCCTTTAACCGGGTGGAATTTCTTCTAGCCTAAATTAGCTCAACCGAATATTGCACATACTATATTTCTTACTTAAAACACGCAAGCCATAGTTCTTCTTATTTTTAGTGCAATTCGATTTTACAACAAACTCCGAAGCACACGATACTGAAAACTAACTTACTTTAGCCTCGTCTAACCTACAACCTAGCATAGCTTCATCTAACTTAGCCTAACCTGATTGCCTTAAAATAACACAATTTATCCCTACCCTAACCAAATTTATACCTACATATATGTATGCAGCTGGCATGAGATATAATTTTCAGTTTTAAACCTTTTTAATTTTAAACTCCCTACTGTATAGTTACGACGTTTACTTAATGTATAAAGTACCATACGTACTTGCAGTTTTTCCACGCCTGATCTATTTATTATTGAAAAATAAACTTGTTGGAGATTGGTCTTCTACTTGTAAGCAAAAATATGTGGTCAGACTGTAGATTATCAGTTAAATAAACTTATGTCGACTTAAATTTTAACTAGGTAATAATAAATTAGGTTTACCGAAGTCTGATGGAATAGGAACTACTGTTTTCCCGTTGGAAGATCCATAACAGAAGAAAGTGGAAGAGTCTAGCACACAACTACAGGGGAAAAATATTTAGACCGCTACTACACGATAACAAAGGAGTCGCAAGTGTTGAATCGTCATGTCGGCTTTACAGTTGATCCCAGCAGTTGGGATAATTTGCGTTGTAAGCGCTCGTATAATTGAAGTTCTACCATAACACTTTTTTGAAGAGGATTGCCTACATTGTTATCAATAAAATTGTACGGAAGGTTGCAGTAATAGTGCAATACCAGACAAACCTACCTGACTCTCCGGGAAAGCTGCAATAAAAGTAATCTAGATAACGCATATTATTATCGTTTTATAGGTTTTGGGTTCCCCGCATGAATTCCATTTCCTGCATCGAGCATTACCAGCTGCTCGGTCCAAACGCAGTATCGGTCATATCAGACTGCTCAAAACAGAGCCTGCCGTATGTTAACCTTCTTCCTAATAAAGAGAAATCCCAAGACAAAGAGACGCTAAGGGACTTTTGCTCTGTTAGGTGGCCGCCGCCGTGCAGCAAACAGGATTCCGTCGGGTGAAACGAGGTTACCAGCCTTTACGGGTAGAAAATTTGGTGGACAAACCTCTGAAAGAAACTGATCCCACCGATCCCTACTTCCCTTACCAATGGTATCTGGTAAGTTTCTATTTTCTCTCTCTCTCTTTCTCTCATTTATCCTGCGTATGAACAATTCCCCTACGGCTGTAACGACAATGTATTACGCACTACCCTTTATTCCCTAAACCTGAGGGGGCTAAGCGAGAGAAGTTTTTTCCCGTCTTATTGAATTTCTTTGTCCAGACGCCTGGCAAGAACCCCCGGTGGCTATTATTTTTGCCGTCCTTTTCCCACGTTTTCATTCCTTCTTGTTACGCTTGTCCATAACTTGTCCAAAGTAAAGAAGCTTTTCATTATAAAATGTAGAAAAATACTGGCCAGAATGGAGGCAAGCCGCGGCTGGATTTGAACGTGGAGGCAGCTTGGGCCCAAGGCATTACCGGTAGAAATGTGACGACAGCTATCATGGACGACGGTAATAGATATTACTGATATAAATAAGAGCTATAAAGAAAATGAAAAGCTGCCCGTGAGGTTAATTGTTGTTTATGGAATATTTGTAGGCGTGGATTACATGCACCCAGATCTACGTTACAACTATGTAAGCAAATACCAATTCCTTTCATTATTATTCGAGCTTTGTGATTAGACTCGAGCTCATGATGCTAATTTTATGTGCTCTCTGTTGCTCTTTTATTATTCCAGAACGCGAAAGCCAGCTATGATTTCAGTAGCAATGATCCGTTTCCCTATCCGAGATACACCGACGATTGGTTCAACAGGTTAGGAAGCTTCATTCATTATCTCTTCAATCTGTTTGCTTGTTTCCTACCCCTCTCTGGAATAAGAATGAAGCCGTGCCTTGTAATCAAATTTATATATAATTTTTCCCTCTTTCTCTCTCTCTCTCTGTCGTCCTTTCTCCATCGCTGTCTTCTGATTGGTCGTGTTTGCCCGCCGGCGATCAAGCCATGGCACCCGCTGTGCTGGAGAAGTGGCAGCTGCTAGAGATAACAACGTCTGTGGTGTAGGTGTTGCATATAACTCAAAAATAGCCGGTAAGTCTTCCTAGCAGGGATTATTGCTGAACAAGAACCGAAAATGTTGTACCTTGATTAAACCAAGTTAGGATGGCTCAACGCTGAAATCAGTAGCCGAGAAGATGAGAATTGTAACTCACCAAATACATACTTTCTCGGTCTACAAAATATTTTTTGTAGACCGAGAGTTCTTTGTACCTTTCTTCGTCAATTCAGCTTCTTCCCAACGCAATCTCTTAACGTCTTAAAAAAACTTACCTAGCTAAACATAACCCTAGTAGCGCACTTACGTTTTAAACGCATGTATTCGTTTAAATATAAACGTGATATGTCTATGGATTACGCTTATGCTTACGTTTATTAAATGCTCTACTGTCTACTAATTATAACTGGCTGTAGAGAAACAGTAGACAAGTATAAGACACGTTTTTTCGTAGTTTCTTTAGTAATAGCATATTTTACATCTTCATTCCATAACTTTTTTTTCCTAACAAACGTTCATTTATTGTCTTCATGACATAAATAATTTAAGTCTTAGAAAATACGTCGAACACCAACCGTCTAAAACATACGTACATTTTGAGTATGTGTGGTGCTTGAATAAAAAATCGAACAAATTCCCATCTAACCGAGTTTGAAAATCCTACTGATTTAAAACCATTTTAACCCAGGCATGCATATAAAGATCGCTTGCATGTTAATGACGAAGCCTCGTTACTCAGTTCTAGTTTAGTTAGGTTAGGTAAATCTATTTAGTGGGTTTTTACCTCCTAAAACGTCTGGAAACAAAACACCTTTTTCAGGAAAAGCCAGCATGTCTTGGTTGAAACATACATGCTGATAGTATAAAACTTTATTTCCCCCTTTTTTTCATTTTCCTTTCAGGGAGTTTTACTTCAAATGTATTTCATTTTTCACCTTAACTCCTTTCGTGTTATTTTGTAAAAAAAAATGAAACTGAAAAGCCAGGATTACGCAACAGTGACACACTGTTGCCCTCTGAACCTCAACTTTTTTCTCCGTTGGGCATGTCATCCCGTGTTACAGGTATACGGATGCTAGATCAGCCGTACATGACCGACTTGATTGAAGCTAACTCGATGGGACACGAACCAGATTTAATCGACATTTACAGCGCGTCATGGGGACCCACAGACGACGGAAAAACGGTCGATGGACCGCGGAATGCCACCATGCGAGCGATCGTACGTGGTGTAAACGAGGTAAAAACTACCACCGCAGTTGCCCTACACTCAACAAGAGGGCACGTTTCCTCTTCTTTCTCGGAAAGACAAATAACAGTTGAGCAAGCTAAACGAACACAACAATCTTGTTGACCAGGGACGGAGAGGTTTGGGAAATATTTACGTTTGGGCCAGCGGCGACGGCGGCTCGGATGACGATTGCAATTGCGATGGATACGCGGCTTCTATGTGGACCGTTTCCATCAATTCCGCTATCAATGACGGGCAAAATGCGCACTACGACGAAAGCTGCTCCTCCACTTTAGCATCCACCTTCAGTAACGGCGCCAAGGATCCTAATACCGGAGTGGTAATTAAGCGATTTTATCATTTTCAGCCTGGAAGGGGCTTAGTTTCGGTAACATTTGATTGAGTGTAACTTTTTTTTTGCCTCTTCCGACAAGGCTACCACGGACTTGTACGGAAAATGTACAAAAACTCATTCGGGAACTTCAGCGGCTGCTCCTGAAGCTGCTGGAGTGTTTGCACTCGCTTTGGAAGCCAAGTAAGAAAAAGACTTTTTCATCTTTGGTCTCATCGTTAGGGTATTGAAAATCGATAAGGGTCTCATTACCGTCTTTTTTTTACCTCTGGGTCTTTTCCATGCTCCGTTCCAGTCCGATGCTTACTTGGAGAGACATTCAGCATCTCACCGTGCTAACTTCCAAGAGGAATTCCCTGTACGATGCCAAAAAGAGATTCCAATGGACGATGAATGGCGTCGGTTTGGAATTTAATCATCTGTTTGGTTTTGGTGTCCTCGACGCTGGAGCCATGGTGGCCCTGGCTAAAGTATGGAAAACGGTGCCGCCAAGGTTTCACTGCCAGGGAGGAACGATGAACGAAACTCGGTGAGAAAAAACAATAATAATAAAAGAGAACATAACAGAGACCATTTTTCATTAGCTTGAAACTAAAGTTCAAGTTGCACTGCTGTCTATGCCACTTTTGGAAAATGTTATCGGTTGCAACTAGCAACATTTCGAATGCACAATATACCAAACTACTGTTTATCGCACTTTTGGAGCTGCGGAGCCACCGGAAGTAGTCCCAACGGTGAACCTAGCATGCGACGGGTTACGTATGCTTGCTGGGTCAGATTAGGTTAGGTTAAGCCAGTGCTTTCCAACAGTGGGTAAATTACGCAAAATTGTAAGAAAGCTGTTGGACTTTGTGTAACGGAGCCCGTCATAAAAAATGGACGATAAAACATCAAGATTTCGGCTAGGTTGTAAAATTAGGCTAGCCAGTTATGCAGAAGTATGTACAAGTTGTTCGTTCTGTTTTTCGACTGAAAACGAAGCCCAGCCGAAGAACAGCGAAGCTGAAGTATCCCAAATTTTATTTTATATATAGGTCTTCATTCCAAAATAAATAAAGTGCCCAAAAAAGTGCTTCACTTATCCGCCAACTTAACATAACTTTTTCTTTCCTAATTTCGCAAAAGTTTTGAGTACATTTTCAGTCCATTCTGATGGGCGATTTTTTAGGTCATTGAGGAAAAAGTATTGAGAAGTTAGGCTATTTCAGCAAGGTTAGATTTTGTTAGATTTTAGCTTGAGTTTTGCTAGTTTCGTTAGGTTTGATCGCAATCAGATAGAACAAAACACGCAAATAACAACTAGGATAGCACTAACTGGACTAATAACTTAAGTCTGGGTTATGTTAAGGTTAATCTGTCCAATGAGTTATAATGTTTTAAAGGCGACAAAAAGGAAACTATGGCAAACAATTTATGTGGACAATAACAAAAAGCTTAATAGTAAGAGTAACTTAGCTCCCCTTTGTGAAGAGTCAGATCTAAATGCATTTCTTAAATCTGCGTCGTTCTTTTTCGGAATTTTGTGATACATCCCTATCTTCCAGTGTAAAGTCCATTCCATGGTTTTGTGACAAGCACTTATTTTTTTCCTTATCCGCGGCTTTCACCGGAACATATCCCTGGCGAATAAGCAGCTTTAATTGTACCGAAATTTTATTTTTCTCCTTTACTCGTCATTTGCGTCTAGGAAAGAAGTTAGGTAGCATTAAAGTGGCTCGATGGTTTTCGTTATGCCATGTGTCAAATTTTGGCCATCTTTGATAAATGGCGTCTGGGATGGAGCCGTAGCGTTGTGGGACACATGAGATAACGCCAACTGTCAAACCAATTTTCAGCTTTTGACTAGTGATAAATTCTCCGTAAGCGGAAACAAAGCTTGAACAAAGGGGGTTGCCTTCAATGACAATCAGGCAAACAGCTGTTGGGTGAAACCCACGCGACGGCATGTTTTTGCGAAGTGGTGGGCATGGCCGTAACAGATAAAAATTGATTTGTGCATTTTTTGTTTGTTTACTAACAACCCATTTGTTTCGGAAAAGGGCCATTTGGGCGAATGAGTCTTTGATCCTGCATCTGAAGACGGAAGCTTGTCGGAACACAGAGTCGGAAGTCAGGTACCTGGAACACGTACAAGCCGTCATCACCTTGAACGCCAGTAGACGCGGCGACATTGAAATGTTCTTGACGTCCCCTATGGGCACCAAATCTATGATTCTCAGTCGCAGGCCCAATGATGACGACAGTCGCGACGGCTTCATTAAATGGCCTTTTATGACCACGCACACATGGGGAGAATATCCTCGCGGCACATGGATACTCGAGGTTAATAACCCTCATATTCTCTCTTAATTACGCCTTTTTTATTTCTTCAGTGCTGAGCGAAAATGTCCTGGAAGATGTTACGGTGTCACTTAATCTAATTTTTTTTCTTTCTTATTTTTTTTTTTGGTTACGGCTTCTTAGGTTCGCGTGCGGAACCCGAAGTTGGATTTATCGGCTGGTTCGGTAGCAAGCCGTACCCCTTATGGATTTTTGCGAGAATGGACGCTAATGTTGCACGGCACGCGCTCACCTCCGTACACCGGACTCCCTGCTCCAGATCAACACTCGAAGTTGGCTATTGTCAAAAAAGCGCACGAAGAACGCAGGGGTCTTGAGTAGGCACACACAAAAAATGCGACAAAAATTTATTGATGAGAAACTATCTAAAAAAAAGGCTTAAAAGGGCAAAAATGCTAGATGATAGAAGTCGATCAAGGCAACGTGATGTTCATTATTTTCTTTCCAATTTTTTGAGTGCGAGTTGACAAAGCGGGAGAGAGAAGAAAATGATACAAGGGGCATGGCACATCCCAGTTTCTATATCAGATTACCCCACAAAGGAGGTCAAGATAGGTAAAAAAAAATATTGTAAACCTGTGTGAGCTGTACTCGTCCCCTCGCTTTCTGCAGAAGTTAAAGGGAGCAACGGTCATAGCTCTTTCTTGTTCCCAGACAAAAAGTTATATATTACTCTTTGAAAAATCAGAGTAGATTCTTGTAGCCTGTTATTCTTCATAACCCTATCAAATTCTATGTGTGATAAAAAAATTACAGCATAACGTACAATTATTCTGTGAACAAGTGTTGTTTTCCTTATAAATATCGTGTTCATTTTAATGGCATTCATGGGTGAAAACTCAGCTCAGTGAAGCCTGATAAAGTCGTAAGAAGCTCCGCTGGAGCTGGATCTACGCTGGATTGTGTCTCGTACACATGTCGGAAAGCTTCTCGCGTTGGGCAGCCTGTCTAACTCCTTGAACAAACCTAAATGTTTTCTTAGAGGCCCATTCAGCAGGTTCTAACAAGGAAATATGCCCTCAGCGTTTCAATTTAGGATCACTGCGTGCATTCCTATTAATCAATCAGTTAGTACAACTGCGACGTTATCCTTTGCTCGTTTTAGGTCTCCATTTTAATCCAAAACCAACAAATGACATTGCTCACCTGTTTATTTTCAAGAGTTAATACCTCATCGCTGAATGTGGTGAGGAGGCTGAGGGAATTTGACTTACAGCACTGTCTCTAGTAACTGAAATTTAATGGTAGCTTGTGCACGACTTCGGTTATAGATAATGACATAAATTAGAATTTATTCTGTGATTTTTAGTGCAAGTGGATGTCTTTTTTCTTTTTTTTTTTTTAAAAAAAAAAACAATTTCTCGGAAAATTTGGATAGGCCCTTGTCTGTAACTCAAAGGTGAAAGAGGTCATGATAATCTGATACGTCACAACGAACACAAGCAAGTTTTTCACATTTTTCGCGGGAATTTTGGCTCCAACTTTAAGATACTATTGTCAGTCCAGGACCTTGTTTTATCTGAAGTCATCAGTGAACTCAACGTGGGGATACATTTTTTTAACTAAAGCGAATATTTGAGTTAGACGAATTCGTCTAACCAAACTTCATTTGCATTGGCTTAAATGGGATAAAACAGGACCATCAGTTTTTGTTCGAGGAAAAGGGGTTTTAGTCTTATACGAGATCGACTTAAGCGAAGACCACAATGTATGCACTAGCTTACAGGACAAGCTTCAAATAGCTTGGAAGTTACGGCCGTTGCTTGCGCTGCTTCCAAATGGCGTTGGTCCCTAGTACCTAACGACTACCGTTACGGCGCGGTAAGGTCGCACTCTCCGTGCTTGTGAATAAAACGAAGCGCTTCTACTGCATTACTTGTTCCCTAAAACAGTTCGGCTGCGAACGTGACGATTGTTTTTGTGCGTTTGCCAGACTATAAATACTATATTTTTCGAGGTAATATATCCAATAATTTTTCCGGTCGAAAAAGTCCATTCTATTGTCTTCTAAAAACATAAACTGTGACCAAATTGTCAGCAACAAAATTTAGTGGCCTTTTCGATTTTTTTCAGTGTTCTAAGCCAACAATCTATTTTCAGGTTTCTGCATCGCACAAGGCAAATATGGCGCTCTACGAATCGTCTTTATCCTGCGTATATGACTTACGCGTAGTAAACCCTGCACCTGAGGGAATGGAACTGCCAGATTGCATGTATCCAATGCGACCCTTGCTTTGTTTACAAAAAAATTGCACGCCTGTTCAGTCCACTGCCTCACACGCTCTGTTACAAGTAATATATCGTCAATATACGTAGAAGTGTTTAACTCTGTGACTATTTAGTCCAACCCTGAAGCTTGTGCGCTCAATCGGAGGCTCGATAACATTTTGAACGGCGCTTCGCAACTTTTAATGGACGTTACAGGGAATCAAATGACTGCCATTACATCAAATCATCCGCTCACCACTTGCCAGGCGACTCAGGTTGTTTATTTGTGTTGCGTGTCTTGCCTTTCGTTTTCAAAAGTATTCATTTGATAAGTCAGAAGGACTAATTTATCTCTCATAGAATCAAATTACTGACCCCGATCATCAACACCGTCTTCAGCGTATTCATTGGCTTATTTCATCCCTGGAATTACTTCAAGCACAGGTCTCCAGCCCTGAACAACCTCTTGAGGTACAAAAAGCGCATTTCTACTGTCTTTATTCATTTAAGAACCTAAAAAGGGATTTTTTTTTGTTGCTATTTCTAGACGAATCCTCGTGTAGTAGATCAACAAGATGTTTTTGTCGACCGTATCGATTGGATAACAAACGCATTTCGCAGCCTAGTTTCTAACATTGAAGCTCCATCTAGCAAAAAATCGGTACGTACTCCAGACATCCAGCCCGAGTTGAGTAAATTCCAAAGAAGGAACAAAGTTCAGTCTCAAACCAGTTTTAAAAGTTAATATCAGATCAGGTTATTTTTAAATGCAGGAATGTATGTCAGCCTTTTTCGGCTTGTTTGAGGTTAGTCTATTCGGTTTATTTTGACACATTCGAAGTTTGAAAAAACTGTTGTCTAATAAATTTCGTTCAGAAAACAAATACTGACAAGCGTCTACTTAGAAGTTTTAAACGTTTGTAGCGACACGTAAATCTTTTCAGTTTTTACGACTTCGTTTCCATGCAGAAGGTGAATAAATTTTAGTCGAAGAAGATAATCATACGGTTGCATTCTTGCTACTCACGCCAGGATGTGCAGTATCGAAATTCAGATAACTTTGTAGTATTTTTTTCTAAGTGAATCCTTTTGTAAGTCAGTTCCAGTTAACTCGTGGTATTCAAGTCAATTCAGCGCTTTTGAGACTGGTTTGGCAGATTCCATTAAAACTCAATTGAAATTAATTGAACTGATGTGAGATTCATGATAATGCGTTTGATGAGCTGAACTCTCATGCAGGATGTGCGTATGTAATTTTTTCTGTATATATGTATTCATTTTTTTTTGCCTTTCTCTGTGGGTTTGATATAGGTCGAACAGGAGATAGTTATCAAAGTAAACCCCCAACGCCCGCCGTACTTCCTCCTCGCTTGCCTCCAGATTGTCCCGAGAGGCAGCATTAGCCTTCGTAGTTTCGTTCACTCGAGCGTGAGTGCTCAAGTCTCGCCAGCCTTGTTAGAACTCTTCAACCAGCGTCAAGCGTACTGCATTCTCAACCTTTGCGTGATCTGGACCCTAAGTAAAAAAATAATAAAAAATACACGTTTTTATTTATCATTTTCCTTGTATTGGGAATCTGGTTTAGCAGGAAAAAAATATAAAAAATTAATCGTCGAAGTTTCGTGGTGCCAAAAAGCTAACTCACATAATGTCAAGCAAAGGAGGTATTCATTTTTTATTTTGTTTTGACAGGTGTCACGCAAGAGCCAGAAATGGTAGTATCGCCGGTGCAACAAAGCACGCCCATCGTGGGAGAAGAGAATATTTTGAGGTACGTGATGCGAAGCGTGGGCCGTTACGACAAGTCGGACTCGAAGAACAATACTACTTTGGATTACTGGCTAGATATGGTGCCCTTGTTAGTCCGTGATACCAGTTCTGTCTTGAAAAAAGCGGAAGCCCAACTTAAAAAGCAGAAATTTCTGACTGGCAACAATGTATCGATGGCTGATACGGTGATCTGGTCCGCCTGTCAGGCTCAGTTACAAAAACAGAAAGGAGAAGGAAGCTTAGCGACGTGGTCTAAGTTTTGTTTGGAGCAAGCTAAATGCCAATTACCCAGCTCTAGCTAGGATACAATCTTTGCAGAAACCCAACTCAGAAAATAGCGTGATATCTTGTATCGGTTAAAGCTGGCCGGTTGTATACAGTACTTCCCGTGTGATTATCCCCTCCTTTAATTGAGTAAATAAGGCAGTGGAAGAAGAAGTACAGAGCGTTTTGGGTTAATTGATATTGTTGGTTAATTTTAATTGAACCTTTGCATTTAATCTTGGTTTACAGTAGCGATGATTTCTATGGGCGCTTTGCGGTTTAAGTTCCGCATAATTCATGCTGTGCTCTTTCCCACTTTATAATACCCACTTCTTGTCAATTTTGGTAGGGTGAGTAATTTAACGTAATTTTATGAGATTTAAGTAAAAATTAATATATTGCAACCTCCAGATAATATCGATGTGATAACGTCGACCTCCAGAGAACATCCTCCACCTTTTTGTAATGGAAATTACAAAACCAATGGTTTCAAGGGGATACAGACGGTTTAAAGGTCTCGTCAAAACAACAACCATCGCACATCACTTCTTCAATTGCACGGCTCGGATTCGCTATCTCTATCGGGAAACAATTCCAATACACGACCAAGTTTCCATAACTGTCGCTTGACGGCGTCTTCTTCAATCAGGTCTGCCTCGCCGACACTCACGGACTTCAGGGTTGAAGATCTAGGGGCAGTTTTCCGGCAAATACTCTTAGCCAACGTCGCAAAAAGTGGTCCACCATGCGATCACGATAACAGGCGCGCTTTATTAATACAACAGCAGTAGTCGTGGTAGGACGGTTCGAAGGTGCGAGCGAGGGTAGGCAATTGACACGCGTCCCAATAAGGAAGTGAACTGGCGGAAGGGGCTCGAGATCTTCTGGGTCGTCGTTTAGATGAGTCAAGGGCCTGGAATTGAGAAAGGCTTCGACTTCTACAAAAATGGTTTACATCTCCTCGTAAGTGAAACTAGCTTTGCCCAGAATTTTCTTCAATGTAGTTTTGACACTGACCATCCTTTCGTACATCCCTCCCCACCGTTCCATAATCAACTTCCATCGGATACGAGATGTTGAAATTAAATTTTGAACGTCGGAGCTGGCCGATTGACAGTGAAGCTGTTGAAGATCCCTGCTGGCACGCTTAAACGTTAACGCATTGTCAGAGTAAATAACATGTGGAATACCACGTCTGGGGATAAATCTACGAAGGGCAAGTGGGAAAAAAATTGGTGCTTAAATCAGAAACCAATTCAAGATGCAAGTCGCAAGTAACAGGATATGAAAACAAACAAATGTAGGATTTAACAGATCCTGATGGAGCTTTCATATAAATTGGCCCGGTAAAATCAATTCCAGAGATTTCAAAGGCTGGAGTAGGGATAATTCTGTCGACGGGCAGTGGAGCTTGGATTTGAGAACATGGTGGAGAATTGAATTTGTTACAGAGAGTACATTCACGTAAAACGGACTTACCTGTTTACCACGCGGGATCCAAAATTCAGAACGAATACCACGAGCTCTAGCGTGGCAGTTCCTGAGATGATAGTACTGTACTACCAACTTGGTAAATTCGTGCTTTGTCGGAAGAATAATAGGAAAGGCACTGAAATCAGAAAGATAAGCTAACTGTGGACGACCAGAGATAGTCAAAACGCCAGTTCTTGTTGGTCGTTCTTGATGAGGTTAGAGACAAACTCCACCCTATATGCAACGTCAGTAGGGTTGACCTTCCCTGCTAGGAGAAGTACGGGTTTGTATGTGCTGAACTCGATTAGCAATGAAGGTTTTCCATTGGTAAGCAGGCTTCTTGATCCATTCAAGGACAACTTGGGAATCAGTCCAAAGTATAAAGGTAATACTGGGCCCAAGAGCGGAGAACAAGGATGTTTTCAGATATTGACTTAGTCGAGAAGACAGTAAGGTGCCAAGTAACTCCAACTTGGAATCGACACAAGCTTCAAGCGCGAAACTCGAGTACTCACATCAAGGAGAAAGACTGAAGTACCAGTAGAATTGGTAAATCGTACGTAAGCTGCAGTAGCGTACCCTCACTCGCATCGCTGAACAGGTGTATTTGTGCGCTAGCGGAAGGACTGGTCACGAGTCGGGGAATGCAGTAAGTCCGACGGCAGGAGAGATTTGAAGCCCATTTGAGTACCTCCTTGGAGAGGTCGGCTGGAAGAACAGCATCCCAGTCAAGTCCTTGGAGCCATAAACGTTGCAGAAAGGATTTGATAAGAGATAAGATATGCGAAATAAGAAATAATACTTGACAAATCAAACCAAGAGGATCACACAGCCGAGAAACAATTTTGTGGGAAATGCCTTGTGTATAGAAATGAGACAACTGATAGAAATTCAATCAAAGGAGCAGCATCAAAATAAAATCCTTTTAGCAATTCCACTGGAGACCCAAAACCTTCCGGGTGGCCGCAGACGTCAAGTCCTTTACGAATGTTGGAGGGTCGGAAGCTCTTCCAGGGGACAGGACGTTCTGTATCTTGGGATTAGGACAGGTAAGCTTCCATAGGGTCATAGGATCAGCAGCCTTGAAAATGGTACAAGCTTCGTTCGCCGATTGCAGCGCATCTTCTTCAGTATCACCTCCCAAGAAAACATCATCAACATACGTATTAAGCTTCAACGAGGTGATAGTTCGGGGGTATTGAGACTCTACAGAGTAGTAGTGATGGCGCAAGGTGATAGCCAAAAGAACAGAGCTACAATTTAACTCAAACGTACCTCTGCAACGGCAGTGAACAGGCTCAGAGGCGGAAGAAGGGTGGGAACGCCATTGGAAGCTTAGAGCAGCATGTCGGTGAGTCGTTTGGATCTTGATTTGAGGAAACGCTTCTTGTACATCTCGGACAACCAGGTATTTAACAAAAAGAAAGCGGAGTAAAACTGATAAGAGACTAGGGGGGAGTTTTGGACCTTGCAGTAAGCAATCATTAATAGAAGGGTGACCTGGCATTCTGGCTGATCCGTCAAACACAATACGTGCTTTAGTGGTAACCTTATCTAAATGAACCAGGGGATAATGAGGCAAATAAGGAACAAAGGACGAGGTAACATCGTGGGGGTTTGTAGGTTCAGTATATTCTTTCTTGAAGTAATCCGAGAGTAAGGCTTCACATTGTAACAACAAATCGGGAGTTCTAGCAAAACGGGAGTCTAAACGCTTCGAGGCTAATTCGTAGTTAGAAGGCAGCGCTCGAGAATCTTCTTTCCACGGCAAGACAATCAAGTATCTGCCATCCGAAAAGTCAAGTGAATTAAGAATATTTTGATAAGGCAAGTGAAGGGCAGTGATACGTTCATCTTTGGGTAGGGACTTCGTGATCTGAGATTACCTCGCTGTTGACGAACAAGCTAACGATGTAACCGTATTCGGTTGGGCTCCGCTGGTAGTAGGACCATGTACCAATCATCCGAAACGACTTCTAACCGCAACAGGACCATTTGGGATTCATTCAAAGTGATCCGTGACGATGCTCCAGTAGAAATCCGCACCAACTAGGACATCAAATGGACGGGCAGGACCAGAAGCCAAGGCATCCGCCACGGGGAAACATTTCATGGGCAACGCAGTCGTCCAACTTGCAGCAGGCACGGCAGGCAAAGAGACGCAAATTTCAGGAATCTCGGTGGCTTTTAAATCAAGATCGGTGGGAGTGTGCAACCCACAACGGAGAATTGCCAGAGAATTTGATAGGAAGACTGTTGAGAGCCAAAGGTACTGCTAGAAGCCCCAGGCGACGGGACAAAGATCCTGTAATGTAAGTGCGCAGCGAACCGCTCTTGGCGAGCTGGGCCTCACGATAATAGTAGCACTTAGAAGGATAATCTCGTTAGAAGTGCTGTTGGACGAAGCGGTGTTATCTGGAGCAACAGGCGGTTCCTCAAAGGTGGAGGAGCTGGTGACATCTTGCGATTTCTGACGGTTGCAGATAGTAGCCCCTTGCAGGAATGACAACGACGATTGGAAGAGGGACACCTGGACATACGTGCCCCTCACGTAGGCAGTTGAAACAACGATGGTACTTAAGCGAGGTGCGTTTATCGTCAAGGCAATGAGTACAATTAGTCGCAGAGTGGGAGGACTCGTTACAAAAGGGACATCTGCGATCAGCCGAGGTGCAGGGGCAATTGGTAGCGGCCAAGGCGGTTACTGCAGGAGTTTTGTTTGTGGACTTCGGCTTACGTGGCTCTTCCTGACGGTTTCCGTCATGCCGCAGATTAACAACATCGCGGCAGTCAACTTTAATTTTCAAATAGTCAAGAAAAGCAGAAAGCATCAAAGGACCCTGGTTGTTACACCTGAACCTCAACACTAAGCCTTCAGGTAACTTGGAAAGTAACGTTGTGGGAAGAAAAGTATTATATTGACTCGGATCTTTGCGTCTTGCTCTTATTAAACGAATAGGATAAGGCCTAATATCGTTTTCGCGCGGAAATAGTTTTTAGTTCACGTCTGCAAGTGTCACTGTTTAAGCCGCCATTGACATTTGTTTACTTTTCGCCTGATATTTTAGTAAAAACAAGGCAAATGGTTTGGATCTGCAAAATACGCGTGCGGAGTTGAACATAGCTGTACTTTACTTCTATGGCGGCATGTGTGAGTATTTTGTTTTCGAAGTACGCCTTCTAATTTAACCCACGCAGGTAGTCTACAGCTTCGAACGTAAACAAGAAATCGAACGAAAAAATATAGAATAGCATTTTTGCTGAAAAGTATTTTCTTTTGCAGAAAATTTCTTTTTGTCTTCAAGAGACGTCGAAATAAAACATTGATTTTACTATCCTAAAAACCTAGAGGAGAAGATGTGAATTCCGACTGTGATCTAAACTCAAACAAACGCATTTTTAGCTCTATTACATACCGTTACCTAAACCCGGCTGCGGGAAATTGTTCTCATAACTGCTGTAGCTGTTTTTGGAAAGTTGGTGTTCATTCCGCTTCGTAGTGTTGAGTTATTTAATTTAACAAATTTAATCGTTGCTAGACTTTTCAAGAGCCACGTATAATGAGCCATTTTTGTAAGAAAGTGCGTAAGTTAATAACACTTTCTTTAGTTATATTTTTAGCTTGAATATCAGGCTTTCTCAGAATTATATATATAATACTAAATATTCACTGCATGTGGGAGAAAAGTTCAAGCTTTCATAAAGTAGTCATGTGGTGACTAGGCAGCGTGGTGCTGTACGCTAACCCGTGCCTCTTGCTACGGCAGTGGTGCCAGTGCGTCCAGCCCCAGGCAAATTCAAAGATTTTTAACCCGTCGCGAAGAATGTTGTGTAGTTAGCGGTTAGCGTATTTGCTTGCGCTGTGTTTATTTTCTATAGTAAAAAGTACTTTATACATTTACATTTCGATGTAAATATTTTAATTGTATGTTTCCATTTTGGGAATTTATTAATATCGTCTTCCTCAAGTAGTCGGAGTTTGGACCAATTTTCAAAATGTTGATTTTGAAGTGATTTGGAAAAATTAGAACAAATAAAATTTGCGACGACTTTCGAAGTTATTTTTATGCGATTGATTTAGACAACACACTTGGTTTTCTACTGCGGAGGATTTTTTTCCTTATTTCACTTCTAAGACCGTTTTTTCGAAAAAATAAAATGGTAGTAGAACTTTACACCACTTCCTCTACTTATTATAAAATTTTTAAGATCACTAGCTTGCTGCGTTAGAGTTGCATTGAGTAGTTAAGGAAGGGTAGATGACCTTTGGTTCCCATATTCAAAGCTACCTCTTGTGTTAAAAAATAATCTCATTGACATCATGTAATGAAAAAACGTCTTGAACTACAAGACATTTTATATAATTTCCATGGGTGACAACGTATGAAACCTAGTGATCTACTTTGAAGCATGCGAGCTTCTTCCGTGTGAAGTTGTCATACACGTAGTATTGCTGCAGCTCAGCTCGAAAATCTCAGCTTGCCGTTTCTCTCATAGCTGTTTTTACTTTTATTGATACTTTTTATTTCCAGTTTATTTGCGTGGTCGCAGACTTTTAAGCTTTTATTCATTATTACAGAATCTTTGTTGCACTTTAGGCGAAGAAAACGATAGACCACTGTAGTAACCTGAATACGGCACGGAACGCGCGATGTCTGAACGTATGGGACAACTCGAAAGCTCCGTCAGTAGCGCAAGCTTACGTTAGTTTTTAGACGATAATAAAAAAATACTAGACTTAAATTATTTATCTTTCGCAACGACTAAGTTGACAATTCAAATTTGGTATAGTTGGACTGTGTAACATTAGTTACTAAGCTAGGTTTTAGAGGTTGCACTATCATACGTACAGTATATTAACGGAAAAACGGAGTTAAATCTCAGCGTTTTTGGTACAATGGATGTATTGTCTTGTTATTAATTATAGCTATAGGCATCATGGTTTGAGTGGACAAAATCTTGGAAAATTTTCCGGCACAATTTTCCCTTTCCTTTTTTCCATATTATGTAGCGGAGAAAAAGTTCAACGTTGACGTGCATACAGGAAACGTCACGTAGCGACAATTGATGTAATCGGTGGTTTCCGTGATTGTTGGTTTGCCACTGTAGGAAGTCGGCTATATTGACTTTGGTCTGTATTGTGAAGCTGCTGTCACCGTAATAAACACATTTTGACAAGCTTTTGTTTCGTTAGTATACAATGTTTGTGTTACGTTTGGAGTTTCAGCCAAATTTATATTAAGTTAAACTGTGTAAAAATGTTCGGGTTAATCACTGTAAGCTTTCTAAGAGAATCCCTTGGAAAAACTCCCAGTCGGGAAGGTGCAGCATTTAAAGGGCGAATAACAAACGACGTCTTCAAAATTTTAAATACTGTTAGGGAAAGTAAGTGTAATGTACTTAGTCGAAGGAAGGTGCACAAATACCAAACTTCGAAAATGTTGAGCCCCTCCCCAAGCTGCAATAGAATTTTGCATGCGCAAAATCCAGTTGGAGAGCGGCTAAGTAAAACTTCAGATTTGATTTAATTCGCGGCAGCGCAAAAGAAAAGCGCGTTGCGATTAATCCTGGGTGTCTCGTTACTGGCCGGATCCGACGAAGTGAAAATACTGGATGTGGGGCGGTTACGCGGACGAACGCGGAAGGACTGGGTCGTAGCAACAGCCATACGAGGCCGCGCCCAAGAATCCTTGCAAGACTCAGGGCATTTTAGCTAAATTTATTCAAACGACGAAGCAAACAATTATTGAATTAATTCCTGGGACAGTAAAAGAAAGACTCACCAGGTCTTTAACGTGATCGGCACGTCCTCTTTCCCACCACAAACGTTTCTCCAACCTGTCAGGACCTGGCAGTGAAAACAGATTCTCTCATTAAGAAATTCTGGTGGGCTAATTATATTCACAATATGCAGGAGCGGACTGGTTTTGCCAGCGGCCCATGCGGAAATTTTCAAGACCGGCTCCAATAAAGTTCGTTAACGTTTTTGCGACTAAGAAAGCCGCAGCCCAAAACAGCATTATCCGACCCGGGCCATGCGGCATTTGCCACAATGGCCAATCGGGCTTTAACAAAATTAAAAGAATTACTGGATCTGCCGGAAGATGTTGGGGAGTGAAGTTGAGAATTACTGGAGCGGCATCTGGTGGTAGTAGTACCGGGACGTTCCCAGGTTTTGCAAGAATCCTAATAACAATAATAAAATCTTTGTTATTTTAACAAATCGTTGTTGTTTTAATAAATGTGATTTAACATTGGGGTCTCGACCACATTTTTTGGTCTCTAACTGTTTTGTACGGGATTTTTATGTAGACCAAACTTAACACAGCTGGACGTAATTTGACTAAGTCTAATCTAATTTACTTTGTATGTTAAAATAGGGGTAAATAAGTTAGAAAGTTGGGTAAAACTCTTTACAATTTGAGTAACGAAGCCTGTCACAAGGAAAATCGGAACTAAAAACTATTTAATTCTGTTTCTGTGAAGAACTTCCGTCGAACTTTGTCGTCTTAATTTTAAATACACTGTGTAACTGGGATTTTCTGATCGACGATTTGCATATTGGACGGAAACAATTGAAGGCATTTAACTCCCTAAAACTATCATGATTTAGTCTAACCTAAATTAGACTAATCGAACTTTACTGTACCTAAACTAGCCTAAAACCATACTAGCTTAGCTTAAATCTATCTAACCTAACCTTAAACTAGACTAAAATTTATTTTGTCTCAACTGTCCCTAAATTAGACTAAACTAACGTAATTTTGCCTAAACTATTCTTAAAAGCGGAAAACCTAATTTTCTTTAGCCTAACCTTACCTTAAACTAGTTTTTCTTAGCCCATCCTTGAACTATGTTTAGGCTACGTTCTCACTGCCATCTTAACATGCGTTACCAAGCAGCATAAAACGGATCAACGTGTTACTTTAGCTGGGTAAAACATTTGCAGGATTGTTACACCACCTAACACAGCCTAAGTTATCCAAACATGTGTTTCCATGCGAAAACAGCGCAGTAATCCGTATCACTTCGATCGGTAACATGTGTTAAGATGGCAGTGGAAACACGGATAACCTGGCTTAATTTCACCTAAGCAAACCATCGTTTAGACTAACCTATTACAACTTAACTTTACCTGACTTTAAACTAGACCAGTGCTTCTTAACACGGGGTAAATTACCTAAAGCGGTAAAAATCGTTCTGTCTGGTGTAATAAAGCTGTTCACAAGGAGAATGGGAATTAAAACTAGATAAAATCTCTTCCTGCAAAGAACTTCGGTTCCGTTTTGGTCGAAATTTTAATCACGTTGAGCAACGCGTACTTACCGATCCATAATTTGGGGTAACGGGAGAAAACTATTGAGAAGCACTGTTGTAAAGGAAACTCAATACACAAGTGCTTAAGTTAATCATTCCAGGACTTGATGCGAGTTCAGGGGACTAAGGACGATTTTTACGCACAGATTTTTTTATAGCAACCATAATATATTAAGTATAGGTATCGCCGATCTATTAAGTCAGGGTTTAACTAACGTATTAGATCACGTCTGAAAGATCTTGCAGGAAAAATATGTGTGACGCCACAAATCTGATTTTCCTTACTTATATTACAAAAAGTATGCTCTTTCTTTTCTCGGTGTTTCACTCATGACAGCAACCAACAGTTTTGTTTTAAAGTTAAGTGTGCGCTGAAGAACAAAATGCTTAAGGAGCAGTTACAAGTCCTTACAGGACTGAACGATTTTCTCTGAAAAAAAAAATCTTTAAAATATTCTGAGAAACAATGCACAAAGCTCAGAAAGCAGTGTTTTAAGCACGAATGCACCGAAAGCCATCCATATCAGAAATAGTGAACTGCAATTTTTTTCGCAGCTTTTCAGTTTTTTGTCCGGTGACGGTAAAGAACGCGTGTTAGTGTTGCGTTCCTTTTTCTTTTTTTAAAAAAAGTCATTACTAACGAATGATAGAAAAAATGAACCGTTACAAACTTCAAAGTGTTACAGCTACAATGGCTAGAATACTGACCGGGCTTACATCTCCAAGTTTTCCCATAGGAAATAGAATTTACGTAAACACTTCAGTAAAATTTACTGGTTAAGACAACGGCAGCAAACACTGACAAAAAAGGAAACAAGAACTTGCAGAACAGAAGAGTTTTCCTCTCTGTAAAGCGTTCAGGCACCGTTAAATAACATTTGAATACCGTGCCCTCACACGGGAATACTTTGAACGCCTGGGGTGAAATTGAACACTTGATGGGAAACAGTAGGCCATCTATTGCTCCTCAACTACGTAAGGCAACGCAACAACCTAGGTGTCGTTAGTTTAAGGGATAAGTAGGCTTCCTTAGGAAAACATAATAGACCCTTTGTTTTGATAACACTTCGCGCCATCAGCCGATTAATAGTGGACGGCTTTCTTAACACGTTTTGTTATCCTGTTTACCACCATAAGGTAAACATAAAGCATTCGTTCTTATTGAAATTATAGCATGCTGATCTGCCTTTAGTTTAATAAACTCAGAAACAAGCTACGAATTTTGGTTTTCAAGCTAAATCAAACTATCCCCGCTAACTTGAACTTTTTGGGGGTTACACTGAACATGTTCTCTGAGCTATTAGTCTGGCAATTTATACAGACATTTTTCAAATAGTTCAAAAGTTTTTAGGGGAAATCTTGTTATAAAACGTTTTTACCAAATATCAGAAAACAATGGCAATCTAAGTTTCGAGGGGAATTTCCTTAGTGAAACTGATGCCTCGCGAGTACAAAAGACGTCTTGGTGCAAGGACTGCATGGTGCATGGCCTACGGCTAAAATGCTCCTTTTCAGGAACCAAAAAAAAATCAACCTGAAATTTCAGCAAACAGGAAAGAACAAGAGAAGGCAACGTAGAACATTAATGTTTAAGTGTAAAACGCAAGAGAGGCAGCGAAAAGCGAGGATTGAGAGATGAAACCAACACTTAGCCGGGATCTCACCGCTTTTCTATTTATTACTTTCATTTTGTTCACGTTTTCACTGCAATTAAATTAATTGCAATAAAAACTTCTGGTCATGTATGTTGAATATTCTATAATAACTAGTCCAAAAAAAAAATGAGTCGCATTGTATACTGTTGTCTTGTAATACAGTTTTGTTCTAAGCGTTCAAAGATGTACGCGTCGGGGGTAACTTTGAACAGAGACTTTGAAAATTCACTACTGTCAGAGTTTCACAGTGAATTGGATAGTTATAGGCATGTGGAAAATTCTACAGAGCTATAATTTTTTGTTTTGTTATTACTAACAAATTAGCCAAAATATAAAGGAAAAACGATCGAAAATATCCCTTCTTTCAAAATAACCCCGTGTGACCGTAGCACTTAGCTACAAAGGAAAACAACGAACGTTCTAAGAAATATAAGAAAGTAATTTCGTTGGTTTCTGCACAGGAAGGAAACAATTCGTATTCACTGGTAGATATTTCTTCACGGTATGTGAGAGGATATCGGTAATAGAATATGCATGTGAAAAGGCCCAGCCATTCAATGTGAAATACTTATCCATTTTTCTGTAACACAATATTGTGGCTGTGGACTTTTCTTCTCTTGAATTTTCGAAGTTACGGGCATGGTGTTTGTAGTGCTGAAACTTCGTTGAGGATTTCAAATTTGAATGTCAAACTTATCGCAGATTTGAGTTTTACCTCATGAGCGAAGTAGCGCTGAGGCGAAGTGAGTTGCAGCTGCGTTTCAAGGAATCTCTGTTTCCTCGTGTTGCCGAGCGGTGCTCCTGACCCTGGTCTGCCCCAGGGGAAGTATTCGTCTACTACCATGGGAAGCACCTCGAGAATCGCCTGCGGCGAGCAAACTAAGCGATTACGCTAGAATTCCCAGCTCCTTATACCGATACACTGTTACCCGGCGGTGAACCCGCTAACTGTCCACGTACTCACACACCCGTCCCAAGGAGCATTTGGTGCTTCTTGGCGCCTGACACCTCGATGAGCTCCTGGCGTGATTCAAGCACGGCACGAGAAAAAAACACACATAAGGACCACCCTTTGAGTACCCGGCTCATCACACCCCGTCGGGGATTAAACAATTCAGTCAGGGTCAACTCGACTTGATAGCGCATTCATAAACGGAGACAGAACCGACTTCCCGTGTCGTAAAGCCTACAAAAAGCCGAACAAGACGAAAACGCAAAGTCTCTATCTTTCAACAATGTCAAACGTCAGTTTTCATCCGGCCGCAATTACGTTCCCCCAAGAAGGCCTAATTATAGACGATTCTATACCTCTCTGGTGTATGCGTGTTTCATTACTTCACGTAGGCTACGGTACTGTGGCAAAGTACCAGCCACTCCCACCAAGGGTACTCTGTCATCGCGTGGATTATTCCAGTTCCCAGTGTTTCCTGAGCAGATTAATCGTATTCAAGACAATTAGTATAAATTTATCGGTTGGAATGTACTATACTCACAACAACCTCAGTTAAAACGCAACTTCTTAAAAGGCAATGGGTAACAACAAAAAAAAAGCATTGTCCTATAAAAAGAGCAAAAAATCGGGTTTTCAGATACATGTTTCTTTTTATCATGCGCGAAATAATAACGAAGATATTCAGGAAACAAGAAGATATTCAGCGGTCACGTGGTGCTCTGACGTAATGGGCGTAGTACGGCACGTGCGGGCACGAAAATCGTGGTTTTTATTGGTTCAGCGATGCCACGTGATGTCTTGACATGCGTGTTTGTGTCCCCCGGTGACGTCACGTTCGTACGGCGAGAAATTTCGCAATGCTATAACTCTGGAACGGCTCGTTAGAAAAAAAAATTAAACAAAATTCCCTGTTCTTAAATAATATGCACAATAAAAATCCATCAAAACCTCAATTGGTGTTTTTGGTGTTCATTGCCCGTTAATATAGATAGCACTTTTTCGTATGGTAGTAGCTAATTTTGGTTTCAGAGCGTAGATCGTGAAAGTAGCACCTGCAACCTAACTAAATCTGACTTTACCTCGCAAATGGTACCCGTTCGCTAACTTAAATTTGCCAATCGTAACGTACAAAATTTAAAATATTGATATATGAACCTGACTTTTTCTAACCTAGTCTAACTTAAACTAGCCCACCTTATTAACCTAACCTAGCTACTAGCCGACCTAACTCAAACTTACTTAAATAAAGGCAAAAGTGTGTTTCCACGAATCTAAAAAGTGAATAACGCATTCAAACAAAAGACCACAGACTGAAAAATTAAAGGATAACCATACACATTTTTATCCTAAACGAAAGAATACGTGGCGTATAATGCATTATTGCTGGCCCAAGGTCATGTCAGCGTAATATCACAGAAATTACTACATTATTGGCTCGAAAGGTGGGAGAATATCGTTGGCGGGCAACAATGCGTTATACACCATGTTTTATTTTGTTTCATTCCTAGATTTTTCTGTGGATTTTTCCGCGTCAAGCACATTTCATTAGTTACACCAATATAGTACCCAAAATGAATTCGTCGTCTTATACACATATTGCGCATAAATCCCAGGTGTCAAAAATTATCAAGTTAAACTCGCTTTCCATTTTTCGCTTGATTTTTCGGAACAAAATTCATCGCAATCCGTTTTGTAAATCGAGCTACAGAGCGGTGCACATGATTTTCGTCAAATACGAACTTAATTTCGAATAATTTAACATAAACACATCTAATTTTACTCAATATAACTCAAAATGTAATACAATATAGCTCAAAAGAACGGTCTGGAACAGAAAGAAACGAACAAGTTCTATAGTGTTATTATGACATATATACCGTATTTTTTTAATGCCATGTGCGGAAACAAATCAAAAGCGTATAAAACTGGAAATTGTACAAGTGCTGATAATTATCGTTACTTTCGGTGTTATGAAGCTAGTGAGGACAAATTCACGTCCCCCTGGTCGAAAAAAGTGGAACGTGTAATAAAGAAGGAACCTCGTAGTATTTGTTCAGGCACTGAGAACCTGTAGTTAACCTGCGGAAAATCAGGGCAACGCGTATTACTCGTACAAAAGAAACTACTTAGGCGCTTCTGCCGTCTTGTAGTACTAGGAACGGTGGCACGTGAAAAGCTCTTTATACTTGATAAACAATAGCATGGCGTGCACACGTCTTCCTAAGACGATAAGAAGACGCCATAAAACGAAGTCGCCATAAAACGAAGCCCCCGCAGCGTTGCCGTTTACATCCATTAGAACATTGCATGACTAATTCTTACACGGCTTACTAAAATCTGACATTACTGCGCGAGTGTTTGCAGTCTCATTAAGAAGCCGCAGTCAAATCTTCTTTGTGTGTGGTCATTACGCAAAAGCGTTGAATATTTCTTAAATACAAGCGCGTTCCTGTGTAATGGTACCATGGCTTCGGTCCACGGCGAGCTTCTTCCTGTAGTTTATTTGGTGAAATGTCGTTTTAAGATCTTCCAGAAAATGTAAACTAAATTCGAGGTGCATTGCACACGCACGTCACACATGTACAGATACTCATAAAAATGTAAATGAGTTCAAGTACAAGCTTTTTTTGGCGTACATGGTTCTGACTTTTTTTTTTAACTAAGCTGAGACGCTTATCACCTAGCTTTCATGGTGGTGACAGTTTGGGCATCGACTAATTTGTGTAATGAATAAAAGACAAACAGATTTACGCTGGAGAAAGTCAGACCTATAACCAAATTTACAAAGTATTTGTGCAGAAAAAGCTGATGCAAAGCAGTAAAAAAATCAAACAAAAAAGAAATATACAAACTTATGGCCGGGCATACTAGGAAATGAGCAATTTGTTGTATGTCAATATACCCTATTTAAATTTTCCATCCAAATTTTACAGATTTAACCTTTTTTTGCGTTTCAAATATGATTGACTTTAAAAAGTTTGAACAATGACATGATAGGTTACACTGTATATAAGCAGTTCTGTATTTAAAGGTCTCCTCGTATATTTTTGGATATTGTCGAGGTTTGAGTTCGTACCGTCTCTTCGAAGGCATATCCGTTTCCTTTTTAACTTCCGTGTGTTCACAAGGATGTTAGTAGGATGTCGTATGTGGAAGCTCAGATTTTATTGACAATATTAGTGTTCTTTTATTAAATTGCGGTTATACGAACTACAACGTCCTAGCGTGTCTACTACTGACAAATGCAAATTATCATCGATTAACTATACTACAATTATGTGAGCGCTTTTCTTCCGCGATTCTTTTGCAAATACTCTATATCCCACTCCCACTGCAAGACTAAGAACATTAAGAACTTTAATTGTTGTTCGAACTTTAATTGTTGTCGTACGCTGAAAACAGAATCATTTCCTTGTAAATAACTTGTGTAACCATTAAATAACTGTCATTAAGGGAATGTTTTGCTACCCAATCAACTAGTGGTTTAATTAACAAGGGGTTAGAGGTCAGCTCCATTGTTTCACTTTCTGTTACGCATCCTGCACACTGCCACGCCCACTTTTGGAGTTTGCCATACTTTAGTTTCGTAAAAGTAATTTGGTAGTCAATACAAAGATCGACGCAAAGTACTAGCTACAATGGAAGGCCTATATTTGCTAGTGCGCATTTTTATGACTGGGTGGTTACAAAAACAGGGAAAATGGTACTTTCACGAGTTCTCCGTGGGTTAATAATTTTTCTCTGCATTACGTTTACTTCTTTTTTAAACTATATTTTACAAATGCGAAACCTTACATGGATACTATTTTTGCCTAGTAAAACGGTATGGAAACGTAAAAGTGCGTCAGAATGAAGACCAGCTTCTGGAAGAATACACGATACACTACGCCCAGATATCTTGTAAATAGCGCTTCTGTGACTGCAAATTGAGCACCACTTTCTTGGCTTCGTCCAACGACAAACCTGCTCATTGTTCCCGAACCGAATATTAGACGAAAATCAAACAATGCAGGCAGAGCTTCTCTTTACCTTCGACATCGGCAATTGCATCGATTACGCAGTTCATAACATCCTTGGCCATGTTGGTGGCGTCACCACAGACGTAAAAGTATGCGTTTTTGTCCACTAACAACCGTACTATGGAATGTCGCTCGCGTGTAATCAAATCCTGCCGTGTATAAAAACCATCCATTCATTTGCCCAGCCCCAAAGTCTTTGTTAATATCTCTTATAACTCACCTGAACGTACACCGGGTCACCGGCCTTGTTACTCTTGGAAAAACATACCAAAAAGTGACTAAGAACTCCTAAGTTAAACAGCCGCTCCAATTCCGTCCTAGAAATGCGAAAATATAATAATAAAGAAATGATAAAAAATACTGAAGGAAAACTAACAAAAATGTTAAAAAGGAAAGAACGAACAGACTTTTTGAAAAATAATTGTCAAGATTGATCGGCGTTTCGTGGATATATAATGCAACAGTGAAGAATACCAGGAGGGCACGAAAGGTGTCGCAGAAAGGGTGAAACTCGTGCAAGGTACCATACTTAATGGCTTATTATTATTTCATACTACACCGGAAACAATTTGCGAACCGTCAGGAAGCGCCATTTGGTACTTTTTACAACCCCAACCACTTCTTTTTTTTATTTAAATCGTTCTCCGACAATTTTCAACGTGCAAGCTTGATCTAATTTAAATTTGACAAAACCTAACTTTTAACATAAATTGACGTAACCTAACAAATTTTACCTTACTTAGTACTGTACAAGCAGGCACGGAGCCCCGATTACATTTCGTTTTTTTTTTCAGTTATTCTAATTTTTTACAACAGATTTTAGAGCTAATGCAAATAAGTCTAACCTAAATCGACTAAAAAAAATCACTTCCCTATTCTAATCTGAATAACCTAATCTAGCCTAACTTAATCAACTGTGCCTAGCGTAACCTACACCTTAAGCAGCTTTTTCAAATATAAAGTTTATCAGCATTACACCTAAGGTAGTATAACTTAATAACTTAACCTATCTTAGCTTAGCCTAACTTCACTAAACGGCCTGACTCAGCCTACCTTACCTTAACCTGACGTAATATAATTTAAATTTACCTCAGCTAAATTGAACTAACATAAATTAATCTAAAAAAATTATGTAATCTAAGTTTGACTTCACTTGATCTAGTTTGACATAACCTTAGCTGTTGGTACGAGGCAAACGTAGAGTTTGTGCTTAATATGAAAAGAAACCAGATGGCTCAGCCGCCCTTGCCTCTTGGCTAACTGTGACCGGTTTTAGTAGGCATGAGGTGAGGGTGGGCTCGGCTGAGGGCATTCTTGAAAAGAGATATGTTTTTTATGTGTAAGCTTTTGTGTATCGTAGGTAAGGAGAGTTAGTGTGAGAAAGTAGTAGACGAGAGGAGGAGTTGTCAAGAGAGTCGAATGAGTAAAAGAAAATCTGTACTGTGATTTGTTTTTTTCTGTCACTAGTAAAATAAGCATTTAAACTCGAGCCAATATAAAACTAACAACCAGCGTTTTATTCCCTACGAAATAGTCTGCTATCTGAACTAACACTTAGCTATAACCTAATCTAACTTTACTCATCTTTAGCCTCGTTTAAACTAACCTTTGTAGATCATTTTTCGGGATACAGCAGAAATGAACCGGGTGTGTTTTCGTCATATTGTACCTGTATAAGAAGTCTCGGTCTCGGTGGCGACAGCCGAAGAAAAGCCACATTGGCCCAAAACTCATGTGTGGATTGGTTCGAAGCTGTGCTTCACGATGTCGCGCGAAACCCACAAACGGAGCTATGCCTGAACCAGGGCCTACCATTATCAAAGGCACTGACGGATCTTCTGGTAAACGAAACATGGATGGTATGCGTTGATAACATGGCAGCTGATAAATCAAATACAAATTTCGATTAAAATTACATAAAAACCGAAATTTTAGTGTTTTGTAACAACGGTTGATTTACTGTTAATTTAGGCCTTTCGAGACCATTCAAGCTCAGATTTTCTACGGCTTGGAGTAAATCCCCTGCTTGCGAGCCAAACAAGTCGTCCATATACCCTGTAGCCACGCCTTTTCTGTCGTACTGCCTCCCGTTACCAGTCTCCAAGCGAACCACTTTGAAAACAAAGCTAGCCAACGCCGGATCTGCGAGCTGTGACGAACAATACGAGTACGGTCGTGGTAAAAGTCGCGAACTTTGCTCCAAAAGGACCGAAAAGGGTGGTTGACACGAGGGAAAAGCTAATAAAACGTCCAAAAGTGACAAATGAGGTTCGCGCACGTAACGGACGTAATCTTCGGCGCCCTCTAGGCTGCACAACTCTTTCAAACGACGTTGGTCCTCCTTTTCGGTAGTATGTTCCGCCAGTACTCGAAGCAAAGGCTACGGATCCATAAGAATTTTAAAAAAAATTTGCTTGATAAAGCTTTTATCAGGTTTACGACTCGTACTTTCTTTGGAGGGGAACGAATATCCACGCATTGCGTCAAGATGTACTTAGGAGTTGCGCGTGGAGGAAGAAATCCCGGGAGTTCGACGCGTTTCTTGCCACCGAGGGCTTCTGGACGTACAGAAAGCGACATAGGTGTATTTGCTTTATCACTTAAGCCGAGTCGTGACAACAATCGTATAACTTCGTCGTCAGGATTTGGGCAGAGAACTGCTAGACTGTCACCCGGTTCGTAATGAATTCCTGTTCCCTGGAAAGTCGAAATATAGTAAGTTAGACCTATAGATGTAGCTAGGTAGTTCTGTTCATTACTGTAAATTTGACTTCAAATTCAACTTCCTTTTTTCAGCTTTAACTGAATGTGTCAAATTTTATTGAGTTACTGGGCTTTTTGAGAAGTACTTTTGAAAATACAAACACTTGACTGTACTAAATTAAAAAAAATCAGCACAACTAGATTGATAATTAACTATTTGATACGCGAATTGCATTGTCTTAAAATGCTTATTTNTTCCCCCCCCCCCCCCCAAAAAAAAAAAAAAAAAAAAAACAGATTGAATTGAATAAAACACCGAAAGTTATTTGACTTGCATATCCTTTGAATTTTGCCCAGGTCTTGAAGCAAAATCTTCACTTTATCTTAGATACGTGGAATTTACTGTTTTACAAGCGTAGGCTCAGATTCTCTTACAGTAAGGTCCACTGTAATTTCTACTGCTTTCTTGTCAGCATCACTTCGAGTTAGGACGCTGGACTTCACAACAGGCAGGTAATGGACCGGACCAGCTGCCAAAGGTAACGACGCTCCATTTTGAAAAGGTAATACGGAGCAGTCCTATGGTAAGAAACGATTAAAAAACGACCTCCAGTAAAGTTTTAAGTTATTATTTACAACAGAATCATTGAGATTAAAGCTGCATTCAATGAAGGATACAGGAAGAGCAGGCACACGGATATCCTTGTCGGATAAGGGAGGAACCGATCTTCGTAAATTAGGCACGTCCATTGCTTCGTTCTTATCGCCACAAGGTTCAGTTAAAACGTGTGCGTTCGTTAATTCTTTTGTAGGCAGTTTTGCTGCGGTTTCAGAAAAACTTGCACTGGGTTCTACATTGGCGACAACCGGAGCAAGATCAGCGGGTGATGCTGGTGCCGGAATTGACTGACCAGATTTGGACAATTCTTCGAGTTTGGACCACAGACCTTCTTTCCAAGGCTCTACAACAGTCTCTAAGCTAAAGGGAAGGACAAAATGCATAAATTTTCTTCATTTACGATTAACGGTAGTGTGTTTACCCGACAGCGTCATCAGCTATATCGGTTGGAAAGAACTCGCGGGCTCCCAGGTCTAACAAACGTTTATGCAATGCTTTCGGAAAGCTTCCAAAGGAGGTGTAATTTGAGTCTCCTAGGCCTAGACAAGTAGCAAGAGAATTAATCGTAAAAGACTTTCTTGACAGTTTTTTCGGAATATAGTCAAAACAGAACAGGAAAAATTAGCAGCATTTTATGCCTATCCTGACGGTTGCAGGTCTAAAGAGCTCAAAAGACAAAAAGTGCCCACCTAAACGAAAAGAGCCCGATACCAAAAGAAACCATTCGTACGCCAAAAACAGCTCACATTTCATGAAGCTCTACGTACCACCTGTTTTCCGGCTTCTACGTTAACTAGCCAAGACGATTATGAGTTTTATTTCTTTTAAAAATAATAGTGGCGGCAGTTATGTTGTGTAAAATTTTTCTTATAAAACTTAGTACAAAACATACAATAAAAAATGAAATGCTAATTTAAAAATATCATATAATAAAAATAAAAAACAGTACGAAACATTTAGCTATTTTTTAAGTATGTTACAGCAATTTATGCAGTGAAATATAACTTGAAATATAACTAACAGATAAACTTTAAATTAACTTGCAGAATAACACAAGAATTTAATAATGATTTTCACACTGAATTTCTCTGAATATTAACACTTACGCTATGCCTGGATCTTAACGTTGTCTATGTAAGTATTTATTGTTCATCGCTATTTTTTCCCCTAGAATACGGTAAGCAAATCATACTCGTAGCGGAAGTCTTGCCTAATTATGTGTACATATAATATATATAAAACTATGTATAACATTATTAATACTATAAAATTATTATATGCTACATTTTGTAGTAAACATTTTTACACAACATTACTGCTGTTGTTATTTTTTTTTTTATGAAACAAAACTCATACTTATTTTGGGTAGTAATCAAAGAGGCCGGATAACAGTGTGTATATAGCGCTTCATGAAATGTGGGTTCTTTAGTGATGCACCCACACTGACATACTAAGAACTGAATACAGCGTATGCATGAATTAGCGAAAAATACTAGAAACGGCATTAGACAAAAAGCTACGATGTTTCAAAAAAAATATTTTAAGATATAAATAGTAAACACCACCATAAATTATCAGTACACTCAAATAATGCCAATACTTTACAAAGAAGTTCATTACGGTTTTACCTAATAAAGCAAAGTTAACGTGGCTTAGAAAAGCAGAAGGTAAATCGGAGTTTTTCAAGGTCTTATAAAACTTCATGGCATTTTCGGGGGGTTCTCCGTCTCCAGTAGAAGAAGTAATAAGTATGAGGTACGGAGAACTCTTCCAAGGTATCTAGAAAAACGACGTTTGATAATTAAATCCTTAGCCGTATCTTGTAACCAAGCACTTGTGGTACAGCTTCCGCCATTGACATCAGTTTGACATCACAACCGTTTGCTTCAGCTTCTTCACTGATAACTTCTGCTATAGCTTTGGCTTGTCCGGTTTGACTTCCATAAATAATATGGAGAATAATGCCCTCCATTGTGTTTGCGTTGATGTTATGAAGAGAGGAGGAAACGAAACGCCAATCGACTTCGGTAAGACTTTCCGCCACGTGGAATTGTTTTGTAGATTGTTTTGTGTTTTAGAAAGACACACATGCCATCTACGACGACGGCGCGCAATATATGAAGCTTCTGGGTTTTGAGTTCTCAGCGAAATTGGCATATATTCATTTACTTGAGTTTGACTTAAGATCAATTCACTGTTTTTCGATTTAGATAGAATTTATTCACTGCTTTAAAAGTTAAATTTTAAATAAATTTAAACTAAACTAGTTATTTAAACTAGTTTAAATCAATTTAAAGTAAAGAACTGACAGCCCTGGAAGGAATTGCGCAAGATGAAATTCGTGTGGATACAGTCTGCTCCTACTAAAGTTTATCCTGATTTCGTCCTCATGGAATACAAGTCGTAAATATGGAAATTAATGTGTCTCTTTAACTTTCACGCAATTTCAAGATATAAAAGCAAAGAGAGAAAGTCAGTTAGGAACTTAACGACAACCAGAAGCAAACGCTAATTGTCTTTGACTTTACTTGAATTGAGTTTAAAAAAATCCCGAAAATTATTCGGACCGGCTTTCAAACAAGTTACGAATTGAAATGACTTTCAATTATTGACAGGAATTGATCTGAGATAATCTTCAGAAATTAGTTCTGAAATGTATTTTAATTGGCTTTTACTTTAAGTTTGCCCACGTATTGCATCCTAGTGACCCTCACCTAAATGACGAAGATTAATTTTGATTACTAGTTCCTTAATCAAATGACAAAATCGTAATTTGGGCCTCCTGTCTCCTTGATCTCTCATAGTAAAAGTAAAAGTGAAGTCTCCACAAAAGCCGCCCTTGCCCAAAGCTAGTTAAACTTCTTGGCGAATGTCACGGCCTAATTCATAGCAGCTATAAGAGCAGCACCGAACACTAGTTGCATCAGTTCACTCTCACTCGCCAACTCAAGTAAACTAACAATGAAATTCTTCGTGATCGCCGCTTTCTTGGCCGCTGCTTCGGCAGCTAGCCTTCCTTACCCGCAAGCCTACCCTGCTGGTTACACCAAGCAGCCGGAAATCACCATCGTAAGCCAGAGCGACGTTCGCAACCCAGACGGAAGCAGCCAATGGAGGTAAGTAGGCTTCAACACTAAACGATAAAACTTATCAAGTAAAATTTATTTATTAAAACAGCTACTCTGGATCTGACGCTACAACGCGTGAAGAGGCCCAAGTCCAAAAGCAAATCGGCTACGAATACGGCAACACGAACCGTGGCTCCACCTACTGGGTTGCTCCCGACGGCCAACGTTTCACTGTTACCTGGTCTGCAGATGAAAACGGATTCCAGCCCAAAGGTGAACACTTGCCTACTCCGCCTCCCCAAACCCCTGAAGTCGCCGCAGTCTGGTCCACTGTTCGCACTCCTACCTACTCTGCCCCCGCCTATCCTGCATCTGGTGCCTACCCCGCCCCTGCGCGTTACTAAATGGATTCGGGCATCCGTGTAAATAGAGGAATTAATATTTAATACATGAAATGTCATATATGAGAAAAATAGCCTCTGAGTTTAATACTACAAAATGTAGTAGTGTAATTCTCAATAAAAACGACCCAAACAATCCCGACCTGTGCTAACCGCACGCCACCTGTGACTCGACCTTGGGATGCACGTACAATAGAGTTCTAAAGCGTTCGAAATTTTCTCTTGTATTCCTCGAATACTAGAGACATAGTCGAAATTTACACCATTTCCTCTATTTGTAACAATTCAAGAGTGCCTTGAACAACTAACCTAATCCGTTCCTGGATATCGATCGCTGTAAGAAAATTTCGTTTTAAGAGACGCGATTTCCTATATTTATGGAAATGGCTTTCATTCGTTCTCCAACTGTGTTCACTCTAATATAATATTACAAGAAGTTGAGATTACAAGAAGTTTGCTAAATATTCCATCATCTGATGGTTCTTCCTCTATTCCTAGCCGTGGATCACTTCAGATCGCTTGATCTAAATTAAAACATGTTCTCAATTTCAGTGCACGTCAATTTTGTGCACCATGAAGATACCCATGATGTTTTCTAAGCGGCCTGAACCATGCTGCTAATCTTTACGCTTGCTACTCTTTTTCTAGTTCAGTGTTGTACTGAATTGACAGTCAACTATTTCAAATCGGGATTATTATCTCCTTGTGACTTCTTGGTCGGTGTCAAAATTCCTGTCCAGATTCTTCGCTTGTTTCCCCTTTGTAAACTTTTTCATGCCTTTCCTCAGCTCATAGACAAGCTAGAGTAATGTATATATTGGACAAGACAAGCACTGTTAATGTATATATTTGTTAATTTTTTACTGTTAGATCAACAACTATTGAAGAGTAACGACGTACGGCAACGAGCAAAGCTCACGCCGACGAAATAAATAAATTTAAAAAAAGACAAGTTAGCATTCGCAGTGTGAGGCAATTTTTGACTTCAGCGTGCGTTACTTATACGAGTTGTTTTGTTGTGAGGATTTTTGAGAGAGCCTAAAAACTGTTTTACCCTGCGTTATTTTTAAGGAAAGGTAACGTCAGGATGCCGTTTTTCGAGTATAGTGTATACTCATCTGACCAGTGTCGGATCGCTACTAACATATTTACACAAAAGGGTACATGTTAATTGGGAAGGAAAGCAAGGTAAGAAAACATACAGCTAGGTAGGTGTTCTCAAATAAATAGGGTAAGCAAAGAGGTCAACTAAAAAGAAACTGCTGATCGAAAGGGTCAATAAGTCACCTAAGTTTTACTCATCATTTTCTTTCCGACATGCCTGTTATATGAGGATTTCGTTGTATGAGGCACCATTGTACACAAACAATGTCTTACAAGTATATTTATTGTTCAGTATCCATATTTATTAAACATTTTTATGCCATTTTCTTACTTCAGTTACACTTAAAGGTGAGGTAGCTTAAAAATTCGATGGTTTCATTAGAAAAATGATGTGATGCAAAGTTGTCTCTCATAATTTGAGTAGAAATTTTATTTATTGTGTACAAGTTCATTCAGCTACTTTAACAACACTTACATATTATCAATGAGTAAACAGGTTGTTCCCTTTTTCCATTCGTGCCTGCTCTGGCCAGTTATTGTTAAACGTATTTCCCCAAAAATTTCTTAATATTCACAACAATTAAAGCAAAAACAAATCCTTTCAAGGGAACGCTCGGATTGCTATCGGCTTTCGTAAAAAAAAATAAAAAAAAATAAACGACGCGCTTTGGAAGCTAAAAATTATTGTCCATTTCCATAAAAAAATACATAGTCCATACGCACACACATAAAAAAGCTATAAATGTAGCCTCAGCGACTGACAGGTACAGACATAAAAATATAGATCAATTCATATCGAAGCCGTTTTCTTCAAAGTTATCATGATTTAACGAAACACATGTGTTTCATTGCCATGTATTCCGTAGTAATTTACACCACATTTAAGTATTTTTCTAATACTTTCCATTTCTACAATTACGGTTGGTTTTTCTTTACGTTTTTTCACTCAAAACGTTTTGGTATTTACTGTCTTGGTATATTCCCTCTGACGCTGACTTTTCCTTTCATTTTTTTTTTTAGTTGAGGGATGGAGAAACCAAACCGAAACGTTTTGATTTCATTTACCAGTCTTTCGAAGCATCAAATGCAACACCCGTAGCTAAGACCAGAGGGTTAAATTGGATAGACCTTGATTTGTTCCCAATTTTTTTCACTTTACATTCTAAACTGTGCCTCATGAAAGTGAAGCCTCATTTGAAGTTGCCATAGGCAAGTTACACACTCAGATTAGTGTTTGTTCGACTTCCTTTGAGGTATATATAAGCAACATTTGGGATCAATTCTATCAGTTGAGCGTCGCCACCTGAAACAGCAACACATCACAATGAGATTCTTCATCATTGCCGCTTTCTTAGCCGCTGCCTCCGCAGCTAATTTGCCTTACCATCAACCTCAACCTTACTCTCCTGGTTACGATAAGCAGCTAGAAATTACCATTGTGAGTCAGAGCGACGTTCGTCACCCAGACGGCAGCAGCCAATGGAGGTAAGGATTATAAAGCTGCATAAGTTTTCTTGTATTATTCCGTTGCTGTTGAATATAGCTACGCTGGATCTGATGGTACTACACGCGAAGAAGCCCAAGTCCAGAAGCAAATCGGCTATGAAAATGGCAACACTAACCATGGATCTTCTTACTGGGTCTCTCCAGAAGGACAACGTTTCACTTTGTCCTGGGCTGCTGATGAAAACGGATTCCAACCCAAGGGTGAACACTTGCCCACTCCTCCTCCCCAACCAGCAGAAATTGCCTCTGTATGGGCCACGGCTCGTACGCCAACTTACTCTGGTTCTGCCGCTCATCCTGCCCCTGCTCGTTACTAAATAGTTTGAACGTTCAATTGTAAATAAAGCATCTACCAAGAATATACGAAATTAATCTTCTGAAAAAAAATATAGTCTTTTTTTTTTTTTTTTTTTTTTTTTTTTTTTTTTTTTTTTTTTTTTTTTTTTTTTTTTTTTTTTTTTACAGCTACAAGGCTGTATTCACTGGGGTTAGGGGATTTTAACATCCCTACCTTAGGCGTCTCTAGAAATTTTCCTTTCGGAATTGGGAAAATAGGAGAAACCTAAAATGTAGAAAAATGTACTCGAAAATCACCTCAGACACATCCTCCACCCTCAGCCCCCCCCCCCCAAAAAAAAAGAAAAAGCAAATCCTGGATACGGCCCTGTACAGCTGTAGTCTACGTAATCTTTTTTTAAAAAATTGATACCAGCGTGAGCATCTGCTCTTTGCTGCTATTTAATTGACAAGCTTCATCAAGTTACGTAATCTTCAATTTCACAAAAGCTGATTTAAAGTATTGTAGACAAATCTATTCTCTAGAATTATTCAGTGCTTTTACTTAGTTCGGATTTCAATTACTCGTCTGAAATTATAGAAGTTAATTTTGGTGTCAATAACCTTCTGTTTTCCATACAATTTCTACTTCGATGAAAACCTGACTGCTGTCGTCAAAATTAGAGACTTGTGTCAAAATGCTGCCTTTCTAGTAACTTACACAGATTATGCTTTTAAAGAAACTAGCTTAGTGGTCTATTCAGTAACAAATTCAGTTCTAAAATATTAAGCTTTTGTAACTTTTATATTTTTACAACAATGTCGGTTTTATTAAGCCACTTTTCTAAACTATTACTGACACCAAATACCAAGTGAAAACTCTTACGTAAAAGTGTCATTTGGTGTTATGATAAAGGAAAACTTGCTATTATAAATGTATTCAATGTAAAATGTCCTGTAGAACTAGGTTCTAGAAAGCTGTTCTAGAAAGAACAGATGAGCTAGTGTGAAAATGACATACTTTGTATGTACTCATATTGTTAATATTAAACGGGAAATACGGTTATAAAACGACCGCTCACCGAACTTATGTCAGTTCCGCATCCCGTTGTCACTTACGGAAACCAAGTAGCAAATCGAAGGTTGCAAATGTCCCTCTTCAAACTTCTGCTGCGATTTAGCTACCCCGCAAGTGCAATGGGACGTAGCTCTTTTGGACGAAATGAAAGTCGGATAGTAATGGCTTAACCTGTAAACAACAAACGCAACTGTCACACAAAACATAACTATCGCTTTATGAAAGCACAAAAGAAGGCTTTTAAGTCATTATATTTTATGTCATTTTTTTTAAAATTAAATATAGGGATCTGTCTTCCCTGTGGAGGAAAAATCGGTATCAGGACTAGAGGGTGAATCACCAGAGGGCAAATCAAGTCAAATAGAGGGCTTTATGTAGAATTACACTACAAATACGGACATACAAAACGTTAACATTAAAGATGCGATATCTTAAAAGTACCGAACAGACACTGTTTTCTTTTTACCTTAAAACAATAAAAAAAAATCCGGCCCGTGTACCAATTTGCCTGATTTCCATTTTTCAGTACCATAAAAAGTAGCAAAAAAATCACCATAGCTTGCAAATTTAATAAATGCTTTTTCGAACAGAATTATAATGATTGCAAAAGGTATCCTTGGCAATAAGATTACTGTCAAGACGTTACCTTTGATTTTTGAACAGTTTTAACAGTAAGATGTCTGAGTTTGTGTATATCGGCTACTGAATCTAATAGAGACGAAGGTCTAAACTCCGACAAACGCATTTTTAGCTCTATTATTTTTCTTTTCTATTATATATCTGGTTTATCTTGTCCCGGCAACTGCACATTGTTCCACTAACTGAACCAAGTATTTCTGGAAAGTTGGCGTTCCTTTTGCCCTATGGTTGTTAAATTATTTAAGTTAAAAAATTTCGTGCCTGTCAGACTTTTAATGAGCTATGTATAATTAGCCATTATTCACCTGCCACAAACAGTGTCGTCCAGTTAGCGCTCGGTGCGTTTGTTTGGGCTATTTTTTTTTTTATCAGAAAAAGTACGTTATACATTTGCATTTCGTTTTATATCCTTTTAACTGGATTTTTCCCTTTTTTAATCCGTTGTGGGAATCCATTAGTACAGTTTCCCCCAGGTAATCGGGATTTGGCAAACATTTTCAAAGTGGCGATTTTGAAGAGGTTCGGGAAAATTGCAATAAATAGAATTTGCGATGACTTTCGAAGTTATTTTTACGCAGCTAATGTAGGTAATACACTTCAGTATCTACTGTAGAGGATTTTTTTCCTTACCTCACTTCTAGACCGTTTTTAGAAAAAATAAAAATGGTAGTCGAAATTTACACCATTTCCTCTATGTGTAACAATTCAAAAGTGCCTTGAACAACGAACCTAATCCGTAAAACTCTTTACGTATGCTTTACGTTTAAGAAGCTCGTGATATAAGATCAAATTCTTCTAATCTTCCGTCCTCCGTCAAGTAATAAAAAATTGAAAATCTCACTCTCAACTATTTCCTTATGACGTATAAAAGATTTCACAGATGTTGCGCTTGGTAAGTAAAAGTTCTGAGTACCTATGAGCTCACCTTTCTCTACGGCTAGTTGCTTACATATGGCATGTTTGTTTGCTACTTTGTTCTACTTACCTTCGGGTATATAAACTACACCTAAAGCTCTTCTCGATCAGTTGAGTACAATCCCCTGAAACAACAACACATCACAATGAGATTCTTCATCATCGCCGCTTTCTTGGCCGCTGCCTCCGCAGCTAGCTTGCCTTACCATCAACCCCAACCTTACTCTCCTGGTTATGCTAAGCAACCAGAAATCACCATTGTGAGTCAGAGCGACGTTCGTCACCCAGATGGCAGCAGCCAATGGAGGTAAGGATAAAAAGCAGCATAAGTTTTCTCGTATTATTCTGTTGCTGTTGGATATAGCTACGCTGGATCTGATGGTACTACCCGTGAAGAAGCCCAAGTCCAAAAACAAATCGGTTACGAGAAAGGCAACACCAATCGCGGATCTTCTTACTGGGTCTCTCCAGAAGGACAACGTTTAGCTTTGACCTGGGCTGCTGACGAGAACGGATTCCAGCCCAACGGTGAACATTTGCCCACTCCTCCTCCCCAACCTAAGGAAATCGCTGCTGTCTGGGCCACCGCTCGTACCCCCGTTGCATACCCTGCCCCAGCTGCATACCCTTCTGCTGCCCGTTATTAAGTCACGAGAAATTCAATGTATTAAAATTCCTTTACCAAATAAATATCTAGAATGAAAACTGTAGCCCATACATTTTTCTCGGTACAGTACATTTTAATTATAGAATGTGTTATAATTATAGAATTATACTTCGCTCAATCTGTTTTCTTATCGACAATAATTAAACGTGTGATGCCGCGCCTGTACTACAAAAGCGACGCTTCACTGTCTTCATCTATGAAAGTTTCTAATTTCTTAGTTTCTAAGCTTAGCGTCAAGTTTTGTGTAAACAAATACGGAAGCTTTTTACATCAATGGGGATCGACAGCTTCTTAGGAGCAAGCAATTAGGCTCGCCATAGAAATCGGCAGTTTACCGTGGTTTCCTGAATTTATTTGCGTATTTCATGATCACCTATACTGCAAAGAACTGCACGGTACTGCATTTTGCATTTTTAGCACTGGAACTGATCAGGGCAAACCACACATCCTACAAAATTCCGCAGATCGTCTGCTTTTTTTACAGTGTGCTTTGAGTACCCAATAAACCAGGGACATTTTTTAATCGAACTACGGTAGAATCTCGCGACAAAGAACACTATCGTCATGAATAGTCTGCTAATGTGAAGAACTCGAAAGGTTTTGTCTTGTAAAAGTATGTCGGAAAGCGTCCGATATAACAAACGTCGGATACGCTGAACAGTTCCCATGGATATTCATTATGGCAAGAACAGCTGGATTTGAGTCTAACGCAGTTGATTTGTTGTATCTTCCTCTGTCAAATAGTGATGAGTGAAACACGGATTACCAACTCCAGTGATGATCGATTATCTGTAATCCGAATTCACAAGCTTGTATGCATGGTTCGGACTAAAGGTGTTTGTATTTCGATCAAAATGCTCGAATCATGGCAGCCTATCCTGCACCATAATTGCAATTGTATGCAAAGTGTTAAGTTTTGAAAATTGAAACTGTTAAGCACGCTATGCCTGTGAAGCACAACGTTTATTATTGCCATGGAAAACAAGCAAGCACAAATTTCAAGTAAGACTTCAAATATTATAGAATGTTACGGAATTTGTTATCAATAATGTCTTACAGCTTTCATTATTATTGTTGTTATTATTGTTATAATTATTATTATATTCTTTATTGTCAAAAGTAAGGCGCGAAAGCCTCCACAAAATATGAAAAAAAAAATTCAAGTGAACTTTCACAGAATATAACTTTCGGAGAGTATAGACTGCTTGTCTCTGTGAAACTGTTTGGGATAAAATATTTTGGAGCCGAAATGGACGTCTAGTGAGTTCTTAAACGCATGAATTGAAGGGGATTTTATCAATTTTGCCTGGGTGTATTTTATTTTCAAGAGAGATTTTTCTAAGGATCTATATGTGGAATGTGGGAGTTAACATGAGTTTTAAGAATCAAATAAATAACTGAATAAATAAACTGTAACCAGGGATCCGACTCTTTCTTGATATGAACCTGTTGCGGATTTAAAAAATCAATATCTGATCTGAACCTTTGAATTTGATCAAACGCAATTTGGAATCATACCCGTTTACCGTGAGCAGTGATTCATTGAATTCGCTTTATTTAAAATGTTGAAAAAAAACCTGAAAGAATGAACCCAAAGACCGGGTTTTTTTAAAGGCTGCTGGAAAGGTTTACCAGTAAGATCATTGTCGAATCATTTCCGAGTGTTTTTGTCACACAAAGATTCGTACATTTCGTTTCTTTTGTAAATTCTCTTTCACGGACTCTACAGCTCTACTTTGATTTAAGTTGTATTAAAAACAAGATAGAATCCAACTCTGTTCCTGCAATGGCTACTCACCATTATCCAAAATATTCAAAAGTTAAAAGTCAAAACTGGCGAAACTCACGGCATAGTGGTTTTCTATGACTTGTTGTAACCTTTCGACTATGTGCATCGAACTTACTTTCCTATAATGAGCGCTGGGTAAAAGTAAAAGTGAAGCCTACACATGATCGCCCTTCCCAGAGGCAAGCCACAAACAAAGCGAACGAGATGTTTACTCCAGTTTGGTGCAAGTATAAAAGCGGCCCTGATCTTCAGTTACATCAGTTCAGTCTCATTCACGAACACAAGCAACTAACAATGAAGTTCTTCATAGTCGCCGCTTTCTTGGCCGTTGCCTCCGCTGCTAGCGTGTACCCACAAGCCTACCCAAGCTATGCCAAGCAGCCAGACATCACTATCGTAAGCCAAAGCGACGTCCGCAACCCAGACGGTAGCAGCCAATGGAGGTAATTCTGCTACTCTTTCTTTGTTACCAGCAAACCTGATAAATCCCATTTATTGACATATAGCTACGCTGGATCTGACGCTACAACGCGTGAAGAGGCCCAAGTCCAAAAGCAAATCGGCTACGAATACGGCAACACGAACCGTGGCTCTACCTACTGGGTTGCTCCCGACGGCCAACGTTTCACTGTTACCTGGGCTGCTGACGAAAACGGATTCCAGCCCAAAGGTGAACACTTGCCCACTCCCCCTCCCCAAACCCCCGAAGTCGCCGCAGTCTGGGCCACCGTCCGTACCCCCGCTGCCTACCCTGCTCCTGCCCATTATTAGACTCACAACTTTTCATTAATTGTACAGAAGAATTATATTTACTAATAAACACTGGATCCACTCTAAACGGGCATATAAATGATTCAGTCATTGTTTTACAAGTGAATGCAATAATTCCCTTACAAAGTGCACTAGATTTCCTCTTATACGTAAGGTAATTGGTTTAGGCCGAATACCAAGAAGACCGCAGAAGCCCGAAAGGTTTATAAAATAGAGTTTGTTCAACACAAAAGGTCTTGAAATGTGAGTAACGCTAAACTTAAGTTTATACCAAGCGTTTGCTCATTTAGGCATGAAAACAGAGGACAAGGTGTGAATATAAAAATACGAATACAGTACAATAAATAACTTGTAATATGCCAAAAGAATTTCTAGATTTGTTTCTAGATTTTTTTCTTAATTTTAATAGACATGAAGATTCCGCGTACAAGGAAACCCAGAGGCGCAATTCAGTGTCAATTTTTTGAGCCCGTTCGATATTTCACTCACCATAGTTTTCCAAGAGCAGTTAAGCGTTCTTCCTTGTAAGTCTTTAAATCAGCTATTCGCTCGCACTCGACAAAAAAGCGAAAAAATCTATCGTACTCCTCTTTGACCCCGCAGGCTGCATTTATGCTTCTGCATGATAAAAGATGGCATGTAGACTTTCGAATCCTTCCGAGTTAGTTATGAAACAAGAAAGTCACTTAAATGCAGCGATCTCAACTTAATTGAATATCGATTATGTGAATAACCCGTACAATTTAATGGAAATTTGATGGTTCCGTTTTAAGCTCATTTAATTCAATGTAAAATTACTTCTTTTAATTGATAACTCATAATTGAATATTTCGCTGTTTACAAAAACATTTTTATTTAGTATTTTATAGTATAGTATTATTATAGTATTTAGTATAGTATTTAGTATACCTTACAATGTTGAATAACTTCGTCTAAATCAACACGGATCTTTGGCAATAACTTCTGAGATTAGAAAGACGCAATATTACACGAATGCTTGAAAATTGCGTCTCAACGATAAGACAAGAGCGCGAAGCAACTTTCAACCATGGATTTTCTCAAAAGCAGTATGTTAAGAACTTTACTGGTTTAATTACAAATACAGGATAGTAAATATTTACTCTTTGTCTCCTTCAGTTCGTAAGTTTTATCAGCATGATATATGGCATGAGCGTTGCTATATAGTTAACGCCGTATTTTTGAATACTCCGCACATTTGAAGTGTCCATCCGTTCTCGAGTCTATTCAAAAAAGCGGGTTGCACGGTACTATTGAAATTTAAGAACTTCTGTAAGAAATTACATATTGATTACAGATTTGTCCGTAAGTTCATGGCTATTGAATTCTGGCGCATACAAATGCTAATTCCGATAGTAAATGTAGAATCACTTTCATACAAAAATTAATTTACATTCACCAGCGGAAAATAAAAACTTCAATGAAAGCTTGATCTTAAAAACCTTAAAAATGTAGTAGTTTTATTATCCATTCTTCGTTAGGATAACAAATGAAACCATGATGAATATGGCGTACGAACTGATTTTTCCCCCTTTTATTACATGATACGCGGATTGCTGGTTCATCCCTTTTCCAAAAGTCAGTCTTGGTGGTAAAATGAACAAAATACCATAACGAAAAGAAGCAAATTTAAAATTCTAGAGAATTGACGTTTGTATGACAAAGGAATTTTACGTCGCCAAGCACGCAGCAAAACGGAAGTTTCATGTTTCTCATAATCTTGCAGAAAAAGTACTTCATCTCCTAAATGCGTCACTCAGCTTAAGTTTTTAAGAATAATTCCAGGACTAAGTCTAAAAAAAGCAACAGAAGTGACAAAGTCCACGTAGGTCAAAATAATCGGCTTCTCGTAATTTCCAAGACGCTTTGTCTTCAATGCCTTGCTGTTTGATTGTCACTGGCGCCCGACGAACGGCGTACAATGTACAATACCTACTGGTTACAGTAGAACCCTAAATTCACTGTTGAGAATTTTTTCGCAATGCAATAGAATGGCATTTGATCTGGTCAGTTATTTCCACAAGTATTCCTACCACACTTTTCTTTTCGCATTTGTTTGTCACTTGGCGTAAAACTGTTGCTAATCGTCCGAGCTTATTGCGCCCTTCCTGTTGCCCACCACGTTTAGCAACTAATAAACGAGGCCTACTGTACACCCACGGCTATCGTGGAAAAGCAAATAAATATCGATAGCTTCCAATATTGCTAGCGCTGTCTCTTAAATTCGTCTCCCCAACTGGCTTCTATTTCCAGTCGCGAGCTTGCTCGTAGGGTAAACGCTGTTATCGGGAGCGTCTCTACAGTTTCTGGCGATCTGGATTTATCACTCGTTATCTTCTAGGTAAGTTTGTTTGTTCACTTTTTCTGTACGTTCCAAAGCATGTCACGTCGTGGTAAATCGCATTTGAATTCATAATTTTTAGAAAATCTTTTCAGTTTTTTTCCTAAATGCATTTCACTATATTTTATTTTTATCTTTTCTTGGTTTTCGAAAAAGAGGAACGCCTTTCCTCCGAAAGAGCTATGGCCGTGTTCCGATACGCGGCCTTGGTCGCCTTCCTGGCTGTTGCCATTGCCTATTCGTTAGGAGCCTCTTTGGGCCCCGTCTCTGATGAGGATATTGTGCAACGCCCAAAAAGACATACTGGCAACTGCCCAGATGCTAATTATGTCGAAAAACATCACTTGCCGGCAGGCAAACTAGGTCAGTCCGCGCCAAGTTCGGATTCCTCCTCTGAAGAGGACGTTCAGGACAAAACGTCGTCCTCGGGGTCAGACAAGAATCTTTGCGCCGATCCTGCCAAGAACTTTGTCGAAAGCCATCACATGCCTGCCAACAAGTTTGATCCCAATATTCCCGCCCAAGACGTTGGTTACGCGCCCAATCAAGATTACTCCTCCGCGTCTTTGCAAGAAAGATTGCAGGTTGCAGACCGCATTTTGTCGCGCGTACCACTTATTGACGGGTAATAAATTTTGTGTGCTTTTTTTCTCAGCAAATAAAAGAAACGACGTTATATATAGGCCTACTTACAATCTTTTTACGCAGACTACAAACTACTTAAACAAAAAATATTACTTAAAAACACAATACTTAGTTCTAAATGAGCAATAAAAATAAAAAAAAAAATAATCGTGTAACAAATTGACTTACTGTTGCAGCTATCCGAGTTTCTTCTGTGTATGTAGAGAAACGACACGTAAAAAGTAATTATCTCATACACATTTTGTTACTAGACACAATGACTTCCCGTACGTGTCCCGAAATCTTGCCAAAAACCAGCTGGGGACTTACAATTTTACGGACTTGCGGAATGAAGAGCCCTGGATGGGTGAAACTGATTCACATACAGATATTGTTCGTTTGCGTGAAGGCAAAGTCGGAGCGCAGGTGAGCAAGGAACAAAACTGAAAGGATTAAACAGTCAAAATAGAGCTCGCATTTTTACGTATTTATTATTATATTTCTTTAGTTCTGGGTCGCTTATGTACCCTGCAAATCCCAGTTCAAGGATGCCGTTGCCAAGACTTACGAGCAAATCGATCTTATTCACCGTCTGACTGAGGCCTATCCGCAAGATCTCAAATTGGTCCATTCAGTACAAGGTACAAAAATAGCCAATTTAATTATAACAAATCACTTACGTATGCATGGGACAAGACGGCAAAGACCGGATAATAACATACATAAATATAAAAACAAAAATAATTTCAGATTTTTCCTCTGTAATTTGTTTCGTCCCGACGAATGTTTACTTTAAAGTTTGACTGTTTCCTTCATGTACTTTCTTTAGAACTGAATGATGCTTTTGCTAACGGTCAAATAGCAAGTTTAATTGGCGTTGAAGGCGGACATTCCATTGGGAACAGTTTGGCGAATCTACGCTTGATGTATAAACTCGGTGTGCGTTACTTGACCTTAACTCACGGCTGCACTACACCATGGTAAGATCGACTTTTACACTATAACACAAGACCGTAACGAGGCTAGGCACGGCACTGGGCGTCCCTTGAGCCACATTGTCTGGAAGATTGTAAACTAATAATTAATACGATAGATTTTGGTTAAGACACTCCGGCTGATGGAAGATTTTTTGAATCATAGGTAAGGGTAGGGAAGTAAACGTTCTAAAAAATAGAGAGTTTCGCCGCCTGGGAGATCTCAGGCCTGGCAAACACATTATCTTCAGAGCTCTCGTAAAACTTCGGGTGCCTTGGCAATGCAGCTGTCGATCTGTCTCCAATTTAACATCACTCGTGAACCATACTCCCAAATACTTGAATTTCTCCACCTGCTCTAGTGATTCTGCGCCAACACACAGGTTACACTGCACAGGATCTCTCGAGAGGACCATCATCTTAGTTTTGGGCACTCTGTTTCATGCCCGCAGCAGTGGACACGTCATAGCAGTGATCCAGCACGCTCTCTAACTGTACTTCAGTGCGCTAATAGGCCGTCGTCATCGGCAAAAAGTAGGCTCCCTACCTTGACGTCACCCATGTCAACCCCCTCCTGACCAAGGCTGCGCCTGCGAATTCTAGCCAAATACACAAGGAATAGGAAAGGTGAGAGGACACATCCATCTCTCAGTCCAACGCGTATTGGAAAAGCTTCCTGACTTTTCACTACACGCGCATTAAAATCCCCCATCAGGATCAGTCGATCATTCCGTGACTGTGTAGAGAGGGTTCGGTCGATGTTGGACAAAAACTGGTCGTAATCAGCCTCAATGCTGGGTCCGTACACCTGAACGATCGTTAGGTTCCCGAAGCCTTCCATCTTAAGCCGAATAGCAGCTACCCTCTCAGTGATGGGTAACCACTCCACAATCATTCCGGCCAAGGGAGGGGCTTCGAGGATCCCGACACCCGCCTGTACTTGTGTTTTAATGTCGACTCCCGCTCCAGAAGAGATCCGTGATAAAGGGGGATAAGAGCCAGAACCTTTCCTCTTGGTTAAGACCACGCCAACTATATCCAACCGTCTCCTCCTTGCCTCTTTCACGACTTCAGGTTCCTTTCCGTACAGACTGGTGACATTCCAAGTTCCAATGTCCTCTCCAGAGGTCGTTTCGTTTGCTTACCTTTAAGGCATTGTGTCGTGGGTACACTACGATCGGTAGGCCTGGGTGTAGCATGATACGAGGTCCGATGCACCCAAACACATCGGATTGATCGGTTTCAGTAGCCAACTTATCCATAGTCACCCTGGAAACACGGTGACTATTACAGTCATTATCCTGGACGACGACTGAGCCAGTATGAAAACTTGAAATTGGACTCGCCATCCAAGGTTTTGGTTCGTTTTAGTCACCCTCAGTGGAAGCCCCTACAGCATAGTTGAACCTAGGCTGTCTCGGCCTTCCACTTCCTTGGGGTCCATCCTCGCGACGGTGACGCGCGAACTAGTCGAGAACATTCCTAAGTTTCACTAATACTATTGCAATACTTCGAGGTGACTTTGCCATAAAAATAGATTGCGTGAGTAATAATTTTTTACTATTGAGATATGTACGTCACGGGCATTAAAGATTAAGGCAGATTTTGTTGAATGCTACTGTAGAATGTGCAAAAGTCTAGCTATGACTAACTGTATTTACGAAAAGATAGGCATATATACAAGAGAAGAGAGACAGAAAGATCAGAAGGTCACAAGGTTAAAACACTGTCAGGTCGAAAGGTCAGGTCAATTTATACAACAATGAGCTACGTAGGCATAGCGTTACAAGGTTAACAACCCTAAGGACAATTAACAACCTTACACTACGGCCTGGAAGGAGAGGCGTTTTAAGATTTGCTATCAAGCTTTCTTACCTATTTTGACGACACTGTTGTTTAGGGCGGACAATTCAGAACTGGATCGAGAGGACGAAGGCCCAGTGCATGGCGGTTTGTCACCATTCGGTGAAGTAAGAATAATTTCAAATAACGTAATGAAGTGAAATAATTTAATCCATTATGAAAGCTTGTGGTCCAAGAGATGAACCGGCTTGGGATGATGGTGGATATTTCTCATGTTTCTCAAGATACCATGAAACAAGTCCTCAACATTTCTGCCGCCCCGGTTATCTTTTCCCATTCGTCTGCCTTGGCTCTGTGCAACCATCCACGCAATGTGCCTGACGACGTTCTCAGATCACTGGTACGTTAAATAACAACTTGTAACCGAATTAAAAATTAGACTGAAGACAGTTCAATTATCTTTAATCCTTTTCGGCAATTTTATAATTGCGTGAGAATAGCTCGTTGCCGCTTCTTTCGCGTTCATGATTTTCATTCCCCTTTTTTCCAACGTTAAAAGGCAGAACTATATTCCCGGATAACATGAGTATATTCATACAATTCTAGCCATCAACTGTTAAGAGTTTCGGACAAGTTGTCCTAGATCAAATCTTTCCACATCTCCTTAGTTTAATATAATTGTAAAAAAACAATTCACTTACATGAAACCTAGGCTGACAATGGTGGCGTCATTATGGTCAACTTTTACAACAAATTTTTGACTTGCAGCGAGGAAGCGTCTTTACAAGATGTAATAGGTAAAGCCTTCCGTGCATTACCGTACAGTACACTTTAGTTCTGGAAATTACTCCAAATAGATCATATGAACCATATTCGCAAGATTGCTGGCGTGGAGGTTATCGGAATCGGCGCTGACTACAACGGAGTTCACCAGTAAATTTCTACAGCAATATTATAACATGTTAACTGGCCTTTTCTTGCATTCTTTATTGATTGTAGTGTACCCAAAGGCTTAGAAGATGTGTCTAAATACCCTCAACTCTTTGCCGAGTTACTTGGACAAAGTTGGACTCCTGAAGAGCTTGAGCAAGTGGCTGGCAAGAACTTGCTACGCGTTTTCCGTCGCGTCGAGGAGGTAAATTTTTTTTTTAACATTTTTCGTTCACAATAAAAATTCTTTAATCTCAAGATGAGGGACAGATTAGTCCATGAACCTCCCAATGACGCCTGGATTCCTCTGGATGACTACAGATCCGAAATCGGATGTATTACTTATCCTTAATATGGCCAAACTGTGGACACATAACTTTTGGATGGTGTAAATTGTAAAATAGAATAGTTTAGTGCTTTCTTCTGAGGTAGCTTTTTGAAATGTACTGGGTGCTAGTGGAGAAACAACCATGTTAGAAGGTCTATTTATATCTTAACCTGCAGTTCGCGTAATCACAGCTTTTTTACCCACTTTCCGTGGGTTAGTTTTTTCTCTATTGACACCGGTTAGTAAATTTCAAGCGTGCTGACGTTAATAGTCTTAATTTAAACAATTATTTGAAACATACGTATAACAACCCACAAAATATGGGATAAAGAAACAACCATACATGATACTTTCTCTACTAGGCGTGCAGTAACAGAATTCGGAATTTCACCTGGAAATGGTCCTATTGCAACATGTTAAGTTAGCATGCAGATATGTGACATCTGAACACTGTACACTTGTCATTAAATAAAAATGCATTTAGTTATTGTATTGTTTTTAATGGTCGACTTAGCTGTTACACACAAGTATAGAATGAGTCAATTCCACGAATTATATTACAGAGTAGCTAAAATTCTGGTGAGGCCGTAGCAAGCTCCGAAGAACGTTTGTCCGAAGCCCCACAATAACACATGGAAGGGAGGCATTTTGAAATTAGAGGTACGGTACACGAAGGCTATGACTGCACAGGTAATAGACCCTACAGTTACTGGAGTGATAATGCCCATGAGTAGAATAAAGACGGAATAAAACCTAAATAAAACCAAAACACCTATATTTAATTTGTTGCCAATCAAAGCAACGAAACTAAGACTGAACAGTCGGTATATTTACCTGCCAATGGCGTGCTTCCTCAATGTGAGGAATGCAATTATAGCCGCTATAACGTGGAAAAAGAGTGTGGGAAATAACACCCAAAGAAAGACTTGGTACCACATTTCTGTAAACTCAGGAAATTTCATCACTTCAAGTAATCAAGTTAAACAAAATAAAAATCAATCGAATTAAGTCACGGTTATTATACTAATCTACGATAAATTAATAACTCAACAATATTGCAGGTAAGATAGAGCTATTGAGGTGGATATAATAATTTTAAAGTTAAGCTAATTATGTAAAATTAAGATTATAATTAACTACATTTTTAGGCCATTAACACATTATGATAATAAAAATTATACCTCCGAAAGTTGTTAGAGTCCTCCGAGGAGTGATATATAGCTTATCAACAATTGTATCAATATCCAGGGCTTTGGTAATGTTAGCCATTGTACTTGTTTTGACGTCTGCATCGGTAAACAGATTACTTACGGCAGCAGTAGTGATTTCCATTCTGAAAAACGTAAAATAATAAAGTAAAGTAAAAATAAGTTCATTTTTTTACTTCGAAATATAGAAGAACTAAAGTATTTGCGGAACTAACAAATTCATTTCGAAGTTTGCGTGCGTCGAGTATTTTTGTTTGTAAACAGCCTAGTCCATCAGTATCGCCATCTAAGAGCCGGCGTGTCCTTACTTCGGTACCTTTCTGTTATACTACCTCTCGATTTGCTCGTTTCATAAGTGTTTCCTGTGGGTAAAACTTCACTAAACTTACAAGTTAACATTCGTAAACATAGTGTGGTCCAACCTAAACGGAACAGACTCACCTAACCCAAATAAACCTAAATAAACTGGCTTATCTTTTGCGTTGATTTCCCTATGGTTTGCATATGTGCGGGGAGTTAATGCCTTAAAACTTGTTAAAATGAGTTAAAATTTGGTTACATTTTGCTATTTTTAGTGAGGTTAGCTTCTGTTAAGTTAAGATAAGAGAATTAGGAATCGAGGAGGGAGCGGTATAACAGAAAATTACCTTTATTTCAAATAGCGCTTCTTTTGAGCGTACTGTAAAATTGCTTTTAATTAATTACGTAGCTCGCTTTCGTTAATTTTCTAAAAATGGTAAGCTTTCTTATATAACGCATGGCTAAAATTTTCTTACAATGATTATTCGAATCAGTAATATAGTAGAAAATCTTGCTGGTACCGACACCCTGAATTTCTTGTTCACTAAGCCGATCCTAGGTGGCGTTTGCTGTCACTTAGTCGATAAAACCACTAGGCACATTTCGTGGTGCAACGTTTTTGTTCAGAAATAAACAATGGAAGAAGAAGATTTTGACTCGGACACTAGCGACGAAGACTACGTACCAACTGGCGGTAAATAGTGGTCCCTTTTCAGTAGTTTGTTACCTGTAGAATTATTTTTCCCATAAAGGAGTGGTGAGTGAAGGAGAAGAAGACTTTAGCGGCTCGGACGCTGAAGAGGATGACGAGGACGCGGAAGAACCAGAAGAAAAAGACGGCAAATCGAAAGGGTCAAAAAAGCGAAAACGTGGTACTGGAGCCAACAAGAAAAAGTAAAGATTTTCGAAACTTGCATATTTTCTGTTTAATATCGTTATTCCCCAACAAGTAGCTATGCAAGCATGCGTAGAAGATGTTCGCTAAATTAAATGGTTAATTTCTGTATTGCAAGATTACTGCTGACAGCGTATTAATGTTAGTTCTTTAGTGTTACTGTGACCTGTGAAGGAATAGTAATATTTCGGTGATATGCTTAAACCGACATTTAATAAACAAAACTTGCAACTTGGTCAAATTCGACCAACTTTTTATTAATTTTGAAAACATATTTCTGTAAGAGTTATCGTAAATTTCAAACAAACATCTTATTTAAATAAGTGTTGTTTGAAGATGCTTACAGATGATTGTAAACGTTAATGCTAGTGTTCCTTGCCGGGACACTTTTTGCCAAGTCATGCTTTCACCAATGAATCACAGTCAAGTCCCGCATTTTTCTTCAGTTCAAGTCTAGTGTAAAAAAATAAGTTTTGCTATCAGATATTATTCGAATGACAGTAATAATGCATTTGAATATATTCCAGATATTAGTGTGAGCAATTAAACTGTGTACTGAACTGAATTAAAGGTCAGCAATGCTCCCGCAAGGCGAGTACAAAATCAAAAGCTATATAATAATTGAAGAGAGGTCTCTGATGCCTCTTTTTTTTTCGTTTTCACCAGTGTATGACCGAACCTACCACTGGGTCTTCTGTTTTACAAATCTTTTCATTTTTTTTCAGATTTGAATTTTTTAACCAAATTTTCTTTCTTTCCCCTCACCTGTCTACTAATTTGTTTTGTTTCTATCCTTATTCACATTATATTGACCGATCTTTTATTTTTGCAGAGCCAAGAGAAAAACGAAGAAGAAAGAAGAGCCAGAACCTAAGCCTGTACCAGAGCCCCCAGTTTCAGAACAGCATGAAGAGGACAAAACGAAACGTGCCGACAGTCTATGGGCTGGTACCTAATGTCAATTAATAGTTAGAAAAAAACCTCGTAAAATTAAGAAACAGATTGAAATAAAAATATGAATTAGAATTGTTGAATTCGAAACAGTTTTCTTTCATAATTTATTTTTCGCAGATTTTATGAAGGATGTTGGAGGCATTACGCCCAAATCGAAATCGGTAGCCGCGTCTACTGCTGTTAATGGTGACGCCCAAGCCAAGCGTTCTGAAGCACCACTGAAACCTGTCGAAACCAAACCAGAGAAAGTAGTCATTACGAAGGTTTACGAGTTCGCCGGCGAAGAAGTTCGGTAAGTAGCTAAAAAATAAATGAAATGAATGAAAGCAAACGAGTAAGCAGACAAGTAAAGCTTCGATTTATTTATATATATATTTTTTTTTCAACTTTACCTTATTATTTTGTTTTAGCGTAACTAAAGAAGTGGAAGCCAATTCCGAAGAAGCCAAAAAAGCTCTTTTGGCGCCGTGTCCGTCGGTGGCTGTAGTTGGCAGTAGTATTGCAGCTGCATCGTCGTCTTCTGCCCCCTCGTCGTCATCGCCAGCTGGTGCTGGTGGTCAAAAACGCCCCCTTGCGCCTGCCCGTGGTGGGTTAGCCTCTCTAGCCAGCCTTTGGGGCGCGAAACGGGACAAGATCAGTACTCTAGAGAAATCTAAGCTGGACTGGGATAATTTCAAGAAGGCCGAGAATATCGAAGAAGAATTAAAAGTATTCAACCAAGGAAAATCCGGGTACCTGGAGCGCCAAGATTTCCTAGAACGAACAGACTTGAAACAGTTCGAAATTGAGCGCAATTTGCGGCTAAACCGACGTAGTAACCGATAATTTACTTAAAAATCAATTCTCTTTATCAATTTTTGTTTTTTACGTTCTCTCCTTTTTTATACTCAATACATTCTGTCTCCATGGACATTTGGAATAAGAACAAATAACTAGTCTAATTTTTTCACAAATTTCTTTTATTAAGTGGCCACGTTCTGCGCAGAATTTACAAAAGGTACGAAGAACGGTACAACATAACAAAACTGCAATAACTAGGCTTCATATCAAGTAAGTTACTCCCAAGGGCCCATTAGAGGCGCTAATGGTGTTGCTGCCATGACACTTGCACTTTTTTGCTCTTAAATTCAACCTCAGTTTTAACAATAGCACTGAATGCGAGCTTTTATATAATATTCCGCTATTGTGAGGTTAACTTATAGACACAGAACGATTTACTGCAGTGGAAAGCAAAATATCTTCAAGAAACGTTGCATCCATCATGGCGGGTTTGCTCAACTAGCACCCCTAGTGGACATAACAATAGCTCACTTGGGCGCATACCATTTTAATTATGATCAAACCCGTGGACTAGAAGAGCAAAATCATATATCTTCAATCCCATTATTAGCTTTTTTTCTTCCCTATTTCGTTTAATTTACATGATTTGCTAACGCAGGGAACTTGGAATCTAAACCAGCTTTAAAAAAGGAGAATATATACAGAATTTTGAGCATCACCTACCAACGAAAACTAAATTACAATTGTGCCTATGTTGGTCCAAAAACATGATTAAAAGTACAAAAAAAGGTCAACAATGATAATAATACTTATTCAAGCAATTCTCTTTGAAAAAAATAAACCCTACATTGGGCGTATGGACAGTTTTAGCTGCTGCGCCAATTGGGAAACGTGCACAACGGAATCCAACATTTCCTGGACGGCCACCACGCTAGGAAACTCCCTTCCCGCCTTTTTGGTGGCTTGGACCGAAGCTTTGAGTCCATCGCATAAGGCGTTGGATTTTTCCAGGACTTTGCTCTTGAGCGGCTCTTGAGTGACGTTACGGTGGACCGCGTCACCCACGCTGACCAATTTGTAGGCGTTCAGTATGATGAATTTCGAGTACGCAATGAAAACCTTGGGCGGTTGGTTGTTTCCTATGGTGACGATGAAAGAATCGATGGCATTCGTCAGGTACTGGATGTACGTCTCGGCTTGGCTAGCATAAAAGTCCACTACATTCTTATCATTGGCGGTTAAGGTCGCTTTCTCGGGTGGTAACAATGCTTGGGATTCAGTCACCAATACGTCGAAAGACTTCTTCATGTCCTGTGGCAACGACTTTTTAATTTCTTCGTTTTCTTGGTCAAATTTGGCTTTAGACTCTAAATTGACGTAGTCATAATCTTCAATCCATTCATGATTGGCGGCTTTATCCTTCTCTGGGTGGTCAACCGACGCAATTTTCTTGTTCATATCTTTCACGACGGCGATGGAAACGCCGGAGGCGCGTTTAAACAGCAAAGGGGCGTTGCCTTGGATGAATGACGTCACTTGTCGAACGTCTTCGGTCAACGCGCGACTGCAGGCCACCAACTGGTCCAGTTCGTCGGTCTGCGAAGGGGAGGAGCCTGACCATTGCAAAGACCAATGACGGCTCTCCACGGCTGCGATGGCTTTATGTACAATGTTGTTCGAATCCTGCAAAGGTCGGGTGAGTCTCAGTAATTTGTGGGCTAAAGAATGATCCGTGCTTTTTGCAGCGTTGCCCAGTGTTCCCATCGCAAAATCAACAAATTCCTGCAAGGCGGTTTGCAATCTCACGCTGGCCAAACGTAAATCCATCAATTTCGGTTCCAAATTTTCCCGTTTCCTCCAGTAATACGCAGACGACTTGAGAACCGAGCCGGTACTGGTGCTAGTACTGGCAGTGGCGGTGAAACTGAGCAGCCGATTGATAGAGCTGCTGACTTCTTGGTGGAGTCGTGATAAAGTTTCTACCGCGGAATCCAGCTCTAAAGGTAGCTCCCGTGGAGGAAGATCGGCTAAATCGCGAGAATCGCGACTCGAAGAATCGGAAATGGTGGACAAACGTGGCGAGGAATTCACCGAGCATGATCCAAAGCGTAGTGCTTGAGGTGGCACGTCATACAAAGTTTGTTGTGTCGATTTCAACGATTTTGGGACGTCGTAGTCCTCCAGGTTGCCACTAGGTGGCGGTGGAGTCGAAAAGGCGCTGCGCGAGGGCGGAACGTCGTAGACATCTTGGACCGGGTGGTTACGGAGGACCCGGCGGGAGTTATTGTTGTCGCCTACAGCGGACGGTGGCACATCGTAGACTTCCAGGCTGATACTGCTCGAGCGGCCGGACTGGGAACCACTGGCGCCCACGCTCGATAAGGACAAGCTCTCCGAAGACACGCTGCTGGCTGCTGAGAGACCCGAGCTGCTTGAGGAAAGTAAAGAAACGCCGCTTGAGCGGTCTGATAGCCGTTTCGAGCGCGCAGGAACGTCGTAATCTTCGCTAGGGCCTGATATGGACAATTGGTCCATCGCTCGCGGAATATCGTAAGTCCCATCGTCCTCTTCCTTAGGCCTATAAAAATAAAAAATATGAAAAATACTACGCCTTTCTTTCTGAGAAAATTTTTAAAGCAAAGAATTTACATTAATAAGCGTATCTGACTACATTGAATATGATAATTATTAGATCTAGCAAAATTTATTTGTTCACGAAGCACTTCTCAGACGAATGTACAATAATTTATGCATTCGGGAATAACCCAACAGCTATTTAAAATACAATATTTCACGTATGAACAGTGAAATAAATAAAAGATAAATATGTACAAGAAGGAGCGAGTTACATTTCACTAAGTTCTAGTTAGTTATACTTCATACGATTGAGTTAAAAAAGAACTGGGGGAGGTTGATAAGAGAAAATTATCTACAGTCATATTTTGTACAGCTGTCCGGCATTCTTTAATAAAAATTACCAGCTAAAGGCCTAATTAGTGCAGGAGTCCTGTTTACGACCATTAGGGTTTTGAAACTAAAGCGAAGCTTGTAAAAAATAACAATTTGGTAATTTCCAGTAAAAAAAATGTTTTGTGCTTATAGATTATCGTTCAGAATCGAATACAGAGGTTTCTTTTCCTGGTGGCATGTATGAGCATTTTATTTCTAAAGTGTGCACTCAAAGTTATCCACGTCGGTCCATCTTTGAACGCAAGCAAAGAAATTGCACGACAAAAGTTTTCGAAAGACATCTTTACAGAAATTTCTTTCTGGAAAATTCTTTTGAAGACAATGAATCCAGTCACTTTGGAATGAAAAGGGAACGGCAGTAAAAGGGGAGATGACACCTTAAAACTTACATTCCATTTTAGATTTGCATCTCCTGGCACTTCCTACGGTTTTTACTATTACTTTAGGTTTGTCCATTCACAATAACCCCAATAGTCAGATCTATCACTATATCACTATATTAAAGACATAATACTATTTTGCAGTAATACCATCAAATTCTTGCAAATCACTGATTTTAAATGCAACGTTACCTGTCAAAATCGGAATCATCGCTCGCGGCTGCCACTGCCGCGCCTCTAGCGGCCAGGAAGGGCGCTTTCTTGGGTCGTAACGTGCTGTGATTGCGCGGCACGTCATAATCCTGTAACCCTGGATTTGGTGCCATGCCGAAGCCTGTGGTGGCTCGTGGTACATCGTAACACTCCATAGCTTGGGGTAGCGTCACGGGCCGCGGTACGGGCGGTAGATCGTAATTCCCTTGTCCTGCAGCATCTGTTTCATCTCGGTCGAAACTGAAACCGGCTCGTGGCACGTCATACGTAAAAGCGTCACCTGAGCGGACAGGCTTCACGATCTGGAGGCAAAAAGCACATCCACATTAGTCACGCCCTTTACATAGCGTAACTCCGCTTCACGCGAACTCTCACGCCTTTTTAGCACAGTAACCCGCCTTTGAAAATCGATTTTACTAGTACTAAGCAACTATAATCGAAGTAACGCTATTTTGTACCTTCTTCTCTACTTCCTCCCTCTTCCACCCTATTTCACCCTTACGACACACACTCCCTTACCGATATTGATCCACCCTCCAGCACTTCGTTCCTACAACGAGGCAACTTACCCCAACAGCTGGGGTATAATCATTGCTCTAAGGCGAGCAGATGGACCAGCCACAATGAAAACCGTAATAATTGCATGCGTTAAGGCCTTATTTCCATTTTTACTCACTACTTCTCCTCTGGTATATTGAATTGGGTACTTCCTCGCTCTTCGACACGAATCTGAAAGTAAGATTGACCCTATGAATGAATAATAAGTCACACGACTGCGAAATTTCTCTGCTAGGACATTAATATTCTATTAAAAAGACCGTCCGGTCTGTGTGGATGCAGAAGGACAAGGCAGAAAATGGCGTAGTAGAGTACTATCGATTACTACCTGGCGGAGGAACTCTTGTCTCCATCTTTTGCTCTTACGTTTTTTTTAATGTGTGTGTATATACAGCGTGGCCTCAAACTGTAACTGTTTCGTTCCCAGACGATGGTTATGTGAATTGAAGGTTTTTGCTATGCAAAACTAGGAAACTAAGTTTAGTTTTCAAAATAAGTTTTAAAAAATAAACACCCGTAAAAATAACACTAGGAAAAACTAAACAGCTGAAAATGGTCAAAGAGATTTATAGACTTCATTAGTTTACGTCTGGAGATTGCGCTCAATTGAGAAATCTTTCTTACCTATGCTGAATAGCGTCAATGCTTCTGAATTTACACAATTATTCACGGAAATATTTTTTCCGATTATTTTCACTTGATTTAAGACTTTATGTCAAACTGACACGAATTTTTACTTTTGCTTCGAAATTATGTGGTTGATTTGAAAACTATCTTAAATTTTAACTGAGCTTACATTCACTTGATTTCGCTTTGCGTGAAAGTGCCCAGAAAGTTGGCGTACAAACTGCTATAAAGTTCAGTTACCTCTTTAGCAAATTCCAGCATAGTTCCCATAGTCAAGGTTCAGTGCTTTAACTAAATTGCATGTTTTTCTTTTTTTTTTTTTTAGCCTCACGTTGTACAATAAGCCGCAACACGAAAGACAAAAAATGGCTTTTCATTTCTTCTTCAACCATTTTCTCTTTCACAAAATGGAAGACAAAAAGAGCTCACAATAAATCTCTCTCCCCTATCGAACCCTTTTCACTCCATCCAATAACGCAGAGGTATTTAGGTACGAACCACTGCAAGATTTTTTTTTCGTCAAACACTGTAAAAAGGAGTTCTCAAAACAAGTACATTACGACGTCCTAAAACGAGTAGTTGGTACTGAAAATTATAGTTGATATTCAAAAATGAATTTCCGCCGCAGTATCCGGCGACAGCTCTCAAGACAAGTAAGCTTAGCTCAAAATGAGAAGGGGTTAGTCTCCGATTAGGTAGGAAAAAGCGTACGTGGCCAGGAATGGGTCTCCTTTCAGCAACCGCATATTTACTAGCCCTTGCCAATTTTGGTCCGAATTCCTTAATTATGTCTTTCAAGGGACGGGAATATGCAAAGGAAGAATAAGAACGCCGTTCCAGAAAGGTGTCCAATTCGGGAACACTGGGAGCCTGAGTTGGGAGCTCCACCCGTGGCCACTGCGGCGGCTGGGTCAGGAGTCCCCTTTTTCATTGTTTTGACAGCTAATAAAGCCTTTTCACAGTGACTAGTCAGGAAGTTTCGATCACAGCTAAAACATTGCTAAAGTTTGTGAAATGTTTGAGTTATCCGTTTGTTGTTAAGAATTCTACGTGTCAGTGTTGTGAATGAGCAAAAAATATTTGAATTTATTCTATGACAAGGACTGGACTCTCCACTAGAACTCCTTAAACTGAGTGCTCCAACAAGTTACGTTTTGAACAAGTCCATCGTGCTGATACCTCTCAATGTCTGAAGATAAGTCACAATGTCAGTGTATGAATTTCATCCCCCTGGCCTTACTGTGTCAAATGAAGCATTTTTTTTAAAGAACTTCAGTGATAATCCATTGAATGGTTTAATCTGTCTTAATTATCCAGTGTGTAGATAATGTTTTATGCAGTATGTAAGGGACACTGGAAGAGTGGCTTTGTTAGTCGCATTTATGCACATTTCTATCTTCTGTATCCTCGCAACTCACTTTGTCTGTAGATGCTTATCGCATTATGTAAACTTTTTTTGCAGTGACTTCTGCTGGAAATTTTGCTTATTTCTTGTATGGATTGTTCTGCTATCCCCTTTTTGTGATTTACATGTAAACTTGCTTTTTGTTTGCGGTTTTAAAAATACAAAATGATAGTTTTAATACACATTGACAATCATTACAAAATATTAAGCACCGATAAATGAGATATCAACGCTAATATTTAGTTCTCCTATGTACTCGTTCTGAGAGTTGGAAACTACTCATTTTGAGAGCTTAGGCAATATCTCTTTTGAGAATGCACCCTTCCCTCTATTTTGGAGAACATGATACTCGACTGGTGCCAACCTTTTTGAGTACCGTTTTCTACTAATATTGAGAGGAATTTTCTTTACAGTGAAGACGCTTTCTCACATGTACATTCCAACATGCCAAAAAACACAAAAAAATCATTACAATTACTTCGTTATCTTTCTCATCTAACAAGCAAAACGGCACCTTTTGCAGGAATCGAACCGAAAAATGACTGTTTCTCAATTCTAAGCTTTTTTATCTTCCATTTCTTGTACAAGTATCTGTTTCTAAAGAAAACCCACTCAGAAACCGTTACGTGTTCCAAAATTACGACGCAAACCTGTTTTTCGGGACTCTTTTTCAAGTTGTAACAAAAAGTTTACCTTTTTACTATTCTAAACAGTGCATAAACTTTGTCAATCGTTTCGTGATTGACCTCTTCGTCGCCGAAAAAACTCGTATCAAATAAGAACTAATTCGTGTATGATCACTCTATTCAAATATAAAATTTTGTTTACTTTATTGAGTCGCACTGGGCCTCGCACTTCTTGGAAGGCAGCTTTGGGTGTCACATGGCCCAAGAGGGCAGCACTGGGCCCGCTTCCTGTGCTGCTATTACTTTTGGAGCTGCACGTGCTGCCGCCTGAGCTGCCACCACTCCCGCCAGAATTGCTCAGCGAAGCATGAGCATTCGTGTTCAGGAAACTGTGGCTGTTGTTGCCAGTCGGCGTGCCGGGCATAGAGGGCGCATTTAGTCCCGCTGTGCTTAACGTCCCGGCGTCGTAAACTCGAGGAATTAAACGGACACGGTTGGCAGGGCAAATTCCCTTTAAAATTTCGGGTAGAAAAATTGGAAATGAATACTACGAAAACGTTTTCTTTCACCTTTTTCCTTTTTTATTTTATTTTTCCTTCTTTCTCCTCTTACCTGTCGACCACGGAATGAACACAACCACCATCCTTCGAGACCATTCGGGTTCTGCTCTAATACTGTCAGCAAATCGCCTTTCCGGAAGGCTAACTCGTCCGGTGTATCGGCCACATTGTCGTACAACGCTCGGGCGACGCAGTTCTAGAAAAAAATAAAATAAAACAAAACCGAGTTAATCAAGCCGTTCTCTTATTATATTGTGAGTTAATTCCCCTTCAAGACGTCACAGCTCAATTTTCACGATTCCTCCTATGTCACGTTGTCAGAAGCCAAGGAGTTGTGGGAGACTTGTGAGTGGAGAGATGCGAAAAGGAAACAGAAAATTAAGTCAAGACAGTTTACGAGCTTCCAACATCCGTTGTCCCATGTTGGTGGACAACAGTTTGAACTTTTGTTTCGCATTAAGGACACTGTGCATCATTCTTTTTTGTTATATTATGGTCTCAGACAATTTTTTTTAATTCGAAAATATTTTTGCAGTTAAGGGTTGATGTAAACAAACTCTAAATTTCTAACAACTAACCTAGTTCAGTCAAACACAACGCAACCTACCTTGGCTTTTAACTTATGCTAAACCTAACCTAACATTGCTATATATATATTTCGATTTATACAACGCTGTTCACGAAATTCGCATCCAACTTTTCCTTTTTTGCCATACGAGATAGTGCGCATAACAAAAAAAGTTTCCCTAAATTCTTTCGCAATGAACCCAAGTTGGTGAGAAGTCCTAACTAATGCGAGTTTCTTTTTCCTATCTTCCTCTTTCACAATCTTCGCACTAAGATAAAAGCTTCCATGTTTTACAACCCCACAAGAGCAATATAACATATAACTGTGCCCTAAAAAGCCAAACAAATTTTACAACAACCCCAGAGCTTTGGCTGTTATTAAAACCCGAACCGACAGAGAAATCCCTCAGGGGGTAAGGGGGTGAAAAACACGTTCTAAGGAACTGGAAATTTGATGCTTGCGACAACAGGCGAATACAATACATATTTTTTAAGTAGTTTTTCCTCTGTAGCATTTAGCATAATTAAAAATAGCTTATTTTGCCATAAATGGCACATTGGCAAGTTTCTTAACCCTCAGCAAAATTTTACTGTTAATAACGGATCATAAAATTGATTCTTTTGCCCGTCGCTCCTCCGACTTTCCTTGAACTGACAATGACCGCCACGCGAAATCCACATCTGCAGTTTTTTTAGCAATAAATTCCTTTATATTGGTCAGATTCAAATTTGCTCTCTGTTTTAACAAATGGTATAGTCGCACTGTACGAACAATCTAGTTACGCTTTAAGTTTACCCTTTCACGTTATGTTAACTACTTTACTGAAATTAACAAATTTATTGTAGAACACGTTAAATAGTTTTGAGGCTAAAAGAAAGAATGTGTCTGTTAACATGTTTTAACACTTGTGTGTACTGGAATCTCATTATCAAACACATGGTTATGCTCGCTAATGAGGTTCCAATACACGGCCAAGCGTTAAGACACGTTTCGTTAAAGACGGAAGTGATTGGTTAAACAGTTTAAGTTGGACAGTTAATGTGAGCAAGGCTTGCTTTAGAATCTACAGCACTGCCCTTACTTGGAAGATTAGGTATTATTTTTTATCGATTTTTTTAAGTCAAAGGCGCCAAAATCCATTTTAGTGAGCCTGTTACGGATCAACAGGCATAAATTGCTTTTCAAAGATAAAGCAGAAGTACGTAATTTACACCTCGTCAGGCAGCCAGAGTCGGAGAGGCAAACAATAAATAAAAAAAAAATAGCGATAGTAGACCGGCGCAAATGGGGTTCCGTGCTCTGGCCTAATGAAGAGGATGGAAGAAAGATTGCTCTGAAGTGAGAAAATAACGAGCTTCAAATATGAGAAAAGTTATACACAGACCATTTGGATGGAGACTGGAGAGGTGGAAAGCTGTGATTAGTAGCGTCTGACATAAGTTTCACACACTTGCTGTACATAAGTAAAGGAGTTAAGTCGACGTAAATGGGAATACGTACACTGAAAGACGGCTATGTATTGTATTGTAAATTACACTGCTCAACTAATAAGGGAAACAAGAGTTAGACTACGAATGTGGATATATTTATGTTCCTAAAACCTGATTTTAAATTAAAAGTTCAGCCAAGAAATGCGTGCAAGATATGGCTACGAATATTGTTCACGATACAAAATACAACAGAGTGATGCCACTACACTGTATCCCGGACAATAAATTCCTGTACTTTCAAATGTTACAGCCTAAGCGTGAACACATGCTTAGAGATTTCAGCCGTTTTCCTTCCTCCACAACTCATTGTTTCTGGTCTTCCACTCTCAGTTCGCTAAACGTTTTTTGAAAGTAAGCTGTTAGAAAGCAGTCCGCTTCAGTTCTCAACAGGGTATCAAAAATCGAGCCTTTCCGTATTGATCAGACGGTGTACGCAAAAACAAGCCCACGTTCCCTCCTAAATCAGTTCATTTTCAGTCTTATAAAGAAGTTTCGAATGGTTCGCCTCATACGTCAATTTAGTTTTGAGCCCGTAGTTGAGCTCCTAACGTTTTTCTTCCATTCATATTTCATCGTTGCACCCTCGATGGCTCAAGATCAACAAGCTTTTTTTCAGTTATGTTTGGCATTCTTTCGGAAATCGAACTTTAACATTTCGCTGACTTCAGCATAAGTTTTCCTTGCCGTCTGCTTTCCTTGTTGCCGTGGTTACGAAGACCGAATGTTTTCATCAGCTCAGGTTTTCAAAACTAAGGGTAACTTTCATGGGCTTCTTGCCGTAGTGATCCGCGAAACAAAGCCGAACTAACACGAGCCTATTCCAAGCCCCTTTCGCAACAATGAAATTGTGTGGCTTTTGCGAAAAACTGTCTTTTTGTCCTGTCATTGACTTGCTAAATGTATTCAGACCCCCTTTAGGCTCCTTTAGCAACAACGAAATCTCGTTAGGACAGCTTATAAAGTACTATCTATTAACACGTAAGCGTCGTGCATTAGCGAATCACTCATAAAATCCAAACTAAACCACAAAACTGCGTTTCTCGGCAATTTCTTATCCCTCTAACCCATTTAATACATCGTCTAAGAACCCACTTAAGATCTCAGCCGTGCTCTCCATCGCAATGGTAATAAAACCTAATTCAGCCTCACAAGCTGCTGGCAAAGCCATTTTTCTTCTTTTTCCTCAAGTTTTAACCCAATTTGTAGCACGTAACGCGGCTTTCCCTCCTTCTCTGAGAAAATTCGTTGCTCCAAACTTTTCCGACAAGACCTCCACATCGCTCATAAAAGTTATCTCGGCGAGTCTGAAGCCAAGCGAGCCAACTTTCGTTCTCCAAATCAATAAACTTGAACCAATTCTCGCCTTCTGCAAACTTTCCCACGCACATACACTTTACCACCAATCTCAATCTTCCGCTTTCAAACACCCCAAGTTCCCTTCCTTTCAAGTATACACACGAAAATTTTACGCATATTGCGGAAAGGTTCTTTCTAAGTATTTGAATTTCCCGATTCTCAACGCCTTGTAAGAGCTGAAACAAGAAAAGAACCTCAGAAAAACACGATTCTTGGCAAGATGAACGCAATCTAAACGAAGGTGTTAAAGGAAAACAGCTCGTCACTTGCTTGATCGACTTGACGTCCGGTCAAATCCCGTAAAACTGTTCCGTGATCACGATCCATAAATTGGAAACTTTTTAGACTTTTCCTTTATTGCGGTCACTCGATTATTTCTTCAATTCGATTAATTCCTATCACGCAATCTTTCCACAAAACACTGACCAGCGCTTTAGCTTTCGGTTAAGGTCCGAACTGTATAATCTCGACGTGTTGACTACGTGATCCGGCCGGTCGGTTTACCTTTGCTTAAACCATGAAACTGATAATTATGGACCTGACGTCGCTGATAATAGACCTCATCACATTAAAATGCGTCTTTTCTCCTGTGTAACGAAAAAACTCTTGAGTACCAACTTCCTTACAGTGCTTTCGTGGTAAGCATGAAAGTGGTTTATACGATAGAGAAATGATAAGCAAGCCAGTTGAACTTTCGCAGGGCTAATCAAACGGTCTTACTAATTATCAACGGCCTCTCCCTCTCTTTCGTGTTGATTCGACATTCGTTATCGCACTATGACTTACATTTCCTACGTAACTCTTAAGATAACAACTAATAAACTTTTCGACTTCGCATCTCATTTAGCTAATTAAAGATTACACCGTTCTTTTTCTAGAAAAAAAACATTTTTTTGTGCACTCAAGTAAGTTGCGACTTAGGATACGAAAAACCCAGGAAAGCCTTCAATAAACATGTTCTTAATTGCTTCAAGCTGTACCATCACATACGAAGCTACACGGTTAACAAAGAAAAGTAAACTGAAGACAAAAAATAACAAAATTACGAAATTGCTAACAAACATAAATATCATGAAAACAATTAACAAACGTACGTAACGTAATAGGCGAGACCTGTTATAGCATTTAAATAAAAAAGTAGGTGGAAAAATAAGTGCATGTATAATTTAGAAAAACAACGTAAAGGCGGGTGACAGGGATCCTAGACACATTCGCTCAGGGCAATGAGAACGCATTATCCATCAATGCAATCAAAACCTTCAAAAAGTACTTAAAGCATTTTTACGATACACATACGTTTAAAACTGAAATAAATAAAGTATAAAGCGGAAAATGAAAAAAAAAATATTAAAGCAAACCTAAAAGAGAATAAATTGAACTATCATGCGACACTAAACTCAAAATCAATTTACAAGTTTTACTCGGGAAAAAATGAATACATAAAAACAGCTGGATACACGTTTAGAAATTTACAGAAAAGTAACAGAACACAAGTAATACAAACTGGTCAAGAAACACAAGTAAATTAAACAATAAGCAAATTAAATGTACAGAGGACTGGTAAAGTAAATCTTAAGTGAAAGGTTTCTGCATAGTTGAAGGCGAAATTAGCTTCAGTTAGACAATGAAAAGACAAAAGGAATCGCTAGACAGGCCTAAGGGAAGTTGAAACGTTTCAGCACGTAAACAAAATAATTTCCTAGCGCCGTAATATTGCTGTCGTGGTCGTTAAGCTCACAAAAGGCTACACTTAGCTCAAGTAATTAAAGTTGGGCGAAAAGTGTACCGATTCGCTTGTTAAGTCGGCTGGTCTCACTTTTCTTTCTCATGGACGTGAGTGTAAACGCCACAGGAAGGTATCAAGTGTTGGTGAACCCGTCTCCTCCTTCTGGTCAAACATAAACTTGTTAACAAAAAGAGATAAAGAAGGGGCCTTCCTTCAGAAAAAAGGTAAGAATTTTAAGTTAACGTCCTAAGCTGGCGGGACTCCTGCAAGTGTGAAACGTTTTATGACAATTGTTCCCGGGTGTGAAAGTCAAATAAAATTTTACGAAATCTCGTTCAAATAATTCCAGCGTCAATAAAAGAAAAGTGGTTTTGAAATGTGCCACTCCTTGGGTAACTTTTCTTCTTCTTTGCTCTATTTGATCCATCTGATCTCATGTTACGCGAATCGGTTCGTTTTTTACCATCAAATCCCTCAAGTAACATGAACATGGACAGACAGTGAGAAAGTCAGAAAACACAAAAAGTTGAATTATTGCACTTTTTGACCGCCTATTGGCAAACGACGAGCATAAAAAGTGGTCAGTGTATCAACACTCTTTTCCAAACGCGCAGCATCTCGAACGTCCTCTCTGCATCCCTGCACAGATCAACCTCCATCCCCCCTGTAGCTTTCGAATACAACAATTGCAGGTACTAATTTACGCACCCGTAGCTTTTTTGCTATTTTTCTTCGTCTTCTTTTTAACAATCTATCATTATTGTTTTCCTTTCTTTTTTGGTAATCCGTCTATTCCACATGTCTTTCCTTGTTACTACTCGTACCCGACACGTCGTCATCATCACCCACCCTGTCCACCCGCAGGGTGGGAACCCAATCTAGAGCGGAAGAGTTTCAGTTCCCCGAATGGCTAACAACAAACAAGTTTGTTTCCCCGCAACAATAAAACGCATTCTTTTACCGTGCTCAAAATTCAAGTCAGTTTTACAAGCCCGGCGTTGATCATAGTAAACTGGTAATCTCACTGAAAAAAAAAGTTGCCCATAGGGGATAGGTCCAACATTCCAACCGTGTCGGTGCAAACTCCCTTACAGATAATTAACCTCTGTTTAGTCCGTGGAGAAGAGAAAAAACTCTTATCTGTCTCGATAACCTGGTAGCGCTCACATACACTGTTTTATTTAATTTTTCTTCCTTCGAAGCCAGATTTATTTGAAAATATTTCCTATCGTTCAAACTAACATCGTACTGACTTCTAAACGAACTTACAGTCCTTACTTCATACACTTATATTTTCAACCAATATTTGCTTACATTTCCATGTGAGTCATTTCTAATATAATACCATCGAACTGCAAAAGGCTTGGAAGAATTGAAATAAACTTAAACTCTCCTGAATCACAAAACTACGAAGATAAGGCCACCTTTTTTTTCTCTACTTCCACAATGCCACTGCCTTTATAAAAATATACTGTTACAGCATTGATACGGACTTTTGTTCATAAGCCTTTGTTAATAGCTTATGAATTTAGGCCAGTTTGCTTGTGTTTCCCTACCAAAATTTATTTTTCGCACGTCGATACACTTTCCCAGCTATAACATAAGTGCGGTTACATTTTGACCTAAGTCGAAAAATATACACTACTGCTCCAAATGTTCAAGTGTCAGATTGTCAGAAAACCATAATATTTTAAATAAAAATTGGCACTTTTTTTAGCAAACTAAAGATGCTGACCCCTCACATGGCCTTAACTGTCTATTGTCACGCAAGTACCGTGTAATCACGATAAAGGTGCCGATCTTTACCTTATTTTTAAGCCCATTAGTGTACTGTACATTAAGTATAGGCTTTACCTGCCTACCCTAGCCATGGTTGCCCCTATTGTTTTACTTCTTACAGACCCTTACTAATGTTAACCCTAAAAAAAACTTACTTAACCCCAACATTGACAACATTTCCCAAGAATGCAAAACCTATCATTTTACCAGAGCACTCCAATTCAAATGTTCCAGCACCCGAAACGGCCACTTTACTTACACACATTCCAATGACGCACACCAGGGAAAGATCTCAAGCGAAAAAGACCCTCACCTACCCCTTTTTCCTCAGGAATTTCGTTTTACCCTCCCTTTCCATCCCCCACAAAAACTGGTCTTTCACCTTTTCTCACCTTACACAGGCTTAGGTACACTATTATCTTCCCACTTCCTCACCAGAAACAGTAACACCTCCTAAAGAATAGTGCTTGTGGTCTTTTTCCTTTGATAATGCTAAATTTATGGGGTTTAATTTCCCTTCTTCTTTAACCTACAAAAACCTGACCAAACAACAACTACCCCCTAAAGATACTCAACTGTTCTTCCCTGAGAGAAGAGAATTTCCATCATTCTTGGTTGGACTTTAGGCAAGATCGAATCAGTTTGTCAGCAGGACAGCGTCACTTCAACAACGATTTTTTTTTCCTTTCGTTTTCCCTTGATCTTCCCGAAAAAGCACCTACCCATAGACAGTAGGGTCGTCTACCCCAACTGCCACTGCCGTGTCCCTTTTCTGGATCCTAGGCCTAGGCATTAATATCAAACCTGACATTTTGCCCTCTGAAGAATCAAAAAAGGTCGCTACCCAATGAATACTAAACGCAGATAAGAATCGGACAATTCACCCAAATATCCCCATTGTCTCAATAGCACGCGTCTCCACCGAAATTCTGTGGGGGAAAGAGACGAGCACTTTTTCTGAAAATTTTCCTACATGAGGGTAAGTTGACTACCATTTCTGGCCAACTGGTAGTCAATGTGGAAAACAATTAAGTGCTAACCGAATCTCTGTTTTTCTCTCTTCTTCTTTCTACCACGTGTTCCTCATTTTGCCACCCCTTCCATGACTTCCGCGACCTTGTTTGGGGCTTCGTTGACTTTGACTCCCCATTGACGAGCTTACTTATGGATGAATCACTTTCTTGTTGACTCTAAATTTACAACACAAACTTCCACTTCCGGGACACATACAAGCTTGTCGATCATGTTGGAAACTCTGGGGAAATACTAGCCCGAGATATACGTAAATCTTGGATTCCTTTCATGTAACGCAACCGTGAATGCATTATGAATGTACGAAAACATACTTAAAAAGGAACATTGACATAAAAAACTTTGCAACGGCAATAAAAACCGAAGAAAAATCGAGGATGATTTTTTTACAATTTCCCAGTATCCAAGTGATGCTTAAAGTTACCTAACACTATTTTTAAACAATGAATTATATTTCTTTAATTAGAAACGTAACAACTTCTTTACATCTCAAAATAAAAATAAAAGAGTGTAGGAAATATTGGAATAGTTTTGTCATGCTTAAAAGAGGTTTAATTTGATGAAAATGCTTCAGATTCCTAGAAAAGGTCTTTCGTGGGGAAGCGTTAACGAATTTAGTTACGGTTTTCACACTAAGAGGCCTCAAAGTAATTTGGTGGCCAACAGAAAAAAAATGTGCAGTCCAAGCTTCGAACTTTTTTTTCCGTTTTTAACACAACGTGGGTGCTTCGAAAGAAGAAACAGCAGGGAGTTTTGCACGTTTGGGAGACTTCAACTGTCCCAAGCAGGAACCAAGTCACAGCTTCTAAGACTGGAGGGTTCTTTTGGCCCGAAATTTACGATCTATTGTCTCTTGTTGGCTCACACCTTAATTTACCACCCAAGTTTAGACTTCACTCCTTTTAACCCCAAAGGTTAAACAGAGCGCAGTTCATAATCATCAAGTCGCCATCAAGTTTCAAACAACTTGACATTTCTTCCAAAAGCCAAAGTAAATTTAACCTAAAGAAATGCGAATCTTTTTTTTACCAAGAATATCATATTTTGATACCATAAAATATCACGACTCTTGAATCCTGCAAGCACAGACAAAACCCTCAAGGAAAGATTACTATATCCCCATTTTAAAAAATGCTATTGTTTTTCACACCTTTCTGAAATACGAAACAAATATATTAATTAAGCATATTTGTCCCTCTCCTTTTGTTTGAATATCAAAATGACTTTGTTTTCATTATGAAACACCAAAACCACCCAAGGCAATAGCGAGCCAATCAGGAAACAGATACAATAATCTACGTGACTACTCTGGTCTACCACAGATGGAGCTGAATGTGACAAGCTGTGAAACGCACGTGAATTAGTTTGGTTGCCAGAAACGGAAACCATTGCCACAAACGTTTAAGTTAAAACAGCCTGACCTCACTTTTATTTCTCTGACTAACTTAACGTTATCTACCTTAACGTAACGAACTCAGCTTTTACTTGCCTGACTTTGCCAAACTTTCCATTAATCACTTTAATTCAGCACCTTACTACTAGATGAATGAGACACTTTCTCACTTAATCACAATACGTAAGACTTTAGACTTACTTAATATAAGTTGGACTATATTTTGCACTAGTGGCTTTAAAAGCACCGAGGTTTTCCCAAAAAGGTACTGTTGCCCTTGGGGCAGAAATCTGACAACTCCTTAAGTTCCTTGACGTAATTACAGCAATTTGATGTTATTTGGTGTTTTCAAACTCGAAAATAGAAGATTACAGTCTCTTAGTCCCGAGTTAGTAAGCAAATATACTATGTTCATGTAAAATGAATCGCTACACCCTCTTCTACCATTTTTGGCCACCCACCTTCACAAAATAAATAAAATATACCGAAAAAAATCAATTTTCTTCTCGATCCCCTTTCTAATCTCATTGTCATGAACAGCGACCATTTATTTTAGGGAGCGAGATCATGTTTTTCACACTATCAAAAGCGCCAGATGGCTAGAGTCACGCATGGAAAACAAGGCAATCCCCGAAACGAGGGTGGATATCGGGGGTACTTTCGGTATACTTCCGACTTTCATCTTTTCTTTCTTTCGCCCACCCTTTTTCATTTTCCGTTTTTGACTCTGTCGGAAAGTGAACGATAAAGAGGACAAGTCGAACGCAAATGAAAAACAATCAATGCCTTCACCCCTGCGCCACCCTCATCATCCCCCCATGATTCATCAAGTCCAATCATCTTCTTCCCAGTACTTCCGGCTCTGACTTTTGGTATTTTTCTTCCTTAAATCTTCCGTCTTGGCAGCATTCTTCATTATGTTTTCGAAACCTTTAAAAGCCATCCATTTCCAAAACAATATTTCTCAGAAAAATGAAACGTAAGCAGATTTAAGGAGCCAGATAAAAAGCTCAGGACGTCCTTTCACGTGATTGTTTTTGGAACCGGGCCCACTCGCTTCTCTTTTCTCTTAAGACGAGCCCACGTCAACGACTCGTGACGTCACGCGAACTAAATCTCACCTTCGCTACAAAATCCCCAAAGCAAAGCAAAACATGTTTTAATAATAAAAACTACGAACTTCTCCGCTATGCACGGCATCGTTCTTTTCCTAGCTTAATTTAGACCCAACTCAGCAAACGTAACATACCTGAACTAGCTTATACTAACTTGCAAAATTTGACTGATTTACCCTTAAGTAATGAACATAAACTGAGTAAATCTAGCTAACCTAACCAAACTTACCTTATCTTAACTCAGTCTAGTTTAGGATAGCTAACCTAACTTATTAACTAAAATATTAATATCAGAAGTACAAAACTAAATAAAAGTGTTGATATCAAAGTGTAAAGTAAATGCTTAAAATATAAAGAAATAAAAAATACACGATAAACAAACATTGCTCTCAACGGCAACTGGTAATTCCATAAGGTAACCAGAACGGGAGATTAAGTCCAGCCCCTTTCCCAATTTCCGGAAGTTCTGACGTCACGCCAAGGGGTGTTGGAAAGATGACCCGGAGCTTCGGTTGATTTCAAAACACAAACACGGACGCTTTGAGTCATATTTGTGCTCTTTAGGTATATTAACCTTGTTAGTCCGTGTCAAGTAACTTTTAGCACGTAAAACATTTTTTAAGGGACAGGGTTGGGGAAATGTGGTGGAAAATTCTCAATTTCCTGTCTTGAGTCTGGAATCGTTCAAACTTAACTTTCCTTTTCTTTTTATGTGTAAAAAGTCAACCAAAAGTTAGCGAGAGACCTTTAAAGGTGTAACGCGTGGGAGGACTGGTAAAACTCATTAACTATGCAGCTGTGATCACATACATGACTTTCTCCCATCCCTCCTTTCCCGGAGCATTATCCTTTATTTTCTTTTATTTGCTCCCGTTCTCAAACACAGCATTTTTAATACCGTTTTTCAGAACGGCAACTGGGTAAACGTTAGTAACGCCCATTTTTTGTATCCTCTTTCTGCGAAGTTTTGTTTATTTTGAACGACGCTAGCCAAGGCAAGATCTTCATATGTGAGTATGTGACCCTGGTAGAGCTTTCTGTATGTCTGAGAGACCCTCCGAAATCGATTAGGCTCGCCGACGAACTCACGTCTTCCTCTTCTGTAAGGGAATACGTGTATGCATGTGTGTGTGGATGGTTCTTTCGTCTTTATTGAGCGCCTGCGCCATTTTCAAATCGTTTACAAAACCTTTCTTACGACACAATAGCTGTTAGTATCTAATCTGAGGACCTTTTTATCTTTATCTCCACCAAGGTGACACTTGGATACGGCTATACTGTATCACACGCATATGCCATATCAACACAACATTCACATTCATAGACAATGTATATGCTTGTTCGCCCAGACTTGCGAATTGTTTGTAAAAGCAAAGTATGTTGGACTTTTTTGTCGTAAACAAACCAAACCTAATCTAACATAAGTTACTTTAACCAAGTTAGTTTAATGCAACTAACCGAGCTTTACCGAACCTAACGTAGTTGTTGTCCCTTTTTATCTGGTTTAAAAACTGGAAATTAAAGCATAACAAAGAAAAGTTACCTTGAATTGGTTCTACCTAATTCTAACAAATGTGTCAACTTGAGAGAGCGAGGTTACTTTTGATTCACGTCACTCACGTTGCGCATTGAGCGTTCAGCCACCAATTTCTCAGCTTATTATTAGTGCTTTTCTAATTCCCGCTGACCTACTTACCCCTTTGCTCAACAATGCTACTGCAGCCGGTAATTCGATACGTTGCTGGAAATACATTGTAGCCACTTTTTTCCTCAAACCGTAATTCCAATTGCGGAACACTTGAACTGGTCGTTTTTTAAGGGAAAAATTTGTAAAAAGATGTTAAATCCACATGGTTTACACGTTAAATCCTTCTCTGATATGTTTTGTGTAAAAGTGCAAATCCTGGGCCACCGTCGTTGAATTTGCGCTGAAACTAGGCTTTATTTTCACAGCTATAAGGGGAAAACTCCCATCACCACGGGAAAAAGAACGTACTGTACACGCACCAACAGAGTTTTCCGCACTAAATCCCTTCACTGCAGCTGACTCCCTTTTCCCCGGTAGACACATCGCGCCCGCGCATTTGGGGAAGGGCAACACTGCCAGTGAAGCTTTTCTCTACGGCAGAAGCGCCATGCTGCCACCTAGTAACCAGAGGTATTCCGAGCAAAGGTACAGCAGACACTGCTGATTGGCTTGTTGAACACGAGACGAGACAAGGAAACGTACTAAACAGAAGACACGTGCATCAGCGGTAACACTACGTATCACACTTATACAAAAGAAAATTAACTAACTCTAACTAATAGCCTGTAGTTAGAGCAAGCCAGTGTTTTCTTTACGAGTTTTTCTAAAGCACCAGCATTTGATTCGATGAAACTGAAGATATACCTTGATTTAGGTTTTGTTGGTACCTTTTGGCTCTCTTTTTCCCTTACATTGTCTATTTACATTCTTTACTGCTGCTTTTAGTTATTTTTATAGAAATACGTCATCATACTACTGTCCATGTTCTACAAAACAGAAACAATGATATCCTTTTTTTAAATAAAAGATCAGTAAATCCCCTTACATTTTCCCGACATGTTCCTGTAAGTTCCTTTACGAGACAATATCAGTTTACACAACGCGACTAGCAATCAAGGGTGTTTGTACGACTTATTGGACAGGTATCATACTCATTACAGCAGTCAACAAAACGTCCTTTTCTAAACATGATGGCATATGTAATGGCACTTCTAGAGGCAATTGTTATGCAATTTCATACCAAAATGCTGCTCTGGTACAAACAACCAGGGCCGTACCCAGGATTTTAGTTCGGGGGTGTTATGAAGTTTCTGGGGGACGGGAGAAGGTAATATGCAACTTTTTTGGACACTTGGTAGTCGCCAATGGTTACCATGATAAAATTGCTATTTCGGGGGGGGGGAGGGGTAAAACCCCCTATCCCTCCTGCGTACGTGCAAATAACATTCAAAATAAGCTGAAGAAAGACAAAAAATATAATAATTACAGGATAAATGGAAATACGGTGTGAATACAAACGCAGCAGAAGTCCGAATAATAAATAAATAGTGCATAGTATTGATACTACAGTGTTATCCAATTAATTACATAGAAGTTACTGGAATATTCCTCACAACTGAATGAAAAGTTGGCGGTCCTGTTTTACGCCCATTTCATTCAATTTAACTTCGTATTTTTTCGAATACATCGTCCATTCGAACAGTGTCCGGTCCCGCCCCTATTCAAATAAGCGGGTCGCACTATATTTAACAATGGTTTCATTCAGATTTTCTGTCTTACCATGGCTTTTTCCGTGTAGTGTGTCTCGAAGTTATATTCTCGTAAAGACAACTGCTGGAAAATGTGATCCATTATCTCATGTACGATTTAGCGAAATCACAGCATAGCTAGACTTCATCGAAAAATTGTCCACATATGAGAAATGACGCAGTCATCGAAATTAAAAATGAAGTCTGAATTGTCCTGAAGACAGTTTCCTACGCAACAATATCTTTTAAGACAGCCCTTCAGTTTTTTTCGTTTCCGCTGCCTAAAATGGCACCCAGAGCGAATCTTCAAACTCCCTTTCTCCTTCAGTATCTTTTTTCTTCCCTTTCTTCAAGGCACAACTCTCCCGGCAAGGCCGGATTCGCCCCATCTTTGGCGATTAGCTGTGCCACACGTTGTTGGGTTACGAGATTTCACGGTTCATCAGTGGCCAATTTGGGTGTAGGTAGTTATTGTTCTTTTTTCCTTTCTTTCTTTTCTCTGTCTGTTTCCCCTTTTAGTGGGGATACAAAATCTCTTCGTAGTAGCCGCTGATGAAAGGCAATCTTCATCAGTTGGCATGAGCTAACCAGGTATATGCCACATTAACAACAACTAGCCAAAAATCCAAGTCCTTCTCCCCACTGCTTTGTTTTATTCAAAACCGAGGGAGAATACCAAATCACTTTTCTGTCTCACAAAAGAAACAAGAAAAAAAAACGGCTGGCACAAACCAAAAAAATCTTCTCTCTTTCTCTATCTGCTCCTTAAGGAGGCAAACAATAAAAAGAAAAAAAGATAACAAGCCTGCTGACCACGGCGCCCGGCGATTTTGGGTCCACGAGCGTGAGCGAGAGGTTATCCCAGTTGATTTGCATAGACAACGAACCGAGACGGACACATATTATCAGCAATCTATGTTTTTGTGCTCTTTTCCGGGGCCCTAAACCCCCTCCCTTTACACTGAACCCCTTTCTTTGCCTGCGTTCCAATGTTGAACGGCCTCCTTAAAAAAATGAGGCAAAAATATACAAAACGCTATCGAGTTATCAGCTAGCAAAAAAAGGCTAATTTCTTATGCTGATGACCAATTTCAACACCCCAATCTTTGAAATGTATCTTCCACTCATCTTGTTGAAGGCTGTTCCCAAGGTTTTTACAGTATTGTTGTTTCCTCCTTCCCTTTCTTGTTCTGAGTTCTACAAGTCGTTTCGATGAGATCGAATTCCAGAAGCTAAGAAGGTTAACCAAAGATGGTCCTTTTACAAAAGCCTTTTTCCTAAATGACGAATTTTATACCTATTTTTTTTTTCCTTTCTAGTGTCCTTGAAAAAATAGGGTGTAGAATGTCTTTTTTCGAAAAAAAAGCTTCGTTCTCATTTTGCCACTTGTCTTGCTAGTAGAACGGATAACAACTATAATGGTCAACCATTTCTGGGTGCGAAATGGAAATGGGGACCTTGTGAAATTGAAACTGGCTGCAGTTACTGGCACTGGTTCATGTCGTTTTTCGGGGGGAGGGAGGGGGGTGACATTCATCAGGACCGTGTCATGCGAGAAGAAAAACGTTGTTGTCTTCTCTCTATGTCTCTCTTTCTCTTCCTTATGTCCGTCTTTGGAACTGTTCAGTGGCACCGGGACTTGAACAAGTACAGGCTGCAAGTAAAGATCGTCTTGTCGTTTTTCGCTAGATTTACTTCCCAGACCTTTGTCGCCATTTCTCTGGAGGTCTTCGTTGCCCTTTCATGTTCTTCTACTTTTTGCTTTTTTACGAAAAAAAAATCTCCCCGCTAAGCTTTCGACTCGTCCTGGACTCGAATGTGTCTGTGCATGTATAAATGCATATACTCCTTCCTGGAGTTTTCGGAATGGAGAATATAAGTATGCACGAGCGTTAAATTGTTTGGGTCGAAGTGGCGCCAAGTGGATGCCTGCTACTTTTTTCGGTTTTAAGTGCCAGACTGGACTTTAATGGGACAATTTCAACTATTATAATATATAGAAAGTATTACGAAAGCTAGTTGCTTGGGATGGATTAAGAGTTGGGTGACAGAGGCAAGAAAACTTTCAAATATTCATGGCATTACTCTATCACCATTGAATTCTATTTCGGCTTTACTTGTGTATATATATTAAAGAATGTACTTTAAAAAATAATAGCTTGTTGTCATAGATATACCTAGCATCGCCCAGAATACGATCTCAATGTTTGAAAAATTATTGGAGATATACGCCCCATTGGCACCGGATCAAACATAAGGGCTGTCTGGGTTAAGCGATGGAGTCAGTGCCTTTTACTTTCTTAAAAACAAAAAAAAAAATGCGGGCGTTGTCAGTTTTCAACACCATCCTAAATCGTAAAAGGGCCTTTTCTCGTAATTTATAGACGTGTAATCGCCCTTTGATGACGTAATTGTGACAAGTGAAGGTGCACGCTCTCGAACCCCTTTACTCCTATTATTTAATACAAACGCACCTCAGGCTAAATGGAACCAATCCTAACCAGTGGTCTTTTAACGCAGGCTCCTGAGATGGCGCAACGATCGTGGAAATGTGCACAGAAGTCTCCAGACGCATTTGTTTACACAGACCTTTGGAATTCACTCCTAGCAACAATGAATTCTCTCTGAGTCGGTTCCTTACACTTATTGGCCTGGACGCTCACGAAGAGCCTTTCAGAACAAAACGAGTAAGAAACCCTCTGGACCAGATTTTTCTTTGTTAGCGAGATCTCATTGTTGCTTTTGCTGACCTCTCAACACAGCCTTTCAAAAGTTCGTTTCGCTGTTTAATGTATTTACTCTGGGTGATATGTCTATTTATATGACCCCGATGTTCCCATTTAAATTGCTGTGTAATCTTCTGTCGCATTCGTCGTTTGTATACTTATAGATGGAAACACAATCGTAAGCACTTTCATGGTTAAATTTCCATAAGAGTTTTCCAAAATATGAATCATACTCCAACAAAAGATCTCTCTACTGTGAGTGCTCATGTGTTATGAGAAATGTTGAAATATAGTTACCATAACTAACTGAGTTCATTTCAATTTTTAAAAGGAAAAGACACGTATTTAAGCAAACAACCCAGTAAAAGATGAATTAAGTGACAATGTGAGAGGAGCTAGCCCACTTTGACACATCCTTTAAGAGAGACAAACTCTTACGTCAAATTCTATAAATGTGGGTGTAACACATGCCGCATTCTAGTTATTTAATCCTACGCCTATCAGCAAAACATAAACCTAATTTCTTCCTTTTCTTTTTCTTACCAAAAAAAAGTAACAAAATGTGTCATTCCCTGGAACGACCGGTTATATTGTAGCATTGATCTCGTTCTCCTTACCTATGTGAATACCCCACTGATTTTTTTTTTAATTTTTTACTAGCAGCTTTTCTATCCGTTTAATGTAATTTCACTTGCATTAAAAAAATGAAATAAACTTTACCTTGACCATAGCAACGCAATCGCTGGTGACGTCTAAATAAGACGATCTAACGACGTCCACGTGGACGACTTAGCATAATTTTCGCTTTATTCGAGGCTACGCAAACGATACCGGAATACGAAGGGGATAGGGGATATCGTAAATTCTCGCTATGACGAACCTTCTAAAAACTGTCCGGTACATCCGAAGTTTTGTATGTTGGACGTTTCTTTCGCAGTCAGACTAACTCGGTACCTTTTATTCTCGACAACAGTAATTCGTTACTAAGGGTTTTGTTATAGTGAAGTTTAATTGTAAAGACGTGTCTACTGACTTATAATTTGCATATAAGTTAACATTTTAATTTTTCTTGATTCCCTTTTTGGCGTCTAATATCTTCCAAGTACTGGGGTTAAACGGGTTCACATTCCATAGAAAGACGAGGCTTGAGAATTTCCCAGACCCCTAGTGTGGTTTTAATTTTGTTTATCCTATATGAAAATGATTCCTGTGTGTCAAATTGAGATTCATGTCAGACCAAGTGACTAGGGCGCGAAAGTATTCCATCAAAGTTGTCCCTTGGCCAAAACCCTTCTTAATGAAATGGAAGAAAAAGCTCTGCTGTGAAAAGTTGGAGACATACTGGAATTGAACTCGCAAGCGTTGGAATGTATAGACGAGAATGTCAAGAGGAATTTAAGATCAATGATTTATGGTTAGCTTATGAACACGTAGCCACGCAAAGATGCAAGTTGACCATCACCATTTGACTACTAACGTTTTTGGCCTTTGCCCGTTTTCGTAATATAGGACGCAATGCATACCAAGTAGCAATTCCCCAGTATTTTGTACACCCGGTAACCAATACCGACCTCTCATGGCTATATGCGGTAAGGATACATATGATGGGCTATTTCTTGGGGTTATGTGCCGATGTGCTAAGCCGTCTACGTCCTCCATGCGCTACCAAGAAACAAGAATAAGAATAATAAAAAAATACGGCTACACGTTTAAATACCAGTAAAAAGAACAGGAGAGAGAACCTGTCTCATAAACCACACAAGGTAATCCAACCCTATAAGGTTGAACAGAGATCCGTATTGCAATTACTAAGCTTCAACAGCGGTTTCCTTATTACTCTTGTAATCAAGTTTTTCTTCGGCAACAGAAATAATTTTATGGTAGAAAGATAAGCTTGTAGGTTATGGAAATGGCAAGGACATGGCGCTAAGATTGTTGAGACGTAAGGATTACATTTTCAGTCACTTGGATAGTTAGGTAGCCCTAAAAGTCAAGTAAAAGCAAGAAAACTTGACATAAATGGACAACAATTGCAGTCACACTGCACAAGACAGCATGAGACAAGCAATCGATAAAATAAGTTATTCAGTTACAAAGAGTAGCTGTCTATTTTAACCGAAACTTAACTAACATGACAGCCAGGCTTGACGGCACTAAAAAGGCAGCGGTAATTTCATGATTTTACAGAAAAGTTGTATGAGGCTATATTGGACTGACAGCGAATGAGATGCATAGTACACAGTGTCCGCCGAGGTCTAAGAGATGGCGCAGGGAAAGGTAAGCTACCGACAGAAGCAAAGGGATGCTTATGGCGCTTAAGCTGCGTTGCTATAGTAAAACTTATAACATTAGTTTTGATGGATTTTTACTCTCGATATTTAATTGCATGTCAAACGGTATGTAATCAAACCTTTAATAACCGACGCAGTTACGATAATAAACCTCGCACACCACCAAAAATTTCATAGCGTATCTCCTAATTCAATTCAGTTAATTGTAACACTTCTATTAATGTCTACGAGCACTGTCTTATTCACGACTCGAATTTCTTCACTTCACACCGATTGGTCTAGTAGTCTTTTCACCGCCCATTGAACACAATCAGTATACATTTCTTCCCTACGGATCGCCTGTGGTGCTCTATTGTACAACTGTATCTTGGCGGTACAATACACGCCAACTCAAATTCCTTTCCGTTCCAATGAAATGAATCTTCTCAATACCCTTCATTATTTCTGAAATATCACCCATCGTTGCCATACTTCACAATGTGCTTATGCCAGCATTTCCGTATGGCAAGTCTGGAACTCAGCCCATTTACGAACGAAACTCAAGGGCAAACGAAAATAAAACTTCCAAAAGCACTCGGCGTAAAAAAGCTTATGTAAACCAACCTTAAACTAATCTCACGACGTAAGGTGTCCATGGAGTGAACAACTGTCTGCCTCTGGGGCAGACTAGTAGCATATCATTCAACAAATGAGATGGCATATGCGAAAACCGAGTTTTTAAAAAATCTAGTTTTAACTAACTTAAGCCTATAGCTTACCTATATCCAACAGTCCAGCGAACCTCAACCTAAAGTTAGCCAATAACCTTACCTAACCCGTGTAAATATAGCATACGACCTAATCTAACTTTAACAATTCTACCCTAACTTTGCCTAATTCAACGTAACCAATAGTCCAAGCTAACCTCCGTTAACTAATCTAGTAGGATTTGCACTACCCTTTTTTCACTCCAGAAAGTTAAACTAGTACAAAAGAGGCAACTAGAACCAAAATAAACTTATTGTAGCCTGTTATAGTACGTATCGGTCTACTTATAATGAGCTTCGAGCCCTCTGTGGAAAAATTGCCGTGCTTTTACGCAATGCATTCCAAATGCATAACAGAGCATTTTCGGTCCCTAGGATCGAAAGGCCAAATAGGAGAGCTTTATGAAAACATTTATTACGTTTATTAGATCCTGAAAGCATAAACCTAGCAACAATTAAACTTAGGAATTCGATTTTAACCCAAACTCGGACGGCTAAATTCAAGGGCGAAAAATAAGCACATAAATTGATTTGAACAATAATTAAGCTTTTGCTCAGCCTTGCAGCATTTTCGGGGAATTCTAGACCTAGTGACAGTGAGTAAAGAAATTACAATTCTAGTAAGTGTTTCCATTCGGAGGAATGACTGTTCACTTTGAACGCTGCTTGCCGGGGAAAAATTGTTCGGGATATGTAAACCCTTTCCAGCAGTACGAAGTTCGCTTACAAGAAAGTCCTCAGACCTTTTTCCGAATCTTCTCCTTTGCTAAGCCCTTTCTTCGGCTCTCTGCTTCCTTCTATCCGTGTGCTCCTAATCGCTCACCATCAATCTTCACCTTCATTCCAATCGTCTAGATGACCCCTGTGGTATTATATTGTATAGGCCAGCCATGATTACCTCTTTCGTTTATTCTTCTTCTTCTTGGTCTTCTTACGGGGGTTTTTACAGGTTTTCTGCTACGTCATTCGCTGTTGTATTAAGGAAACAAACCCTGAGCTTTTATGGACTCGGACCACTATCACTTCATTTATTTCCCCATATCTGCAATTTAGATGTGTGTGCAATTCAAACAAAAAACTCGCACGTCCCTTGTCCAACGTTGTGTTGCGTTCCCCTTTGCCGAAATGTTTCTTTACTCGTTTTATAGCCCAGCCTGAAAAGGAACTAACCTGAACCTGACACCTTCTTAAATCGCTCACCAAGGAAATGAAGGTGAAAAAGAGAAATGTAACACACAAACACAGTCAGGTAAATAAATAAGAATGAAACTAAACTTAACATGAAAAGCGAAGTAAACAAAATTAAAATAAAGATTAAGTAAAACAGATAGAGAAATAGATGAAATAAAAATACGACGAAACAATTTCCTTTTAAGGGAACAAGTGATTCTCCACTGAGTATCCCTTATTTGTTTACCTGAACACTTTCCATTTTATAGCTTCCAAATGACTATTATTCTAGTTCAGGCGTTTTTTATACCGAGAAATCTTTAAATTACATACAGCCAAGTCGCCACACGCATAGTTGGCAACTGTCAATTGCTTTTCGGGTCTTTACGGGGCGGGAAGAAGATTAATCGTGATTCGTGAGTTACTGAAAGTCAACTTTCCATTTTTCTTCTTTAAGAAGGACACGTTTAAAAGCTTCAAATTTATAGGCGTAACAAGACAGATGGTTTGGCACAGATATTCAAAATTCCTCTTCCTGAAAAGTAAAAATCCCTCCATTGCACGATTTCACTTGAGGAAGAAAACCAAATAAAAAACACACGTTGGTTAACTCAATATCAATAGATCTCTCACCTGTTCCGCACTCACGACCACCGATATACAAAATCAGGCTATTTATATACAATGGGGTACGAACACATGGCTGCCTGCGGTGTCCCGCAACATGGAAAAAAAGAAGAGCCTAACACCGAAAACCATTTTTCCCCTTTCACACTACGTATTCTTTTTTTCCTTTTAGAAAGAAACGCAGCACTCAGTTTCACCAGTGTTTCACCTGCGGTTTTTCACGTAAACATTGTTTTCCCAGTCCATTTTTCCGCAGTATCCATAATATCAACATTCACCCTCCTGCCCTGACATAAAAGAAACTCAATCAACGGTAATTCCTTCCCTTTCTTTCCCCTTCAAAGTCACATGTGTTGTTAACTGACCAAGTCCCCAGTTCCGGGAAACTATATATGGTGGCCATACGTAATGTACGGTATACCTGAACTATAATGTAAATGCAGCAAGCGCCTTTGACCTTATGGAGCCTTGGATATTTTATTATATAAATACTGGACTACAGCGGAAAAAAAAAGAATACTAATACAAATGAAAAATAACAAAGAAAATAAAGAAAAAACTACAAAACATAAAAGTGCAACCAAGAATAGGCACTTGCCTATGTTGAGATTTGAAATAAAAAGGAAAAACGAAGAAAAAAAGGTTAGGAAGCGAAATTAAACAGAAAAAAAATGTAATCTCCAGGCAGTAATTACCAAACAAAAAAACATGCGTTATGCTTAAAACCAGCGGCATGCTTAGATTTATTGTGCAACGTCATATACTTAAGTTGATTAGCTCTATGTGTATGTTAATTGCAACAGAAACCTGGTGCAGATTTCTTCGAACACTGCTTTTTACTTTGGTGTATTCTTTAAAATTAAGTTTTGCTTCATAACATAGAGAAATCTTATGCCTGACAATAAAAAGCATACGCAATAATCTTCGCAAGTTCCATAAAAGACTAGAACTTTCCGTTGTGTAGGAAAATAAAAATCTCGCACACAAATTCTCCAACTTTGTCAAAAACAAATGTGACTGATAACACATATTCCAGGTAATCAAGTTCCAATGCAGTCGACGTCGAAAGTTCGGGTCAACTAGTTTTCAAAATATGCTGCAAAAATTTCTAAAAAAATGCCCATTTTTTAACCTAGAGCAAAAAGTAGTGAACTTTTCCTTTCATTTATTTACCTTTTACTTTTATAGGTGATAAAAGTTTATTTGAAACTTATACAGAAGCTACTTTAAAATGTTACTTTGAAGTTACTTTAAAAATCGGAAAATATGTAACGATTTTCTAACAAATCGCTCAAAATATTCTCATGGAAATACTAGAAAAAAGAGCGGTGAAAGGTACTGATCTAACGAGCTAGATACCCCTTCCTTATTGTCAATTTCCACGCCACATTTTCTTAGTGGTATTCTCGAGTGTCGTCATAATGCATTTTGCTGAAATTCTTTGGCAGTAAAGTAATATTTATTAATGCCCCAGGAATGATGGTGAACCAATTTAATAAAAGCCTGTGACAAATTTTTAAAAGCCAAAAAAAATTCTGTAACTTTTCACACGACCAAAATATCGACCACTGTATTTGTGAAAAACGATATTTGGCTCAAAATCTGTGCCATCAATCAAACTTTATTGACAGTTTTCCATTGCCGAATTTCTCTTTCTGTTTTGCATCAAGACGTATTGTTCCATGTCACTTGACGCCTATGTAAGTAGATTAAACATCACGAGATCTACTTAAACCTAATTAAGTAAGCACACATTTTCTAATGGTATTTGTAATAAAAAGTTATTAAGCCAGTAAATTAAAATTAACTTACGCAAATGAGGTTCCTCCAAGATGTGACAACTTATGTTAGAGTTTATATTTCCTATTGCTAAAACTCTGCGGCTACGCAAATTTACGCAAGTTAGTCAACAAAGGGCTGTTAAAATCAAGCAAGTTGCTTGTAGTTAGACGGGACACTATGTTTAACAAATAATGTACAGTTTTTGTACTTGAAAATAACTCCCTTGAGGGTAAAGGTGCTTATGGAAAAAAAAAATCTAGGAAGCAATTTTTCATTCAAGACCTTGGACGACAAACAGTTCAACTTCTCACGATATTGTTCTGAACTACAACTTACTGACACTAGTATGTAGTATACGACGGGGCTATTTTTATGTGAGCGAAAGAAAGGAAAAGAATGCTAAAAGAGGCGTCCTTCAGACGGTCAGTTTCACGTGGCAGTATATAACACAACACATGGCCCTTGCCAGGGATGAAGGGAGAAAAGGAAACGGACTTTTTATTGTCATTTGTGTTGGGGGACAAAATCCGAATTTAGTGCTAGTAGCGAATTTGCATGTCATTCTGTGCTGGGTGTGAAAAGCCGGGGGCTTGAACTTGGCCAATTGGGCCATTTGGCACCGAAAAGTGACCAGGTGGTGGTAGTGGCGGAATGGAACGCAACACTGAAAATTGCGCCCGGAGTTCAATAGAAAACGTCCGGTTTTTCAGGCGAGGGACCCTTATCCACCAGCCTGGCGAAAGAAATGTAAGCTGCGAGGGCTTTCCTGAAGGTGATGGTCACTTCAAGAATGACCATGACACCCTTTTAGCTCCCCCTCCCCCCTCCCCATCTCCTTGTCGACCCTGGTCACCCAAAATTAGACGGAAAGGACCTTTTATAGAAACCTTATGACATTTTGGTGATCAAATTCCTGGGAAAACGGTTTCAACCGCGAGTCAAGCAATGTGTTCATTTAACAACTATATGAAAACGATACTTCATTCACATTGGCCGGACCCTGTTGACTTATTGACAAAAGTTGAAGCTACTTTTCAGTCAAAGCTCCATTTCTCTTTATTAACCCAGCACTTTCAGTGGGTGCAAACTGCACTAAAGTTTCAAAGAAACTTATACTTACCTAACTTTACTAACCAATCCTAACGTACCTAACGTAGCCTAAACAAATTGAACCTTAATTTAACTTACCAAACTAATGTAACAACTTGATTTAACTAATGCAATCGAGCTTGCCCAAGCTAATGTAATTTAACAAACTAACGTCATTTAACTAGCTTAGCTAACTAAATTTAAAGCGGCAAACTTTACCTGACGTAGCTAAGCTAAGCTAACTTAACACACTTAGCCAAGCATAAATGACCTGAATCTGACCAAACTAACCTTATGGATCCTACATTAACTTGCCCCACATAACTCAATAAAACAAACCAAACTTGACTAGTCTCATTTAGCTAGAAAAGTTTAACTTAGTTAATCCGATTGAAATAACTTATCCTTATTCAACCTAGCTCAACGTACGTAACACAACTTAACTGACATAGCCTTACTTAACCTAACCTAACTAGCCCAAATTTTAACCTAACCTAACACCATGACTTCACCTAACGCAACCTATATAACTTTACAACCTTAGTGGGAAGTAAGGGAACTGGGGTGACAGGGGATACAAGCTGAAAGCACCAACCTGATCGACATTTTCTTTCCAAGGAATCTAGGCCAGATGAAACTGAGTCAATAGTAAACCAACATTGAATTATCCTCTCACATTCAGGAGTGGTGGTCCCTGGTCGAAAAACGTAAAAGTGCGAAGAATGGTTCATTCACTTTGGCGAAATTTTATATGAATTCAATTCATTGATTAAAATTTTAACTGGCGAATTGCGGTGACTTGAGGCTTGGAGAGTTGGGACTTATTTAAAAAAAATTGATTGAAAAACTTGTATATGGAGTACAAAATAGCTTATGTGTAAATTTTCTTTCCGATCTTTCATTCCATCTATCTTGAAAGTTTCAAAGTAAATGCCAGTACTTTTGAATGCTTTTAGGATTCCTTTCGTTACTGACTTGAGTTTGCCTTAGAAAACTTCCAAGTTAACTGAATCGAATTACACTTTAAGCTTTACATTCGATAAAAGTAAATGGCACATTTTATTTCCCATTAAAACCATACTGAGATGCAGCATTCAAATTCGAACAGTGCCGGGTGGGCTTGGCTAGTAGGAAAACACCATGCAATAGCAATTGACATAATCGGTACCGTTCATGGTTGGAGGTCACAAAATTTGCTAGCTGCCTTTGTTTGTTGGAGCTATTCTTCAAAAGCCTTGAAAAGCTTGGGTAAATAAATTTGGCAATGAGCAGAAACTCGCTTGAAAACAGCAATCGTGACTTGGATTACGCAATTAGAAAGGCTGAAATGAGAACTTGTAATTGTTAGCTCATAAAACGGAGTCGAGAATGCGGTATTTGTGAGCTTGCAATTTTCTTTGGCACGCCGGGAATTCTTTGCTCCTATTTCCTTGTCATTCACTTATTTTAATTTGTTCATCTTCGTTTTCCTTTCAGCAACAGGAGACGTCTGGTTCTGTTCAATTGCAAAAGGGGTTTTTACGTGGTTAATCATTTTTAAAAAGCTTGGCGGAAATGCCTTGGTACTCAAATTTCGCGAGACAATGAAGGCCATTTGACCAGGGGGCGAACATTTCCCCGTGACGAAAACCAAAGTTTCAAATAACCCGCTTCGCGCGGCAGTCGCTTTTGAAACAATTTCGTCAAGCTCATTAGGAATGTTCTCTCTCTCTCTTTAACTGATCACTCGCTTCCGCGAAAACCATTTTCACTGACCGGCACATAAATTACCTCCTACTTCAGCTCGCCACGAGAAGCAAAAAGTAAGAAAAAAAAACATCGCAACCCGACTGTAATATGAAGAATACATGAGTTGCCTCCATAATTAACTGAATCTGACAAGGAGGCGTGGGACCGCTTTTGCATTCCTTTTTTTCTTGCTTCTTGTGTAGATTTGGAACGTTGAACACGTCCTACCTACGGATACCAGAGTGCATTTTTTAAGGATATAAAAAACTATCAATAAAATGCAAACTAACCCATCATTTGAATTTTAAGCTAGAATATTTTCAGAATATAATTAAAAACTGTTCGTAACTGAACTAAACTCGTGAGAACTGTTTAATTTTTTTTTTTTTTTAACTGTTTATTCAAGAAAAAAAAAGTATTGAATCGTCCGACCGTGACAGGACTCGAACCTGCAATCTTCGGATCCGAAGTCCGACGCCTTATCCATTAGGCCACACGATCTTGTTTCCTACTTTCCCCATGGGGCATCCATTGCCGTGGGGGTAAAGGAACTCACGTGCAGAAAAATAACGGAAAATATATTCGACCGTGGCAGGACTCGAACCTGCAATCTTCGGATCCGAAGTCCGACGCCTTATCCATTAGGCCACACGGTCCTGAGAAGACGGCTCTTACTTCGCTTTAAATAGCCTGACTAAAAAATAATGTATTCGTGCCAATTGATGGATAAGAAAAAGAATTAAATTATTTGACAATCTTTTGGAACGGTGACAATTTAACTTTTCAAATAGTCTCCATTTGGAGTCGCGGGCACGACCCACCCTTCTTTAACCGAAGCAAGTTTTTTCACAGTTAAGTCAGAAGCCACACCGAGAATGCGTGGAACTTGATCAATTACATTCTCGGGGTAACCAAGTCCGACAAAACAAACCCAAGTCAAATGACCTCCAAGTTTGTTTTTTTTGTGACAAAGGATTGGACAGCTTCACTGTGGCATTATCTAACGATACTGAAAGCTTCTTGGCAAGTAAGGTTGTGTCTCCAAACTGCCAAACCTTGTTGTCCATTTAGACCAGTGACCAAGACCTGAACGACAACGGCCGGAATCCTCCGAAATAAAAAGAAAAAAGTGAAGAAAACAGATACGCGCTGAGCTTGAGAATTGGACCATCAAGGCAAGTCAAAGCCAGATACGCTTCTTTTGCGAAACCCAAGGGCGGACACCCAGACAAGTTGAACCTATAAACTCAACTTGGCTGGATGCTCCTAGGTTGGTGTGGTTGACGGGGTAGCATACAGAGTTTCATCTTTTTGGTGTTTTTTCTTTCATTAGGTCTTTTTGCTGGAGACGAACGGCGACAAAACCTTTGATCCATCCCAGCCACTGGTTGTTAGTCAGCCTAATTATCCAGGTAACAAAATACAGTTGCCGATATCGGAGACTCCTTGTTCTCTCTCTCTTCTCTCCCGTTTCTCTTTCTCTTTCACGCTCGCTCCCGCTCATGAGACCTGATTGAGATGCATGCCGGTGAGCTGTTCCTTGGCGCCGCCACGTCGCCCCAACTAAACTCGAAAAATCTTTTTTGTGACACAATCTGGAGATAATTGCCAAATAACGCTTATGACAACGGCCCATTCGTCAATACCTTGGCTAATCCCTCATCTACGCCCTTCTGCACTATTATCCCTTCCCTTGTGATGATTGGATCTAGTTTTACTACGACACTCGCATTGAATACAGGAAACAATGGTTTAACGGGGTAAATTGCAAATATAGATTTTTTCGTTTGATTAGATTTAGTTTCGTTTCAGATTACCTTGACGGGGCAATATGTTGCGACTGCTTTTCGCTTTTGCAGCCAGGAGTATTTTTGTAGTAATAATTTTATTCTTATTTCTTCTGGTAGGTTGCACCAGATAGAATCCAAGCGAATAAGCTTGTCCCTTTTCAATCTTTTTAAATAATAGTAATATGGGTGTCACTTACCAGTCCCTTCCAACGATTGTCCCTTTCACAGGGAGAATCACTAGCCGCTGTCGCCATTTACGTACACAAATAAAATAAAACCGCACTTAATATTTCCTTTTATCACCGATCACTTGTTAAATATTTTGAGTAATCCAGATTAGTACATAAATTCCATAATTGTCGAGCTAACCACAAAAGGAGCTAATTTGCAAATCAAAGGTCGATATTTCTGCGCTGAAAAAGTGAACAGCAAAATCAAAGGGTTATAACCCTGCTCCTCACTTGGTGAATGCTCACGAGAGACTGGTTGGCTTCTCGCACTTGTGTTCGACTTATGGAGGTTTAAAAATCACCACCGCCCCTTTTTCGCCTCTAGACAAGTTGGCAACAGGTTTCTGTCCCGCACTAGTTCCCAAGCTAATTGAAAACGCATTGCCAAGAAATTCGCTCTACTCTATGTACAGTACATTAACAAGATTAGAGGACGCAAAGTTCCTTTTAAAGCATTGTTCTTTTTTATATGCATGTAAAATGTGTCAGTTTTGCATCGTACTTATGATTGAAGCCATATTTGTTCCATCGTTTTTTGCTCATGAACAGATGTTCAACATTTTCGTCGCCAGTTTTTGCTGGCATAAAATAGTCAAAGTATCTCTATACAAGTCAGAAGAAATATAAAGAAAAACAATTTAGTTACTAAATTAAATAATAAAGCATACGCAATACTTTATAGAATAGTTCCTTTCTTTAATGTTCGAATTTGAGTTTTCAGGATTTGAGAAGGCGGGCAAACTTGTTGAGTGGGCAATATTATTGTGAGTAGCATTACAGCTGACGCCATCTATTGGAGGCTATTGCTAACATACGAATGTGCGGCAAGGCTCGCCTTGAACCATTTTATGCTGACTACAAATCTCATTAATAAGCGCTCCGAAATAAGTCATACAATATTTAAAATTTAATTTAACAAAGTACAGGATAATTAACTGTACGCTTAAAGTTGATATTTCGTAGAGACTAGCGTCTTACAACGCACTTGATTTCATTGACTCTCATCTCAGCTTCTTTGGCTTGACTGCTTAAGTCTTTATTTACTAATAATCACAGTGAGGTATTGTCACATAAGACATAAGAATATGCATTGAAAACATGTGAAGCTCGTGGGACTCCGCTTCCCTTGAAAATTGAATAGGCGCCGATTTTCGCAGCATCTAGTAGCTGAAAGGGGAACCGCGTGGGGGCGCTCAGAGCGTCGTTCTGGGTAAAGGTTCATTGTTTGGGCGTTATTAAGAAGCTATCCCCGATTAACACCGGTTTTTTGGCGTAAGTAAACAAAGATTCAACAGTGCAAAATCCGTAACAATACATCATCAACTTCGTAGGGTGCCTGGTAAAACCAATTGTCTATTAATACCATGTTGTTAGGCCTTCTTCAGCCAGTAAATGGCCACACGGGTAAGCACGCGTTCGCGCAAAAAGCGTCGTTTCCCCGATGAAGAGTACTATCTCTACGATGATTTGGAGGAAATCGAACCGGAAGCTGAACCAGCCTCTCCTGCAGCTGCCACTACAGCTTCCATCGTCGGGGCGTCAACGAGATCCGCCAAAGCTGCTAAAGTTGACACCTCAACGGTCCCAACGCTAACTAAAGCCCCTCATCCGGCTAAAAAAGGCGGGCCCAGCAAAGCTGTACCGAAAAAGGCTTCATTGCCAGCGACCAACAAGCTCGTAGTTGAAGAGTCTGCCACCTCTGAGCCTGATTCAGCCAAAGAACAAAATCAAAAAGAAGAAACAGTCTCCCAGTGGCTCAAAGTATCTAATACCAATCACGGTGAAATCTTTCAGCACGCCATCCAATGTTTCCGCGATTCCATCGAAACCGACGTCACCCTGGTGGTAGAAGGCAAACCCATCGCCTTCCATGGCACTATTTTGGCGGCTGTGAGTGAACTGTTTCGTTCCGCTTTGCAGATCAGCTGCGATTGTGAAGATATCACCGTAATAATGGACGGATTCAAGTAAAGATTGATAAATTCCTCTTGATTTATCTTTTTGTTATGTTTTTCAACTATTTTTACGATATTACTTTCCTTTAGTACTTTTGTTTGATATTTTTCATACTTATTTGATTTTTTAACTGTTAGTGTTAACTTTTCTGGTACGACGATTTTTCTTTGCATAACTGTTGGTTTTACTTTCTATGTTTATTATTCTTACTGTTCTTTACTTTGTGATTTTTTATGATTTACTTACTTATACGAGTGTTTTTTTATCAGGTACGAAGAAATCCAGCGTTTGGAATCCTATTGCTACAGTGGGATGGCGCTGATGTCGGGCAGTGAGATAGAGCAATTTGCCAGCGTTTTGAAAGAACTGGCCATTTACTCCACAGCTTCAGCCAAGCCCATTAGTGACGATTCTGAGTCTGAACTCCCTTCGACGTCGGCAATGGAGGAAGACGAGGAAGAAGATATGGGAGAAGCGAGTATACAAGTACCGCCTAAAATCGCTAGCACTGTTACAGAGACTCCTGTTGCCATTAAGCGAGCGAGAATAGAGCCTAGTAGGAGGCTGAATCCTACTCCCGGTATCGGAATGAACACCCGATCGAGAGCGAGTGGCGTTAAGGAGGATTTTTCCGATTTGATGCTTCCTCCTGAGAAAATCAAAGAGAGAAGTAATTCTATATGTTCCGCTTGATTTTTTTTTCAGTTAGAAATTAACTTCTATGTTGTCAGAATTTTTTCCGCATCATCTTTAAGGAGAAACGATAAGCTTGTATATTTCAAAGGATATTGTGTGGGAAGATTTAGACAAGGGATTAATAGTTTTCTTTTTAAAACTGCCAAAATTTATTGATTAAATTTCTTAATTTTAACGTTATTATGTGTGGTTTTCTTTCGAGCGGAAAAAGTAATGCAACTAAATTGTAACCTAATACTGATGCAAAAATATTAAACAACAGTTAACACTTTTACGTAAAATACTCGTAATTCTCACGTTTTTGTTCTATTTTTTCAGACAAATCTTAATACCGTGTCAAGATTTGTCGAATAAGAATTTACATAAGAATCCTGTCTCGAGAATTTTTTCAATATAAGATAGAAATAAAAGTATAACATGGATGAACTTCTACGATAATTTTTCGATACTCCTTAGTATAAAAGTTTGACACATTGCAACGGAATAAAGTTACAACAAATTTATTGTTTTCTAACGAGTTTCTTTTCCTGTATTTAATTCGCATTGGATCCATTCGCAGTGGATCCGAAGTATTGTTGTGACCAATGTGGGAAAGCGTTCCAGTCGTCGTTTTACTTGAAGCAGCACCAGCTGATCCATACGGGTGAACGACCGTACGTGTGTGATATTTGCCACCGTGCGTTCCGTCAAGTTTCCCATCTCCGTGTTCACAAACGTACGCATTCGTCAGAAAAACCCTTCGAGTGTGACATTTGTCATCGTCGTTACGCCCATGTAGGCACATTGAATGAACACAAGCTCCTGCATACCGGCAAAGCGCCTTATCAATGCGAAATCTGTCACCAGGTATCCCCTTTCCCGAAGATACCGAGCTTCCTTCAAAATATTACCATAATAAAAATTAAAAATAGTTTATTTAGTTCTGAACAACTTTAAAAAAATAAGTTGGAGTTGTAGAAAAGTAAAAGGCCTATAGACTTTTTTTATTTTTAACATACTCATGTAATTGGCTTATACTCATTTTTCATTTTTTCCCGTTTTGTAGTCGTACTGGCACATGACGTCATTGCGAGTCCATCACTGTCAGGAGAAAGGTACACCGAGGCACGCTTGCGATGTTTGTGGCCGGTCATTTGGCAACGCGGGCGCATTAGGCTTTCATAAGCAACAAATGCACGAACCAGGCGAAAGCAACGACGCAAGCAAATGGACCGAGCGTCACTACGCTTGCGATGTGTGTAACGAAATGTTCAGCAGCGAAGAATTACTGGCAACCCATCGCGCTACCCATGACGAAGACAGCGTCCGTATGAAATGCCTCATCTGCGGAGAGCGGTTCAACAACCGGAAAGCTTTCCGCGACCACCGTGCGGCCCACGTGAACGCCACACGGGCCACACGCCAGCAGTTGACGTGCAACGTATGCTACAAAGAATTCGCCTAGTAAGACCGTTTTGCTTTTGGTACCTTTTCTATTTGCCGTTTTTTTTTAAGTCAGGCTATTAAAAAAATAGAACCCTTTTATATGATACCTACATGAAAGAGACAACCCGCTTTTTTTCAGAAAAACTAATTAAAACAGTAAACCCATTGTCACAAAGTTAGGGTAGTAATTTATATATTTTTAACCATTGTCAGTGTATTTCTTTTAGAAGAGATTTTAATTTTTGCACAAGAAATTAAAGGCAAATTGAAAAGCAATTTTGTAGAAGCTCCGAGTAGAATCGGGTAAAATGAACTTTTATTTGCCTTTTAGCGCGAATAGTTTGAAACGGCACCTGAAAAAAGGCCACGGCGAGATTTCCGAGCATACCTGCACCGTTTGTAAAAGAGACTTCCGGAAACTTTCAGCCTTCCGGGCGCACATGGAGGAACATAAAGAAGCGGGGGATTTCTTCGAGTACGTCCAAGCAGACGAGAATGAAGAAGAGCCGGGCGATGACGAAGAAAGTCAAGGAGACAAAGACGACGTGGCCCAAAAAGCACTAGATGCCCAGTTGGTGAGCATCGCTCAAAACGCGAGCGTAGGGATCGAAGTAGATCCTATGTCCATTGAAGTAATTGTTGAATATGATAACTAAAGGGAACCTGGCAGACGGAGAAAAAAACGCGAACATTTATCTTCTTCTGTTCTTTTTTTCCATTATATAGTTTATCGTTTCTTTCCCTTCGTTTTATTTGGTATGCTAAATCACCACCATCAATGAGTTAGGAACCATTTTTCAGGCAAAGATTTAACTATCATCCTTCCAAAGCTTTTTTGGTAAATGCAAGTTCCCTCTTTAAGAGGAAATATTGGGTTTGCGTTGAACTGTAGTTGATTGTGTGTTACTGAAGAAAAGGCTTATGTAAATTTCACCAATAAAATGGCGAAGGAAAAATGTACTTCTTATTCTCAGGCATACTGATTTATATGTTAAAATTTACCGTAAAATAGGGTAAGTTCGAAAGAAAAGTGGCATAAACCTTTCACTTTCGACTTCATCGGCAAATTCCGAGGGTATTGTATTTTCAAAGTTGGTGTCCAGAGTTACCCCACGGCGTGTATGACTTTGAACGCAAACACAAAATTGCTTTATACATTTCAGGAATAGGATTTTGGCGAAACATTTTTTCTTGACATCGCTGGGGTGCATGGTTTGAACACTTGTCCATTTTCTGTAAAGAATGTGACTTCGTTTACCTTAGCAAACAAATGAGTGAAAAGTGGCCGGTAGGAAAAGGGCTACTAACGCCTTGAAACTTGGATTTCTTTACGCAATTGCACTTCCTACTGTTTCAGCTACTGCTTCGTTCGTGTCTGTCGACGATCTTCTGAATTTTGAAAGGGGGGTTGTTTTTTTAGTTGAGTTTTTTGTGTTTTCTTCGCAAGTCGCGTCCTCGTGGCGGGGAAACTTTGAAGGACGGCATAGCTTGAAAACGGAAACCCACTGCTCATTTCTGAGTTTACTGAACTAAAGGTAGCTCAGTCTACTACACTTATTAGAAGAACAAAGATTCTAAATGCCATAGTTACCTTGTGGTCGTCAGTAATCGCACGACAACAAAACGTATCAACAAAAGTCTTCCGCTTTTAACCGGCGTTGACGCGAAGTGTGTCGAACAAAGGATTTGTTTTGCTTTCGTAAGAAAGCCAATTCATAACGGAAACTGATGGTATCTTATTTTGTTGCTGTGTGTTATGTAGTGGAGGAGTAGTAGATGGCCTGCTGTTTCCCATGAAGTGTTCAACATAACCCCGCGTGTTCAGAATTACCCCGTTTTATGGCATTATTGACGGCAAAACACATGCTCTTTTACATGCACAAGTACTGAGTTTGTTAAAAACTTTCTGCGCGCACGAGAAATTTACATGTTTAGCAAAACATACGACCATTCTGTCCCATCCATAGGTCCAAACAGTATACCCCCATCTCGTTTTGTACAGTTGAAAGAGCCTTAAGTTTTCTTCCACGTTTGGTCTTATTCTTCGTCTTCTTGAAACGTACCATACCTCGCTTGATAGCCGGGACACCAGTTCATTTAACCAATACAACTTTCGGCTTGAAATTTGCCTTCACGTGAAGAGAAAAATTAGGAACAGATAAGTTCCAGCACTGTCTCGTTCCTCCTCTAGTAAGGTTAACCTGCTTTTGTTATCCCTTTGACACGTACTTTTTTCTTTCATAAAAGCGACGCAGGTTTTCGTATATTGCCATATCGTATTTGGCATTCTGTTCTATACTGTTCACTCCACTTGATTGTAGTTTACAAAACAGAAAAGGGAAATTTAAAGGGACACCAATTGGTTTGTTACCATTTTTATTATCACAAAGGCATGTTAAAAAAACTAAATTCAAGACGATTTCAATTGGAATACAAATTACGGAACCAGAAATGAAAACTTTAACTTCCAGTAAGTTTACAGTTGACAGTGTCAAGCCATGATTTTTGTATTTGTTTATTATACTTTTTCTGTTTCTGTTGAATGCGTAAGATAAAAGAATCGTATTACATAAATCTTGCTGGCGTGCGTTGTATTAAAATTTTTAATTTAAAAACTCAATCCTTTTGTTATAACAGTCGTCGTAGAAATAGCAATTGTTTTGACAAGTTTGGAGATTCGGTAATTCCAGTCACAGTTCAGCTTGCAATAATAGCTTATTCCTGGGCACGGAGAGTTGCCTATTTTAGAAGAGGGGACGAGACAGTTCAAACCAGTGCTTCTCAATACTGGGTAAATTACACATAGTCGTTCAGATTTATGTAACAGAGCCCATTGCAAGAAAAAAATATTGTTTTTGAAAATGGTTTTGGAAACATTTTCAGTCGGAAAGAACTTGAATTGCTAAAACAATAATTATCTTACTCGCCAATCTTAGTAGCACTTGCACTTATTTCATTTTAAAAGCTACGGCTCACTTAACCGAGACTTCAGGGGAAAATTTCGTGATTAATTATTGGAAGGTTTCAAGCTTAAACTTGATTTTTCTTTTATTTTTCTTAAATTTTAGTTACATTAATGGGGCTTTCAACTGGATGACTTAAGGTAACGGGCGGGAACAGGTGAAAGCACTGGTTTAGGCAGTTTTCTGCTTTTTGCTTTTCACTCGATGTCTGCCACATCTAAGAGGCATTACTTGAAAATTTGTCAACGCGTATGAATGGTAAAGTAGCCAAAACTTGTTCACTGGCATACAAATGCTCTACGCATATTAATAAATGCATTTTTATTTATTTATTTTTTCGGTACTATAAAAGGGAAAATGTTCTCAAGAAGTGATTCAAAATATACATAAGCCAAAGACTGCAACAACTTACGAAAAACTGCTAACAAAATGTGTTAACAAGCATTTTGTGCCAACGTGTTTAATTGTTAAGTTTGACCAACAATACGAAGCTCAAGTGGCAATTTTATTATGTTCCGCTCTTCTCGTATTCCTGGAAGTTGGCCAAAGAGATTTCCGTTCGTACTACAGAAACGAGCTTTGTTTTGGGGTTTTGCATGTGCGCTCTGCCAGACTGGGCAAGCCCAAAAGAGCTCAACGGACAGGAGAAAAAAGAAAGAAAAAACAGAGGAGAGAGAAGAGAGGGACACACATATCAGGACCCAAATCTGGAGTAGGGACGTTAGTAGCGAGCTGAGTCGGAGAGGGGAATAGACATAAGGATCTGCTGTTCTTCTGGTCACAAATATTTCGTTCCTCTGAGGTACTTGGTTTATAGAGTCGTTAGGGGGATTTTGACAAAGGAAGGCTAGAAGTGAGACCCGATCAGTTGGAGAGGTGAACCAAATGGGGGTCGATTTTGACGATGTGTTGCCTGATATTGGCGAATTTGGCTTGTACCAGAAATTGCTCGTCTGGTTCGTGTTCTTGCCTGGGTTCGTGCCATGTGGGTTCCACGCATACAGCCAAGTGTTCATGGCGTCATTGGGCACTGGCGAGTATTTCTGCAAGAATGAAGATCTTTTAAATGCCCAGAGGCGCTCGAACTGGACATGGGACCAAATGAAGACCATCAGGTATGCACTAAATAACCACGTATGTTTCATTGTATGTCCTCTGATTTTGTAAGATAAAACTCCTCTACCACTGTTTCGACAAAGTTAAATTAGGCTAAGTTGGGCATAATGTGGTATAATTTTTTCGGTACAGTATTAGTAATTTCCCAAAGAAATTAAAAATCTCGAACATATCCTGTAACATTACAAGAAAATAAGTTTTGTCACTTTCCCAATTTTGTTTACTTATTTGGTTTCGATTTTCTATTACAATATTTTTTTCCTGCTTATTCATTAGTGAGTCTTGTCATGTCAATGTGACAATAATTACTGCCGAAATTCAACCGAAATACATTGCAAAATGAACGATTACTCGATTAAAATTTTTGGAAGTCTACCACGGGCGAACTGAAAGCCGTGTTCTCATATGAGAACTAATTCCATGTCATGGTCCGTGAGTCCTCGATAGCGGAATAAGTCACTGACGTTACTAAATTTGCTTTATCACAAAAAATTCACTCATTTGTTTCCAACCAAGCAAAGCAAATGGTTCCACTTTTCCTGAATTTGGTGCAAAATCCCCGTGTTGTTAACCCACGATGAAAATCCCCGAAACTCAGCATGAATATCGAAAAGTCACTTGTCATGGCAAACCTTGTCTTAAGAAAAGTGAATGTCGCAAAGTTTCCAAGGGCTTTCCAATAAAAAAAAATCAATTGTTGTAACTAAAAATTTGGTCAAAAATGAAGCATTTTCACAGCCCTCTGCGGTGACAAAACCGCAACAAATTTATTTACTTCATTACTAAATGATCCGTAAACGAAAGAAGAGTAATTGCTTTGTGAATTATGTCACAAAAATTACATGTCATGTAATCGATTCTGATATTGACTTCTCTCAAATGTGCAATATCTACTGAATGTATATTTAATTTTTCAAATAGAAATAAAAGCTTTAAATATAAAAACATTGTGTTGAAGCAGTGAAGAAAGAGAAAAAGAAATTTTATGGCGTAAAAATCAAAATTAACTATACTAACTTACATTACTAAACAGTACATTACTATAATAGACATTAATAACATGTACATTAAATGTAGATTGTAGTGTTCTGTAATTTTTCATTCACAAAAATTGTAAGCAAACATTAGATATTTTTAAGATCTGTATTACGTTATATTATATAACGTGAACATTATGCACTATTTTCTTACATTATTTCCGTAAACCTTCGCGAGTATCTCTTAGAGTTACATTTCAAATATTCTCGTGTCTTTTTCCATCCGTGCACCAACTGTGTTTGCATGACTGGCCAAAGCGAATATGACAACACGTATGTGCTATTCAAAACTTCCCGGACATGAAGTTAACTTGGTAATGCTATGTTGTCTCGTTCTTACTAGCTAACCGTAATAGCATACGAAGCCGACGAAGTAAATGTGTTTTGGTCACGAAAGGATTCTTTCTCATTATCCGTAGTTCTCTCTGAATTTAAAATTCGTACGTCAACCAGTTTCCACGTGAATGGTAGGTACGAGAAGACGCTTTTATTCTGCGAAAAAGAACAAAAGACAATTACTGTAAAATTGCAAACATTACAGTTAAAATTTTCACGCTTCTCCTTTCACTTTGTATTTTATTTTATATAATTTTCTTTGGCAGTATTCCTACGGAATCTCGGAATGACCAACCCATATACGCACGATGTTCCATGTATGACCGCAATTACTCAACCATCAGTCAACTGATGGCCCATAACGTTTCCTGGGACAAGATTCAGAACATGTGGAGCAATCAAAGCGGAGTAATTCCATGTCAAGACGGTTGGTACTTCAGCTTAGCCGAGCACCAGACATCTATTGTTGCGGAAGTAAAAACCAGATTAATAAATTCAGTTCTTCCCTTGTGTTCCAAAGCGTAGTTTTGGAAATAGTTAAGACAGCTTAACTATGAAAGAAAACTGTCAATTTTAATGTTGTTTCGAAGCATTCTTACAATATGCTTCAGATTTCTGTGATGCATAAGGAGCGGACATGGTAACTTATTGACCGTGTTCGTTTTTCACTTGAGTAGCAATAGACAGCCAGGATGTGTTCATCATTTCGTTAATTGAATGAATAACTAATGTGACAACGCTCTTTTCTTCCCTGTCTGGGATGTGACAGTGGGAATTGGTGTGTGAACGAGACTTTTTCCCTACCATGGCCTTAGTCGTTTTCGCTGCAGGAGGCCTCATCGGAAACTGGATCTTTGGATACTTGCAAGACAGGTAGGATACTAAATGGAAAAAAGGGAAAAGAAAAAATAGAGATGAAGATCGTGTCAGAAAAGGGTGACGAAAAATGTGTGACATCCAACGAAAATGCGAGATGGCCCAACAGAACTGAATTTAAAGTAAACAACGGGGCCCGCGACTGAATCGATAAAAAAATTAATGCGTGACGCCACCAATTCCAACACGCTGTGAACCTGTGACGTCGCTACTGGAAGTCTAGCTCCAAGCCTTGGTTTTCATTATTACAGCAAGTTAGTTTCTGCCGCGTTTGTGTGTAGCTAGACAGGCCTGTTAGTTACCTGTTGCGAACAACATAATTCCAGTCACAAAAGATCTGGATAACAGTAATTTTAGTTTTCAACAATATTTCGTCAACAATTAGCAACCTTTTTATTGCCAACTTCTAAAGAACTTCCGAGAACCACGTTGATTTAGGCTTGCCGCGAAGCCTTGTCAACGTGATGTGCAGAAAGGCATCTCGAAATGTTCGAAAAGTCCGCTGCTCAAATTGGCGAAATCCTACTTGGGTCAGCGCGTCACACGAGAACGTAAATCCACCTTTCGCTCTTGCCCACAAACGCTTGGCTATCCTCTCACGCCAAGAAACCAAAACGTGCGCACACAATCCGCCTACCCCACTTGTTCGACAAATCTACTCGCGCTTCGCTTCACACCAGCTATGGAAAAATACAACATTAAAACATCTCCACACCTCTAGTTTAGTTGGCTCCGGCAAAATAAATTATCTCTTGATGATGTCATAAACGTCTTACTGTTTAAATTCAGCTGACGTAGAGAACACACGAAAAAAATTATGTTAAACATATTACAGTTAAACCTCGCTATAACGTATACAGGAGAACGGAAAATTTTACGTTGTAGCCGCGTGTACGTCATAGCTATTGGAATACTGTAAATGCTTTTCGTTTAGCAGGGATGTGTTGACTTGTACACAATAGCCGGTTGTTTGTTATAATCACTATACGTTATAGCAAGATACTACTGTATACTCATTTGGTCTCTGGAGCACTTAACCATATTTACTTTTCTTTCTGTACCGTACAAGGTTTTAAAGTTATGCCAATACTGAGTATAATGCATTTTTTTAAAGAAATGGCAAAGTTATGCTTTACTTGATTAACGTAATTGTAACCCAATGATTGCTTTTTCTTGAAAAGTCCAATTGTAATGTAATAGCACATTATAATGAAATGTAATTAAATTAATGTATAATGTAATTAATTAACTGTAATGTAATACTGCTCTATTTTCCCCAAACTACACAGCACTGACCTAGACCTAGATTGGCAAAGATTATTGCAGTTCAGGGGCTCTTGGTGGACAATACGGACTCGGGAGTGTAAAAGTCGTTTTTCAGGGATCAAAGTTTGCTAAGAAATCGAGCTTTCGGATCAAGCAAACACTCGACGCTTGCCCTAATTTTCGATCCCGATTTTTCACTAACTCTTTACTGTTAACGATAAGGTTTTGAAACGCGTCCGACTTATTAAAATTCTTAGCACAGAATTTTCCACATACATTATGGATGAATAAGATTCGCCATAGTCTTTCGTGGCTTGCGAAACCTAATTCTTGTGTAAAAGTTTCGAAGCCTTTCACAGTTTGCATATCAGAAAAATAGTCTGAAACTGTATAAGTAAGTAAGCATGACTATTAGACAACTTACTGCCTTCTGCTCATTAGCTAAATAGCCCAAACGGTTCAATAAATCGTAGTTAGATCTATTTGAAAAAGAGCTTGCTCAGCCTGTAAACCTGATTTGTGAAACTTTTATTGACATTTTTCAAGCTTGGGACGAAAGCCATCATTCTTCATCTTCCTGTTCATTGAATGTGTCTTCGGGATTGCGACAGCCTTGGCTCCGAATTTCTGGATTTGGCTCGCGTTTCGAGTTGGTGTCGGCTTCACCATTCCTGCCATCATGGGAACACCGTTTGTTTTAGGTAAGCTAATTCGTCATCTTCTTCCATCTCTGCGATTGAAAAATAGGAATGGAAAGAAAATAAATGTTTGGAAATAGAAAAAGATGATGTGACAGACGACCAGAAACGCCCACTAAAGCGTTCGTCATACGTCTTGAGTCTCGTCCAGAAGAGTAGGGACAAATAGACTTAATCAAAGTGCATATTACTTTACACTTAGTGCCACACATGTAATAAAAAAATTCGCTTGATAGTATCGCTCAGTTACCTAACAGACGTAATTATTCTTAGTAGAGAAGAAGTAATTATTGACCACCAGCTAATTTATTAATACAGTGGACTTGGAAGTATCAAAAAGACAAAGAAAAAAGTTACTTTGAAACTAAACATGTTAACTCATTATCTCCATAAAAGCAGTTTCGGGGAGTCATCGCAAACACTTTCTTGAATTTTCCTGAACCTCAGAAACGGTACTTCGACAATGTGGTCCAAATATCACCTCGTAGGGAGAATAATTGTTACATGACCACAAGTGACAAGAAAATAGACATACGAAATAAGACAAAGTATTATTTTTAAGTGCATAACCTATAATTACAAGCTTTCATGCACTAGGGTTTTAATGCACAAGCCCAGTTTTAACATGTCTGACAACATTTCTTTTAATATCCTACATCTAGATTATGAAAGCCCCCAAGTTAGCATTCAGTTATTTTACAATTTTGTTCACCATACAACGGAGATTTTATATGCGAACAGTGCGTAGGGGAGAGTGGGGCAGATTGAGACGTTTTTTTACTTTTTTCTGTGTGTGGGCCTTCGAGTGTAATATAAGAAGTCAGGTCATCTGCACTAGTAGTTTTCTGTTTCGAGTTGTGGAAACGGAGATATGCTAATTTATCTGAAGCTCGCTTTTTGTCCCAAACTGCCCGAAGCATAAGGCAGATAACCGAAAAAGTATTTGAAGCTTTTTTAGTACCGAATGTCACTTTTTTGGAATAATTTTAGTTTATTATATTTTCCATTATCAAAAGAGAAATTGGACAGTTAGGGACTCCGTTGTTTCCACACAAAAAATATTATACTGAACAGTCTTTCTGTTACCTAAGTCAACGGGCAGTTGCAACCTCTTGCCTCCACGCAAATTAGATGTTAAATGTTACCCAGTGAACTTTGACCCTTCTCCTGTTTTATGGTTATGGCTTTCCCCAGGCTAGCGTGGAGGGGAGCGCGTCTGGGTATCAGGGAGGACGCGCCTTTCGAATAAAAAAATGGAAACTTGAATACCAATTCCGCTTACAAGGTAAAAAGACTGGACAGACAAGAATAAAGCAACATTTGAAACAATAGGAAGTGCAACCAAATATGAATGTGAAAAGAAATATAAGTTTTAAGGCGTAAATAGCTCTTTATCTGCCAATCTCTTGTCATTCACATTTGTTTCCTACAATAAGCGAAGTAGTTTTCGTAAAAGAAAAAGCTCAAGCGTGTTCAGCTGATCCACTTTAACAAATTCAAGAAGAAATGTTCTGAGAAAACTTTTTATTTCTGAGTCTTTGTCCAGCATTGACTTGTTCACGTTAAAAATTGTATTCATCGCGATGTAGCTTTGAACACCAATTGAAAATATAATATGCCCGAAACTTTACAGTGAAGTCGTAAGTCTAAGTCATTCTGTAGAGCAATCCATGGGGCTAAAAAGTCTTGTTGCTTTTGATAAAAATTAGCGAAAATATACAAGAAAAACTGCACTTTTTCGTTCAAAATAATCCCGTTTTACGGTCTATTAAGCATTTAACTTTAAAAAGAGGTATTAACTTACGTATTCATTATATAACTGGTTTTAGAACAAAAATTTCTTGAAAAGTTTAATAGGTAAATATTAAAATGTGGCTTAACAACCACAAGACAAAATGGACGCCAACTTACCGGAACTTCTCAGTGCTTGTTAGAAGAACTGCTATAGGTAGCAATAGATAACAGAACGTAGAGACAAAAATGCGTTTGGCAATATTTTTGACGATAGGCAACTTTTTCATCATCACCTCTGTTAAGTACTGTCCACTGTATACAGGCCACTTTTGATTAGCATACTAATGATGATGTTATCGAAATGTCCCTGCGTGGACGTCTAGCTCTAATTCATCGTGTTAATGGAGCATTGTTGTTTCCAGCTATCGAACTGGTGGGCCCTAATTGGCGTACCCATGTGTCCATAATCAGTAATATCGCCTACTCTCTGTGCCTTGTCGCTGTCTCAGCTATTTTTTGGTTCGTCCGAGATTGGAGACAACTCAGCCTGGCCACAACTGTGCCTTTCATCGCCTTCTTGTTTTATTGGTGGTAAGTTTAAAAACCCAAGCGAAGAATTTCTCTTGTATTTTTTCTTTTTGTCTCCTTTTTTGAAGAATGTTGTCCTTATTTGATATATAAAAGTTAGCTAACCAGATCTCCGACGGAAATCGCGTGGAAAGCCATCGTTAAGTTGGTTAAGGCCAGATTTTTTTTTTAGAGTGTCGTTTCTATGGGTCAGGAGATGCTGACAATGTTCTCCGAAATCTTGAGAGGAAAACTTTCCGCTCGGGTAGAAATCGACCCTTCCGTGCAGCAATAATGTGACACATTTCCTGCCCTTTCACTATTTCGCTAAAAAGAAAAGCTTTTTAGTTTTCATGTGAAGCATTTACAAACGCAGTTGAGCAATAAATAAAGGAAGGGGGAAAATGTCGTCCATTAAAAAAAAAAAGAAGTAAAATTTTTACAGAGAAAGTTAAAAAGATTTTGGCATTTTCATGCATACATTAAACATTGTAATACAGTAATAGTCTACGGGGACACAAAAAACGAACAAATCGAACTGCTGGAAATTTAGGAGAAAACTTCTGATTTTTAGGCGTTTCAAAAGTCAGCAAGAAACTCACTCTTGGAATAATTAATTTGTTTTTCACTATTTTCGTGACGAAAATAGTGAAACTTCATAAAATAGTGAAACTTATCTTGAAACTCATAGTTGGATTAACATAAATCTGAAGTACAAGTGTACCTGTGCCTTGAAGCAGTAATTGCAGTTTTAGATGTATCTTTGACAAAATACTTTTTTTAAGCAAAGAAACTTAACTAAGGTTTCCGTGTTTGTAAACAATTATATATTACATTATTTTTCTCTATTAATCAAAACAGGAGCCTTCAGTTATGTCAGACGTTGTTCGTTAACTTTGTACTGGAGAATAAATCTTTCAAATCGTAATTCACTAATTGTTCAATATAAAAAACGTTAGAGGAAGAGGAGGAGATGTAAGATGGCTTGAAGAAAAGTAGGGAAATTCCGAATAAGAACACAGCTATAATTTAACTAAAAATAAAAAAAAAGTCCTGAAAATACCGAAATTCGTCGTTTCTGCGCAAAAAGTGATTTTCACTAGCCCTAAAAATGAGGTACTAATCGTTGTAATTAATCATAGGGTGATGCCCGAATCACCTCGTTGGTTATTGGCAAATAATCGTTTTGAAGAAGCGGAGAAAATTATTCGTAAAATGGCCCGGGTTAACGGGAAATATTTGGCTCCCGATTACTTGACCCTACTTCGAGTGAGTTCTTTTCTTTTAAATAATTCACGCAGCACGTTACTCATAAGAATTTATTTTTTAGAGTATTTAATGTTGATTAAGTGTCTATTATTGCTAATCATTAGTGTATTGTTACTTTATTAATTACAGACTGACTGATATACTTCCAAGTGTATTTATTCTTTTTTTTAAAAAAAACGAAGAATCTATTCATTGTTGTTAGAGAAAACAACAAATTGAAGAAGAAATCGAGGGCAAAAGGTCCACTAACTCGTCTGTCTCGTATGGGATGCTGGACTTGTTTAAAACCCCTAATTTGGCTCGCAAAACGATATTCATCACCTTTATATGGTAAGAAGAAACACGTTTGCCTTTGCTTCACGTTCGGAGTCAAGTTTCTGGAACTAGGCGCCAACTTTTCAAGAGTTGTAATAAATATGTTCGATTTTCACTTATATATAAACCAGGTTTACTGTAACGAGCGTCTATGTGGGATTGTCATATTATGCACCAAGTTTGGGAGGCGATGAATATTTCAACTTTTTCATTGCTGCAGTGGCGGAATTGCCAACTTACCTGTTCTTGTGGCCAAGCATGGACCGCTGGGGCCGAAGATGGACCTTATGCATGTCAATGTTGATTGGAGGCATCGCCTGTATCCTTACGGTCAACTTCCAAGAAGGTTCGATAGTTTTTCGTCACAGTTATTCCCATAGTTTTCCGTTTTTCCGTTTACACATATTCGGTTTTACGCCGTTAAAAAACTGTAGATGTTTTCGATTGTTTCTATTGAGTATGTCATTACGACGTAATGTATAAGATACAGTTATGCCTATTCCAAAGTAGAGTTCTTTGTTACGTTACTAGAGTGCCACAAGAGAAGCAACCATGTCTAGAAGTTTGATTACGTTACACATGTACGCTGTCATATGCGCCTGACTAAAACAATTGCATCTTGCACAGGGAATAATGTCAAAATGCATTGCGAACCCGAGTCAAGCTTGGGAAGATTACGGTAAGATAGTCAAGTTCAAATATATTCCATGAACAGAAACTGCACCCTTAAATGTAAAGAGACTTCCGGAAATGATGGCTTCACTACTGGCGCTTCTAGCAACGCAATAGGGAACTTTAGTTTGAAGTAAGCCGTGAATCGACTCAACATTAAATTTACACGTTAAATTTTCAACTTAGTAACTTCAAGGATGCGCGAATCAGGGTTCGATTCACGTTGTTTTTATTCTTGAAGCGCTAATTATCAACGTAAATCAGGGGATTACTGTACTGGAGACTCAGAGTTGTTCGTTATTTCGGAAATTAGCTTTCACGTTATTGTTGTATTTTCTTTACTTATTTTGTATTTACGTATTACCAATAGACAGAATCTCAACGTTGGTATTGTACGGGACGGGAAAATTTGGAGTCTCAGCAGCCTTTGTAGTATTACCGTTAATGGCGTCGGAACTGTACCCTACAGTCGTACGCGGTATTGGTCTGAGTTTCAGTGGCGTAGCAGGAACTTTGGGCGCAGTCTACATTCCACTAGTCAATTACATGGTGAACTTTTTTTCTATTATTTTTCTAAAACCTTAAAAACTGTTCATATTTTTTCCAAAAAGTGTATCAAAAGTTCTTAAAAGAAATCTCATGGTTACTCTAGGGAGCGGAATACATGGCACTCCCTTTGGTGACGATGGGCGCGCTCATGGTGGCAGGCGGGATCGTAGCTTTACTTTTACCCGAAACACTTCACCAGCCTTTACCCGAAACTCTTGCTGAAGGCGAAGCTTTCGGGAAACATTTAACGTTCCGCGACTGGATTGCCTGTTGTCCACCACCCAAGTAAGTTGTTACTACTTTGTGTATAATATTACTCAAATGCATCCAATACTTCCAATAGCCAGGACAATGCTTGTAAAGTTATATAGTAAAATCCCGCTATAAGTACACGCAAAGGGGACAGAAACATTGTCTGTTATAGCCAATTTTACTTAATAGCCTGTAGTGAAATGAATGCTTTCATTTCGTCAGGATATGGGGACTCATGCATAATGTCCAGTTCGTTATAACCAGCGTAGGTTATAGCGAAATTTTATGGCATTTGAGTGCCAACTATTGCACACTGAAAACAAGCTTGATTTCTTCAATACTTTTGTCGTGTGATTATTGCGAGAAGTTCAAATGATCTACTGGTAGATTCAACGTTGCGCGACGACACATCATGTCGGCTTGGTTTATATTGCCTCTTGTGGCTGTACTTATGCACTTCACATTACAAAATTTCTTTTGCCTCATGCTGGTGAATGTGAGAAGATTTCTTCCACCCAATTTATAACTAAAATCGAAGTTAGAAATAAATTTTCGAGCGAAAAATGTTACTATTATTACTGAAACTATTGAACTAATATTCAATGTTTGTTTTTAGGCCAGAGGATGACGATCAAACTTCAAAGCGAGAATCACTGCAAGACTCGCCTTTACGAAGGTAAGACGTATTTATGTTTACATTAGTACAATGCTAGAACTTTCACTACTTTTGTTCCAGCTTAAGAGAAGCACAGGCGTTAATTACTCCCAAAGAGGAGGCAGCCTTCATCTCAGTGGTATGAGCCTTCTTCATAATACAATACATGTCATGGTATTAATTATTTTTAAATATTATGCCCAATGTTCCGACAATACATTGTAAATGCTTTCTTCCAAAAGCCTGTTCAGGTTTACACCTGACGTTTCTTAAAAGCGCTTCGTATTTGTACGTAAAAATAAGCACCGTGGGCTTCTAGCACACAGCTTTAATGGCCAGCCAAGCGTATCCTCCCAATGTGCCGTATACAATGGATTTCAAATACCAGGCAGGACCGGCTGGGAGTAAAATAAACGGAAGAGCTGCCGTTGCGAAGAACATAAAACTCGGTAAAGTTGCGAACAACGGTAAACGAGACAATTTCCCGCCTTGACTCACATCCAAACTTTCACTCTTCGTCTCATAAAACTTGGCCATGACTCTGAAATTCCAGAAAGAGAAGAATAATCAAATTATAAGTCCAAACTTGTCAAGTAATAATCGGAAACGGAGCTTGCTCATCTTTCTCGACGAATCGCTCATGCATCCATTCTTGAAAATCCGACTCGTTCTTGGGAATGTTGTTAATCGGAATTCGTTTCACGTGTAAATGAAGCGCGGAACATTTTCCTCTCAAGAGATCTGAGAATACACACGTAATATGATTAAACAATAACAACAGAAATAACAAAAAAAAAACAGCATGAAATGAGTTCAGTGCAACTGTCTGACTTCTTACCTACTCCACTCTTTTTACAGATTTCGGAATTCGCTCAATATTTTTAAAGTAAGCTTCTAAACATATTAAATTACGTTTCTTTAAACATTTAAACAACTTTCTTTATATGTTTTACGATGAAAATATCTAGTATAAAAACAGTGGTTTATCCTTAAAAAATAATTTTATTTAATTTATTTTTTCTACTCAGAATAGGATTGAATAGGATTATGCCTGTACTAATGATTTACTATTTTTTAAATGTTTTTTGTGCACTTTTGCCGAACAACTTCTTTTTTTAAGGGTTTGAATTCATTAAATTGGTGACTTAACCTAATTTTTTATCAGTTTCTTAACTACTTTTTCCTTCATTTGATTAGAAAACAGGAATTTGCTACAATGCACTGAATGGAGTTTTAAAATTTTTTTATCATTTCTTTACGCTTATTTTGTTTTACCAACAAGTTGAGGTGCTTTAACTCGCTGACCGGACTGGTTTTTCGTTCCGGCAAATACCGCGGTGACGTCATAGACTGCGTCAAAATGGTCCCGTAAATATGACAGAGTAAGAAATGTTCCTTTCGATCGTGGCGTTAGGTGGTGACGTAATTCCGCACGTCCAGCGTCTTTGGCCGTTTTGCTTGAGCGTTCAAGTAAAGTGGAATTTTCAGGAACGAATCTTGTGCCCTCAGGGAAAATTACGACCCATGACTTTGAAATGAAAACAATATTAGAACTCACAGAGAAAAAATATTAAGATGCCGAAATACTGGAATTCTTGGGTTTTGTAAATACTGTAAACAACGAATCATTTTGGAAGCGTTAAATTGGCTGCGTTTCACGTAAATGCACCCATGTTGGTAAAAATAGTGTCCATATAAGGGAATCATCTGGAGTTGGTCCTTCATGACGTATCGTAAGTGGCCCAATGAACCCGCTCGGACCGCTAACATGTTGCAAATAATCCAATCAACTGAAAATAACAATTAAAATAAATTAATAAACATTCCACCGGTTGAAATAAAAAAAAATCCTAAATGACACAGCGTGTGGCTTTGGCGGCTAATTCATGAACTGAGCTAAGAGCTAAAGCTTTAGCTTGAGTTAACTGAGGCTCTGGTCATTATCAAACCTCACTGGTGCAGCCAGGCACTATTTGACGCCCGTCCGGGGCCACCTTGCGCCCAGTGCGCCATCGTTTTAGTCGCAAAGCCACCAGTTGGAAACGTTCTTACCAGTGGATTGATGATTCCCGATGTATAACACTCGTTCGTTTTTGACAATGTGATCGGCATCTCCGCTAAGGTACACCTAGATAAAATAAAACAACAATTATTTACCCTATTTTAACCAAACAAAAGAAAGCTTTGTTTATGTTAAATGTAAGATGAGAAAACGGTCGGCTTCACTTTAAGATTTGTGCAGTGCTCAAAGAAGAAAAGGACCAGTCGTTGGTAAAGCGAATAGCATTTATCGTCGCCCCACTGATAAAGCCAGGCAGGTAAGAGGAGCGCGACTCCTCGCCACACAGCCCAAACCAGATTATATACTGGTGCTGAGGCAGTTAAAGCTGTAGTGGAGACTACGTAGCGTAAGAAACCTAAAAAGTCACTCATTCTGCCAATGTGATCAGCGTAGATCCACCCACAGGACTAAAAAAACTTGTTACGTAAACATGTGCGTCTTGTGCACCTTCACAAAAAGGTACACCGTAGAGCGTAATGGAGCCTTCGGTTAACGCGAATGTCTGTTACCGCGTAAGTCGCGACCAGGTACCGTGTAGCAAGGCGTTCCCACAGGCGCGTGCGGTCGTAAATTCGCGTGTTCGAGACCGCATAAAGGGAGACCCCACTCCAGTTGCTGAGCAACAGAGCAAATGAAATGCCCGGTCCCGGTTGACTAGCTAAGAAACGCGAACTGCGCTCAATTTACGTATCTCCGACCAGATGTCTACTAAAGAAAGAAAAAAAAAAAAAAGTAATTTCCATTGATAAGCGTTAAAGACTTGTCCCACTTTTTGGCTCACAGCTTTGCAATGTTTATCGCTTCACAGCTGAGATTCAGTGGAAACCGTGTGCATTAATATACACATAAAATTCAAAGCAATGGAACAAAAGTGAGCATCACTTGGACTGAACCTCTATGTTAAGTGTTACTATAAGAAAAGACGACAGCTTTCTTTTAAAGCGGTAAAAAAGGTTCAAACCTATGTTCGATCTCGCAGAAAGTAAAGAATACTAAATTGCGTTTTTCCCGATTTTAAAGTATTCCCCTTCTGCAATTCAGGTTATGCATTTATACTCGAGCAATGGCACTATATCATGTGGCTAAAGTGGCTCTTTACACCCATTGCCGTAGTTTTCTTGCTGCCCATTGGTATTCTGCTGCTGCTTTATTTCAGCTCTCTGTTCCTTTACGTATACAAACTTCACGGGTAACAATTCACCGTTTTGAGATTGAAAGTTTATTCGTATATTTTAAGTTTGCTTTTGTTACAGGCGTAGGCTCCGGTATGCCTACGAAAGAGATCTAATCGAAGGAGGCATACAAACCATAGCAGCTGTATGGGAAGCTTATGGCTGGCTTTGGCACAGTAAGTCTTTTCCTCATTTAATCATTATCTGTACTCAAGCAGCAAAACAATCAATCAAACGAGCAGGAAATGTCGCGGACGCTTCGTATTACTCAGTTTGATTCAGCCGTGTTCTTGTAAACTTGCAATATCCAAGGTCAAATTGCAGAACTGTATTATTTTGAATTAATTATTATTCATAGATCTCAGCAACAAGAGCTTACTTTTAAAAATCGTTAATACTGTGTTTATTACAAAGAAAATTTTTCGTCATTGCAAGAACATTCAAGATGTCGTTACTTCAGCTTTTCGGCTTGGAAGCAGTTGTTTTTCTCATTATAGAAGTGTTATGTTTTCTTTTAACTGTTAAGGAGTAACTCATTACATTACGAATGCACTTTCAACAATGTGTGGACTCCAGTTAACTAATCAACTTGTCCACTTTCCGTTTTTCTTTGCGGTTTCCAAAACATGTGAAACAATTAATGTAATTAGAATTTAATATTAATTCTAATACACTCAGCCAGTGGCGTCGTGCCATAAAGGGCAGGGGGGCCCGGGCACCCCCAAAATTTTTGCCATCCTGAAAAAAAAGGTATCACCCTTTTTCAAAATTTGTAAATCTGAAAAAAAGTAACACCTTTTTACAAGAAATGCAAAATCGGGCAGCCCCAAATTTTTTAAGTGCACGACGCCACTGCACTCAGCTACTTAACACTCGTACAGTATATAAAAAGAGCATTCAATCGTAATAGAATCCATTATATTACTTGGATAAGTGACGCGTTAAAAAATTAATGACGGATGTTGGTTATGCAACGCATAGGAATCTGGTATTGATACTCTTGTTTGCATTACAGGATATGAGATCAAAGGCCTGGACAATATCCCTGCTCAAGGAGGTGCACTGCTGATTTATTATCACGGTGCAATTCCATTGGACGTGTACTACATCGTATCACACTGCTTGTTGTACAAAGGACGGCTTATACGCACCGTCGGAGATCGCTTTCTCTTTAAAATACCGGGTAACTTACATCAGATCGTTTACAATTAGTCACCAAGTTATCTTCCATGTACATATTTTGTACACAGAAAATCTACCATCACATCTGCACTATTTATTGTTTGTTTGTTTCTTAATATTTTTAAATCTATGTATTTTCTATTTTTGGTAGGATGGGCTTCGTTAATGGAGGCATTTAAAGTCATACCGGGAACGGTCCAAACATGCAGTTCGATTTTGCGAAGTGGTGAATTATTAGGAATTGCACCCGGGGGCGTGTACGAGGCCCAAATGGGTGATCATTACTACGAAGTCTTGTGGAAATCAAGGTTAGGTTTTGCCAAGGTCGCAATAGAAGCCAAAGTGGTAAGAAATCGTTTCACTTTAAATAAAGAAGTTTTCATAATTTGAATCACCTTTACAGCCAGTTATTCCGGTTTTTACCCAAAATCTTCGCGAAGCATTCCGAGCAGTGACGCTCTTCCGTCCGTTTTGGCGATGGTTGTACCAAAAAACGCATCTTCCAGTGATTCCAATCTACGGAGGGTTTCCGGTCAAATTGACGACCCACATCGGTGAACCTATACCTTATGACGAAAGCTGTACGCCAGAGATTCTCGCCGAGCGCGTAAGGATAACCGCCGTCCATTTGTGTTATAGTAATTTTGCTAAATTCTGTATATGCTCGGTTTCAGGTGCGAAGCGCTGTAGAGAAACTAATAGCAGATCACCAAATTATCCCTGGGAGCATTTTGCGTGCACTTAGGGAACGCATCACTTAAGAGGAGAAAGTTAGATTGTAGGCGTTCCAGAGGAGTACTAATAAACCTGATCAACAGAGTGACAACTGCCCCGGTGTTAATTCTTTTTATGTTTATTGCCCCCATACATAATCATTATAAACAGTTTGGGATACTGAAGTATTATTTTTGTTCCCGCTCAGGGTCTGCTTTTGTTATTTGACATCTGCTGAGCTCTAAGATTGATTTTACAAGAGAGCTATGTTTTATTTAGTGAGAAATTCATTATACCTGTTTTACTTCCTCTAAAATCCGTTGCATTGTCGCAATTATTCGTGATCTTCCTTTTTTGATAGATCTAGTCCCTTGTAGTTTCAAATCCATAAAGAAATATAGTAATGAAGTGAAATGATCGTCTTCACATGCAGTAGAACAGCTTTTTAATAGGACACGGTTTAACCTGTTAACCGCACATCCTTATTTCAAAAAGCTGAACATAATTTTCTTGATTAATTATGCAGATTTGCAGTAAAATTATAGTTTACCTATAAAGAAGCAAATTAATTAAGTTGTTTCTTATGGAATTTGACAAATACCTAATAACTCTGTACATTCGGTAAGACACTTGTGATGTTTAAAACCCTATCTCTTATATTGTAACCGTTAATTTATGTTTGGAATTTTAATTTTTCGGATTAACCGTATTTTCGGTAAAATGTTTCTAGGGACCAATACCGTAACTGACGGATAACAGGGAATCTACTGTAGTTAGTCATGCTGGAACTGCATATTTACGCAGTTATCGGAAAAGAAATAACACTTGCTGCAATAGGAGACCTATCATGGCCACCGTCCTAATGGCGCCGCTGCATGCGCGATTTGGTATTTTATGTAGAAATTAGCCCTAAAAATTCATGTTGCAACAGCTAAATAGGAAATCTTGTACCTTTTAAAAGTTCGAGCAATACTCGATTATGGCATAAGGTTTCGACATTTTAAGGATCCTTCGCCAGTGCGAAAGACGGGTGACGCGCAAGTCGAAACTCTTTTCACAGAAACGAAGGGCACCGCGTAGCTATAAATATCGCGCCAGTGGCAATCTTCGCATGGTTGCTAGGCAAAAAGGGTTAATTATGCTTTCAAGACTAGTAAGTAGCGCGACGCGAAATGCGAAGCCAAGTAGACAAAATTGGCAAATTTGGTCTGGAAACCATAACATTGTCATAGAAAGAGACGAGCACGGTGTGTATATATAAAAAGAGTACGGTAGCTATTTAACTCCTCGTGTCTCCAGTCCCACCCTTTTTTGAGCTGCTGTTTTCTCACGTTCTACCGACAGTTCGATGACGGAGGGCTTGATGAAAATTGTTTGTTAGTTGCCATAGCGCGTAAATAAACGCTGACAAAGTAGATCGTTAAGGTTCCAAACCTAGACTATGTTTAATTTCCCGAGTAGTAAGAACTTTTTTATATTATGATTTGTAGAACTGATCGGTAACATTCTCTGGTTTCTTATTACAGTTGGTGCTTCTCTGGGTTTCGCTTGGCAAAATGTTGTTTGGTTCGAATGGCTTTTTGTACCGATTGTGGTCGCGTTCCTGTCGCCCTTGATCCTTGTTTTACTCCTCTACATTTCCTCTTTATGCCTCTTTGTTCATAAACTTCGCAAGTAAATAGGAGGCATCGAAGCAAATAACTCTGGATAACTCTTTCTATTAGGCATGGGCTTCGGGATGCCGGCGAGCAAGATGTCTTTGAAGGAGGCAGGCATACGGTTGCAGCCATATGGAAAGCTCACGGTTGGCTGTGGCACGGTAAGCTTTCTCTCAGTATCTTTACAAACAATTAGGGTTCATTATAGGTTTAAAATACAGGGAAAATATGCTATAACATAAATTATAAATTAGAGGGTATTCCGTTCCTTGCTTGGTCGTATCGTAGACCAAGTTTCACGGCCACTTTGAATAGTATTAGCATTCAAAACTATTGTTTCCAGAAAGAAGAAAAAAATAAATAAAAACGCACGATACCCGTTTTGGCTCCTTAGCTTGATTTTCATATGAGTGTTCGTGTTCGATATTTCTTATAAGGCAAAGCTTAGTTAAATCGCAGATAAGGTATAACGAGCTATCGGCCATAGCGGACGAACATCAAAGGACGATGCGAAATGTTTACCGTTCGTGTGAAATTTTGTCTGTTACGAATTCAGCTATAGCGAACAGTTTTTTTCCAATGTTCTTCATAGCAAGGCTTTCCCTGTAGCGAGAAAAAATTTTCTGAACGGTTAGAAAGACAATCAAATGACATCGATTAGTGTCCGAAGAGATGTGTATTGGAAACCCTTAACGAGTTTTTTGTCGTTCGTTCCTGTCTTAACTTTAGTGTACACCAGAGTTATAGCCATTAGATGTGGCATAGTTTTGGCTACCGTTCAGCTACAATTTACCTTTAGGAAGAACTACGTGCCAGAGTAAAATGTGAATAAAACTAGAAGCGACTTCTTCGTTTCTTGCGCCCTAGTCTAGGGCGCAATAAACACGCAAGAGGGAGGATTTTTTTCGCCGCATTTCGTAGCCTGAGCAAGGCTCATTGCTACGTGAGAGTGGCTTAAATTCGTGTTTTCCATAAAAAAAAATCGTGCAAGCGACATTTTGTGAGTCGAAAATACTGAATGAGAATAAAATATATACAATAAGTTCCGTATTGCAAAACGATCTTTACTCCAATTTTGTAAGAAAAGCATTTTTGTGTACAACATTCTGTATGAGGAAAAACGCACAGGTTTTACACAAGTAGGCTGGTACTTGAGAAAAACAGATTAAATAGTTATTAGTTTTTCTGTTTCTCGCATGTGCGTGTTTCTAGCATAATAATTTGCGCACAAGTACCTTGGTTGGTATTTGTGCTTGGATCTTTAGCACCCAAAAACGTTAAGTTTATCAACTTATAACTATTCCTGCACTACTTGAAATTTAGTAACAAGCTTCCGTTGCCTGTTTATGTACTCAAAACTCGAAAGTTCGATTGGTGCTGATTTACGTTTCTGATTTTTTTTTTTGCAGACTATGATATTAACGGTATGGAAAACATTCCAGACAAAGGAGGCGCATTGCTTATTTACTATCATGGTACTGTTCCACTGGATTGGTACTACATCGTTTCGCGCTGCTTATTACACAAAGGTCGACTGATGCACACTATTGGAGATCGCTTTCTAGGAAAAGTTCCGGGTAATTTACGCACAATTGAGAAAACAATATAGTATCATAATTAAATTTCTTTGAGTGTAGTAGGTCGCTTAATGTTCAATTTGTGCCATAAAATTTAGGATGGGCTTCGTTAATAGAAGCATTTAAAATTACTCCGGGTTCGTTAGAGACGTGTACGTCGATATTGCGAAGCGGGGAATTGTTGGGGATCGCCCCTGGGGGCGTATACGAGGCTCAGTTTGGGGATCATTATTACGAAAACTTATGGAGATCCAGACTCGGATTTGCCAAAGTCGCAGTGGAAGCCAAAGTGGTAAGAGAGCACAATATATTACTTACAATAAAGTAATTGCCATCTTTAAACATATTGGCAGCCAGTTATTCCGGTGTTTACCCAAAATATCCGTGAGGCATTCCGAACGGTAACAGTGTTCCGTCCATTTTGGCAATGGCTGTATCGAAAGACGCATCTCCCGATAATTCCGATCTACGGTGGGTTTCCTGTCAAGCTTACGACTTATATTGGGGAACCTATTCCATACAACGAGAGCTATACGCCTGAAATTCTGGCTGAGCATGTGAGGATCCGTTTGATGCTTATTGAATTCTCGAAATTCTTACACTTTTCTTTTACCTAAGGTACGAGAGGCTTTGGAAAAGATGATCGCGAAGCACCAAATAATACCCGGAAGCATTTTACGCGCTATTAGGGAACGTCTTACTTAAAAATAAGTCGATATGGCCATAGTTTAGAATTCGTTAAAAGCGAGTTAAAGACCTATAGTACTTAGTGTAACTAAGTGAGAACAGAATGCAGTAAGCTCCTTGCTAAATGAAAGTATCCCTCATAACAGACTTACTCGTTGGAAAACTTGCCTTTGATTACTCATTTAGCATAAGATTTGTTACTGGTCTATATTGTGATTTTATTTTTCTTGGGGATTATGACATTTTCGAAATTATAATACAGATATTCTAGTTACTCGTATGCTTTGTACGTTGATTTATTTTGCGAATCTATGAGTTGCGTCATCGTACCTTTTTACAATTTATAATCAAGTTGGTTCTGATGTGATGGTGGTGTTGATTCCGATTCATAAACAACACTGCAATATCGTTTCGGTTAACTGCCAGTGGTCATGATGGTCCACGAAACCACATCTCAACATAAGAAAAGCACTTTTATCGAGTACTGCTTTTAGTGAGCCGAAGTTTTAACTTAACTTTTCTCTGGAGATCGACTTGCTTCCAATAACTATAGGAAAAATTCAAAGAATGGATAATAAAGTGTCCAAAGATATTGCAGTACAGTACTTCTATTCTTGAGCTAACGGAAGACTCAAGAAAAGCTCCTCGTTTTATTCGGAAAAGACATTTTATTTTGGTTGTGAAGACCAAACCGTTCGCCAACGGCCATACCACGCAGAATGTACCCAGACTCGTCAGCTCCTGGAAGTCAAGCTGCGTCGGGCCCGGTCAGTACTTGGATGGGTGACCGCCTGGGAACACCGGGTGCTGTTGGCTTTTTCCCCCGTCTCTTTTGATAGAACTTTTCTTTCCTTTTCTTTCTTTCTTATCTTCTTCATGAAGTCAATAAAACCCTGCGTTTTTTTATTTGATTGATTCATTTTCAATACCGGATATAAGCGACGTAACGAAAATAAGAGCTTCGATGGGTATAGGCCTCGCAAAACTGCATTCGCGTCAGAGTTACGTTCTTTGCGTTCTAGTTTTATTTTTAGACTTTACTCAATATTCGAGAACTTTCGAATAAAAATTTTAAAAATCTTATGTCAAATTTGAATGAATGTTTTCGAATGAATTTAACCACGATGAAAAGCAAAGGCAGAAAGACAGAGGAAAAGGCCGAGTATGGGAAAAAGCCAGAAGCTCCCCAGCTTAGTCTGGTGGTCACCCATTTAAGTTCTGACGACGCCCGCTGATAAGCTTGACTTTCACCAAAGCTCGAACGGGGCAGGTTAATACATAAACATATCCGCAAATCTAGGAAATGTAGCGAAAAAGAAACCATGCTTGAAGATGTTTACTGAGGAAAAACACGGATAGTTGTGATAGGGTGATGACGTCTTCCCTTGAGATACATTCACCTTTGGGTCGACGAAGCCATCGATGGAGAGAATATGACCTTTTGGGTGATGACGCTTTCGCTTGGGCTTAACGTCATTACTGTATACGATGACGTCAAAACTTCCTGCTTTACTAGAGCTCACATTTCCGACTAGAAATGTCCCCTTTTTTGAAAAAAAAAGCAAGAAAGAAAATAGCCATATCATCTCTCACGTTCAATGTAACGTATCACTTAATCAACATTGTTATACCCAGAAAAGAATTCCATAAAAAATAAATTAAAAAAAAATAAGTCGGGTTAAATACTCCAACTCTGGAGGGGGGGGGGG
>JAGQDJ010000142.1:0-157267 GCA_022885665.1 Triops longicaudatus | reverse complement strand
ACGACAATTCTTAATTGCAGTATGCATATGCGCCACAGTGCAAATATTTATTCAACATAAGAAAATACAAGTTTCAATTACTAAACCACATGTGGATCCTTTCATTTTCACAATATATTGATTAACAACATAAATGACAACTTAACCTAAGTTTGCAGTTCATAGTACGTGCATTTATTTGTGTCATTGCGTTTCCTTGTTTCCCCCGCTTTAATTATGAATTTATTTATAAAATGGTCCTCGAAAGCTCTCCTTCGTTTTCTTTGTAAATGTACACGACGAAGATAAATTAAGTGTACAACACAAAACGGATGTTAAAAAACAATAACAAGTAATAGTTCGACGATTATAGTTCAGTGACACAATTCGTTAGCAGCCTGTCATTTCTGTGTGATGCAGATCAGCTTCGCACATATATAAAGCAACTTGTGCTTGAGCTATTCACACAGAGCGAGTAAACATTTGAAAGTCTACACATTTCAAAATAGTCTCGCAAGTGTTAGAGAAACTAACGTGCTAAAATGAAGTTCCTCTTCACATTCTTGCTCGCTGTAGCCGCTTGCGTTGCTTGCAGCCAAGCTTCTACAATTGTTGACGGTAAGGTTCTGCTCTTTTCTTGTCAATAGAAACAAATAAAACAAACAAACAAATAAAATTCCGCATTAAAAAAGCTTACACTGCAACACACACTGAAAAAGTGGCTCTAAAAATGTCTCATTTTGTAAAATGTTCGAATTATAATTTTTATGTATCTCTTCGAAATCATGTTATAAATTTTGTTAATTATTGTTATCTGGTTGCGGTGATGCCACGACAAGTGAACGTAATACTTCTATTTCTTAATTAGATGAGCAACCTGGACAAAAGAGCATTATTTTGTCTGACGAAGAGCAATCCTTGAGAACATTCAGCATCACTACGCTCCAACACATCACGAACTCCGTAATTAGACTGATTATCGACTGCACTGTAGCTCCGGTGTACATTTTTATTGCTCCTCTTGCGATTATTTCTCCCGGTGCTTACGCTAATATTTATTCCGCCATTGGCTGGGCTATAACTTGCTTTAAAGATACGTTCTTTCCATTGCCAGCTATTGATTAGAATGTGTGTTTCAAAATTATTTGTAAGCAAGGGTTGAGGTGCCTGTTCTATGGTAGCAAACAGACTATATAAAATAAAATCTGATTCGAAAGAAAATACGCGTCTACTCTTCCTTGTGTAGTTTGCGAAACTTGGTTGTTCAAGCTTCCATTTTGTTCGTGACGGATATCGAGTTTTTGCATTAACGCACCTAAATAAGGCAAGCGCAATGTTCGGAATGTGACGAGCAAAAATTTCCATATTTATTGCATAAGCTTAGTCAATTGTTATGTTAGCAATATTTCCAGAAGAAAAAAAACAAAACATATTAGTGCAATCCAATTGTTTGAAACGAATCTCCTGGAGACAAATTTTTTATGTATATCCGAAAGTTCGTTATATTGAACGCTTTTCCTTTAAGGTTGCAGAAACCCTTGGGCCGTAAAACCAGTCTATTCCAAGCAATAGTTCGTTGTAAAAAGGAGCTCGTTATTATTAGATTCCATCGTGCAAATTTTTATTAATTGTATATAGGCTCGTGCCTATTTTCGATTGCCTAAGTAGTTTTCGCATTGTATGCTGTTTTATTTAATGGTTAGGTGGATTATAATATTTTTGTACAAGTAGAACATTCCTGATGCTGCATTGAAGGGAAATGCACTAAAACAAGGCTTTCAATGACTAAAAACTTTCAATGCATTTACTACTATACTGGGTCACTCAGATCAGTCCGCATTGTGCTTGGGAACTTGGAAACGTTGAAGTTTGAGCCATATAGACTCCGAATACCGAAGAAGCATTCCGTAGGGAAATGTAGAATTATTCTTTCCTACACCTTAAATACATTAATGGAATAAAAACCTTCATACAAAAACTCGTAACGTCATTTCATTGTCTCAATTGATCTAAATTTCATTCTGTAAGGAGTTTGTTAAAACTTGGTGAAACACAAGAGACAGTGTGCACCGTAGAAAGTAATTGGGCGAGGCCAAAAAATGGTGACTATTAACATCAATCCTTGGCAACAGGTCGAACCATATGTTTCCAAAATTGTACACTGAGGGAGTCATTACACTGAATCATGCAATCCTGTCTTTGCAAAAAGTAACACTCGAAAGCTTAATTAAAATATAAACACAAACAAAAGGTATTGACTGTCGTTGAACAAACTATTTTGGCACAGCGCGGCTGATTAAAAAATGGAAACAACTCTATTCACTGGCTAAGCACTATCACGCTCCACAATGCTTTACGGCCCATGTAGGAACACAGCAGTGCGATTCCTGCCATGCGAGCACCCGCAAATTACGTAATTTCACATGATTCCCTAACCAAACTGAAGCCAAAGCCGAAGCTAAAGCTCGAACATCTGGCTTCAAAAGCCAAGGAAGCCGTAGCCGAAGCCGTTACTGTTGAAAACGCCTACTTGCATTCGAAGCTTGGTAGTTGCAATTACATTTAGCCTTGGCTGTATTGGTCCTGATGAGTTTAAAAAACGACGGAAGATTGCTACACAAATGAACGTCAACTGGCTTTGAACGTTGAAAGTCAAGATGGCTAATGTCAAGTGGCTGTACTGGGCATGAAAATAATCAAACGACGGGAGATTGTTCTAGCTACAAATGCCAAATAGTTTTTGAAGGTTGAAAGTTGCAGTAGCTAAAGAGAGATGGTAAACGTTGTGAAGTAAAAGTAGAAAGTTCTGAAACGTTGTGAAGTGGCATCAGAATAAAGAGCACGCTAGTTATTTCAGAGATATGCTTTATTGATACCAAAGTACATTTTCAAAATTACATTTGATCACTAGTTAGCCATCCTCGTTTATCAAGGCTTGGGACTGGCAGCAACTTCTACAGACGTCAGCAAGTTACTAGCGGAGTTTACCAACCGAACTCGAACTGGGGCTACCCGAGTTCTTGCTAATCACATTGTAATAGCATTTAGATTGTGAAATGCAAGCCAAAGCTCGCTTGTCTATTTCCTAAATAACCATATCAGGCTTTCGGAAAACTGGTAGTGGGAACCTAGCGGCAGTGGAGGGGTTGGACGTCGATGAACCTGCACTTCGTTTTCCAATCGCAAGAACAAGATCATTGAGAAATTTTAGCAAGACCCCCCCCCCCCCCCCGAAGACACACCCCAGTCTCTACGTCAAGCTAGAAACTACTTGGAAACTACTCTGAACGCCAACCCCAAGGCATTCAGAGTGGGCCAAAGACACCCCTGAGTCTATGGTCCGCAACCACCTTGTGATGACTATTGGCGCAAGGCTCAGACAAGTACTGAGCGTCCCCGAATGCCAACCTCCGTGTACTAAACAGTAACATGCATCGGACTACGTCCAATTCATTCAACAGAATATCCCAAAACGATACCCCAGGCTTTACGGGAATATTCTGGGTTGGCCCTCCTGCTTTATCCAATCTTGAGACTTGCAGTAAAATCTAATGTACGTCTACCGCAGAGTTACTGGCGGAGTTACAAACCAGGCTTCAGATAAGTCGTTACTCTTTGACAACTGCAGCCTCACTGACTCACTGCAGGCTTTGTCCGCCTTTTATAACCCCTGTCGCTAGCTGGAGCTTGTGCTTAGTCCTAACTTGTCACGTTCAATGTTGAAGTATCTGCTGCTAGGTGACAGCTATGGCGCGTAGGTTTAAATCAAAGCAGCAGAATTAAATTCGATGGTGCGTGGGTAGAAAATGAAGGGAACACAAAACTTTAGAACTGTATTGGAAAGAGCACCAAAGTGAAAAATATGGACAGATTTCACTCAGTTTATAAAATAGATTTACGAGTTTTTTCTAAATATAGCAGTGACTTAACCACGCCCCTTAACACCCAACGCGGTTCAACGTGTCTTTACAATTGTTTTTAATCTAGAACTTAAAACATGAATGCTTCAATGAAACAGCTTCTGAAAGATGCCAAAGAAGATATCAGACAGACAAGGTATGACGAAGGCGTGAGTTACTGCAAGGTAAGCTCGTTTTTATTCAGTTTTGCCTGTTTTGTAAATACATACACTAAAAAACGTTCAATCACAGGAAATTCTTTAGCGTGAAAAACCACTTACTTAGCTCTAGTTCTCTTTATGGTGTGTTTGCAAGAAACGTTTCGATAAAACGTTAGCTGCCTTCCAGGAAGCTACTGATTTACAGGGGGCCTAAGCCCGTATGCGGGCATAGTTTGGCGTCGTTTAGGCCTTTTGTTATGGCTCAAAGCGGGAGAAATCGAAAGGGGACTTAGATGCTTGAAAAAAACGTTGGTTGTAACGCCCACGGAGGTTGCAACTAAGCAAACAGTTATTGTTAGGGGTGGACGCTTTTGAGCATGTGCTCGGTAGCCTATCATTCAGTCTGTGGCTTGTAAAATCTTCGAATTATCTAGTAATTGTCAGTAACTGAAAGTAAATCTTGAAAGAATGAACCCAAGGCTGCGATTTTGAAGAATATTTTTATGTATTATCAATAGTTTGTTGGACGCTAACTCAAAAGACGGGGAGGAAAAGAAGAAAAAGAAAGTTATTATTATTATTACTATTATTATTGTTATTATTATTATTATTATTATTACTATTATTATTATTATTATTATTATTATTATTATTATTATTATTATTATTATTATTATTATTATTATTATTATTATTATTATTATTATTATTATTATTATTATTATTATTATTATTATTATTATTATTATTATTATTATTATATTACTATCAAAATTATTATTAGTGTTAATGCCGAAGAAATTGTGCACGTCCTTTGTTGTTCCTCTCTTTCTTTCTACTTTTACTTTACTTATTAGTTAGTGCGGGACAGTCTGGACATCCTTCTGAACAATATAGCGGAAAAATCCTCACAGGAAAAAACGTACTGGAAAAAAACGCCAGTCAGGACGGAACTTAAAAACCGTGAGCACAAATCGAGTAGCGTGATCTTGTGGCTCCGTTCTAGGGCTCTTGTTTTCTGAGTTACCGCAAAGCAACGCTTGTGTTTACGATAGCTGAACGAAAAACCATGCGTAAATTGACACAAGGACCTCAGCTTTTGTACGCTGTGGGCAAAAATACGTAGTAGACTAATTCGTTGTAGCCGAAGCTGTTCCCGTACATTTATATAGTCGTTTCGCCGGGACCTGAGGACCTTGTACGCTGTAGCTGATATGTTCGTTATAACCTATGTACGTTATAGCAAGATTTTACTTTATAAACTACAGTTATTTTAATACAGTATAGATTTTTCGGGCGTACACACCAAGCAAGAATTAAATGGACTTGCACACCCTGGCCGAACATTGAAATGTCACCATTGTACAGAGTATGGTCAATACGTACCACTTCGGGCTTTCTCGTTTTTTACTCGTAGCACGAACTTAACCATCAACCGAATGTATAACCACTAGATGTAGTTGTATTTGTAGATTCTGTTAAGCCATTGTGTGTTTCTTAAAAAATAAAGTAAGATAAAACTGGCCTTCAAACCATGAGGAACTTACTCTTTAATTGTCAATATAGAATGGTGATTTACCAAATCAATTTAGAGCTGCCGTAATCTGTTGTCATGTCGTCATTTGTTTCTTATTGAAGAACGCTTTTAGGGACTGTTTGACGTCTTTTAAAAATGCACAATTGCTGCTTTGTATTTTGCAATGTCTTTTGTTGCTCATGAAATGCTTTGTCTCATATATTTTATACACAGCATAACGGATTAATCAGTAATTAGAATTAAAAGGAGGAAAGAAAAGCTACAGTTAAGGATCGTTAAACAACACATCACATCATTCTCGAACTTGGTGAGCTACACTATTTTTAAAACGTTTATTTTTAATGTGGAGTACACATCGCGAAAATATTTTATGTGTAGCTAGCAGTTTTTGAGAAGAGAAATTCGACAAAAAGGAGCAGTCACCTGAAAAGATTGAAGACCATTGTCATAGAATTAACATATCGAAAATAACAGACAAGATATATAAGCTAAGATTTGAGGTAATTAAGACTGAAGCTTGGGAACTTAAGCAGCAGTCCCATTTGTTCGAATGACCACGGTTATTTAGACATTCCTTGGAAATTTCCACTATTCCTCATCTTAGGATAGCGATGTCCAAGCAAATAGGTGCAGTAGCCATGGGAATTCGCTTTCAAATATCGCTTCTCTGATACGTTGGAATATCAGCAAGAGAACTCGTGACGAGCCATGATAGTTCGACTACAGCGGGACCTTAGCCTTAGACAAATATAACAGTGTGAAAATCAACAAAATTCTCTTAAGAAAGTAGTGAAATCAGTTTTTTTCCAAATAACTATTCTTTTGTATGAATAATTTCTCATAAAATTGATTCTTCGCCCTATTGCTACTGTAATAAATTTTACTCCCGTGGAATCTGCAGGATACTAATTGCAAATTTCGTATGAATTATTCGGACTTCAGTTGTTCCGTTACCCTGTACTAATGCATTTCGGTAACTGATCGAAATCGTAAAAAATCGAGTTTGACTCGCTTGCATTTGAATTTACTCAGTATTTGTTATTCTCGAAGTGATACTATAGACATTATGATTTGAAACCTTACTGTCAAGGATATATGATTTGCAACTTTGCTGTTCAAGGATTTGTGATGTATGTACTTTTACAGTCCACACTGTTAACTTAAACCAAATGTGTAAAACTCAAGACCCAGTAAAAGGCTTCGGTTTACATTGATATACAATAAAAAATGATTCGGATTTAACGTTGCTTTTTTTCGGAATTGTAAAAACCATTTATCGTAGAATCCCTCTTAGGATGAGTAGATCACATAAAAACATATCGTACGGAAGTAGCCAGCCAAAAAGCTAATGGGAAGTAGATTGTATCGGTTCATGGTTTACATTTGTAAATTATTTTTAAATAACGCTTTCAGATCCAGCTTTATTTACAAATAGTTTATTATTTTCACTCTATGCTTTGGATACTTTTTGTACTACATTTACAATTGACATTCTAGCCCTAAGTGCAGAGACTTTTTAAACGCAGGCTGCTTAAAGAGTTGGCAAGGGGAAGAATGAATTTTTAAAAGCCGTAATGGCAGTACCAATGGCACTATTAGCTGCAGTGTAAGCATCAGGAGAAATTAGTGCAAGAGGGGCGATGAAAGCGTACACCGGTGCGACAGAGGCATCAATGACCAATCTGATAACGAAGTTCGTGACATATTGGATGAGCGTAGGAATATCAAGTCGTACTGATGGTGTTCCTTCGGTCAATACAACACTTTTCTCCGCAGTTTCTTTATCTACAAAGGTAGAATTATCAAGATTAGAATCAACAACATTGTGGCAAACAAAATCTTACCTCCGGAGATGGCAAAGGCTTGGCTGCAAGCAATACACATAGCAATAGTCAAAACGAATACGAAAAGGAACTTCATTTTAAAAAGTTGAATAATATTTTTCGCCCAATGAAGACTATAGTGTATACAAGAGGAATTTTTTTTACGCTTTGAGAACTTCACAGTCCTTATATACATATTTAGGCAGTCAACCTACGTCTCGACGTAAGACATAAGGTGCTAACGAGTTTGCGTCATTATACTATAAATGTCGGCTTCTCTTTACTTATTGTTGACTTACATCCGCTTTGGGTTATATGTGGCATTAAGTTACCTTTGTGTTCGTTGTTTGTATGTACTTTGAGTCATTCCAAGGGCAACAAGGCAAACTATATATTAATAAACCTCTTTACTTTGTTAGTTCATATTTGTAACACGGAAACGACGAAATTTTAATTACTTTATAGCAATTGGAGCGTAAAGAGACTAACATCCTCGTTAAAAAATGTTCTTTCGATATTTCTATAGCCATACGCTACCTTTTGCCGGAAGTTTCCTTAACGCCACGAATGTGTTCTCAAGAAACAAGAATGGCCGCCACGGCAGCCGATACTATTCGACGTAATTCCGTACAACAGGATCAGTAATTTCAAACCATAAAAATCAGCAACATCTTATTAAATTCTCGTTGACCTTACTTTCGCGTTTACGCGTTTATTCCTGTCTTTTTTTCTACAAAATACACTAATTGGTCTTATTAGCTAAAGTTGGGTATTATTTTAAGTTTAACATGTATTTCTACTTTTTGTTTAAATTTTTTTCAGTCTTTCAACTAATTGTAGGTAAGGGAAAATTAGCGATCGCAGCTGCAACCCCAGTGGCAATTAAGGTGTTAATGGTTGTGAACAAGCTAGGCGATGTAGCTGCCAGCGGAAGAATGGCGGTGTACAGCGGCGCTGCAAGAGCGTTTATAACCATTCTTATTATGCTATATGCAACATACTGCGGAAGTTTGTCGAAATTTGAGGAAGTTTGTCTTATCTCTTGAATATTAATGCTATTTTCGCCGTATTCCTTGTCTAGAAAAGACAGTCGAAAAGATACATAGCCTACTCTAAAACAAAGCAAATTTTTACCTTCCGGTATGACAGAAGCGTTAATATACGAAGCGAAGATTACCGCCGCCAGCAAGACAAGTTGGAATTTCATTTTCACGGTAGGTTTCCTTAACTAATTCCAACACTGATTTACGTGAGTCTTATATAGAGAGGGCTACTGTGCGGCAAAGCGTTCAGATGCTAGTAATTTCAAGCGATTGGGTCATAAACACTATAATGACACTTATAGTCGCTTAATAATAGTCACTCTAGTCACCTGCTGACGATATTCCACCATATTTACGACTGTGTGACACTTTAAGTGCAAAGAAGTTTAAAATGTGGTCCTTTTTTTCCGCTATTTATATATTTATTACGAAATTCAAAAATATACGTAAGCCTGCGCTTAAATAGCCTCAGCTTTAGTTAAGTGTACTTTATTAAGTATCCTTTGTTATTATGTATTATTTTTTTCTTCAGAAAGACGTATGCTTGTGCCTATTGACATGATTTTGTATGTGGCCGTGCTATGTCTTATTTGTGAGTAAAGTAACGCTCGGCAGTTGTAGTGATCGGCATGCTTCATTAATGCAGAGCGTTTAATATTTCATGTAAGCTTCGACTCAGTTGCTCATATAGTGTACTGTTTACGGTATCACTCTTTGTAATACATTCAACCGGATTTCTTGGGTGGGAATTGAATGGAAGGGTTCCAAATTGTGTACCTTACGAAAATGTAACATTTTCGCTCAATTCACTCGACTGTACTAAAACACATAACTTCGAATCAGCGAAAGTCTTTGTGATATATCACGTTATTAGGAAGCGTTTCTCTGCTGTCGTTAGTCCGTAATACGGTGCTAATTTTCGTATGATAGTACCCTACTCGACTGCACTGCTGGCTGTCGTGAATTATATTTTATGTCGAAACATCGCAACAATTTTATTGGGCAACCTAGTTGGATCATTTATATTCAATACCAGAATTTGTAAGATACTTTTTGAGAGTTTGTTCGCTTAAAGTTTCAATACCTAAAAATTGCACTAAAAATTTAAGGGAACCCTAGAGCAAAGAACCACTCAGAAGATCGTTTTCTCAGATTATGATAGTGAGACGGAGAAAGATTGTGTATCGTAAAGTCTGAGGAAGTATACAAACATAAAGTCAAAGTCAGGGATTTAAATTTGGCGACGAATAAATGTTTATTCTTGTTCCGTATCAGTAATAAAAACTAGAAATTTACAAGCAAAGATTACAACTTACATAACGGAAATGCAATCAAACCACTTATTATTTGGTCAATAGTTGAAGGAAACAGTAACTACATAAGGTGGTCGGAAATAACTACTGCTTTAGCATCACATAAATTGCATCGACAGCGAGTCTTATAGCAAAGTTCGTGAAATATTCGATGAGGTTAACTCTGGTTGAAGCAGATATTTCTGATGTATTTATAGATGAAATGGTGTGCGGCTGCTCGTTTACTTTCCCTTTAGTAATGAACAACGACTTTGTTAGTATTCAAATATGTCACGCACGTTAAGTGAAAACTTACCATTGGTGGTAGGATAAGCTTGGTTGCAAGCTATACAAATACTAACAGTTAACAGGAAAACGATAAAGGATTTCATGTCTGTTAGTTACAATGTTATACATTCACTATTCGAACGGTACGACCCTACGTCTTATATGTAGAACACCGAGCTGAAGTTTCAACATGGTTCTTTTCGGGCAACTAGCAATCTAGTTAACCGGACCATAAACACGTAAATGTCATTTATTGTTATTTTGATTGTACAACGATTAGAGGTAGTATTTTTTTGCCTTCTATACAACTGTCATAATCCTTACGAAACAGAGCCAGAACTTTACGTTCCTTTGTTTTCCTAGAAGTAGGCAAACCTGCACTTCTTTCTTTCTTGTTAAATTCGGCATAAAAATTTTCTGCTGCGTCTTCGTAACGACAGCTGATGTGACAGAACTAGAAACGTTTCTCTTTTTACTAAGTTCAATAATATTAGTCGCTGTTTTCTTTCCTCGTTAAATGCCTTTCCAATTCATTTCGGCAAGACTAGTAGTGCGCTACCCGAACAATAATTAAGCTTCGGTTCTTAACGCATGCGAAGCAGGATTGTGCTTAAGTAAAAAAAAAAATTAGACCATGTCCGAGTTCTTTTGACATAATAACGAAATTGCACATCAAAATCCGAGATAGCATTTTTGCTGCAGAAACAAGTCCAGTTCCAAGTTCAAGCTCGCATACTTCATCTCACTGAAGATCAAACCAAGTCCAATTCCTGCGAAAAGATTTGAGCAAGTTCGCAATTCCGTGAAACAGTACAGCCATGGCCGGATTTCCTGTAAGGATAACCTAGTTCATGGCCTGGGGCGCAGCAGACAGGGGCGCAAAAGAAAAGTAGTGCCAATTCAAAATTTGCAAATTTTTCAGTATTATTTGGAAAAGATTATACAAAAGCTGTTTCTTAATATTTACATCCAAGTACATTAAATCAATTGAGAGGTGCACTTGCGTTGTGACATCGGTATGTATTGTATAGGCTAGTGTTATTTAACTGGAATTCGATTAATCAAATTATTTTCAGAGAGAGAGAGAGAGAGAGAGAGAGAGAGAGAGAGAGAGAGAGAGAGAGAGAGAGAGAGAGAGAGAGAGAGAGAAAATATAAAGAGTTTTGTAGTTACTGAACTCAAAATCATATTCAAGTAAAAAAAAACTCTAAGAACAATAGCTTCAAAACGGCTTATCCAAATTTCTACGTCTGTATGCGACTTTTGGTTCTTAAAAGTGCATAGTGTGACGACACCGATAACTATATTTAGTTTCTCCAAGAGTATAATCTTCGACAATGTTTTATCTTTTTGTTATTTTTAATGCATTTCAGTGACCAGGAATAATCATAAAGATTGAAGTTTTAGTAGTCTGTGTATTTAGCTGTATCCTGTGTATTCTGTGTAGATAGGGTGTATCAGACGCACTAAAAGGTTAAACTTACAATTTTAATAATTTAGACATGCGTAGACTAGCACTGATACATTAATGGACGAACGCACACATTGCCACCAATTACTAGCACTTTAAAGTGTAGGTAAAGGAAAATTGGCTTTCAGAGAATCAAGCAATTGAGCAAGCATTGTATTGATAGATGAATAACAGCCAGGTGCTGTTTGTAGCACAGGTAGAATGGCAGTATACACCGGTGCAGCAGCGGCATCGATGCTCATTCTTATAAAGGAGTACCCAATATACTGGAGGATTTTCTCGGGAGTTGCTTCTCGCGTTTGCATAAGATGGGTGAGATTTTTTAGAGGTGCTTGACCTAGGAAATCCACAAAAAAATAGCTTATAAAACCTGGACTTAGGGCATACTGCAAATTCAAATCTTACCTTCGGTGGTAGCGTACGCTTCGCAAACAACGCAGATGACTAGAGTCAACGAAAGAACGTCTAAAAACTTCATGTCTATAGGGTAAGAATGCTTCTTGGCGATAAACATTTTGACCAGATGTGTCATACTTATAAGGGTGAGGCCTCTAAAAGTTTGTACACAGATCTTTGGTTACTCTGTGTTTCGAATGGCTGACGTATTTTTTTTCCATGATTTATAGATCTTCTAATATTCGATTACGTAGCTATTTATGACGAAATTATACAAAGAAAACCATAATTATTTGTTTATTAATTTATTACAGGACGCGTAAATACCAGAAATTTGTTTCATTGCCTGCACGAGCCTAAATCACTGCTCCAACCAGATTTGTACGTAACGCTTCTTACGAAATAAAAGCTTCTATGCGTTGTGTACATATTTGAATGCCCTAGTCGGCATATTGCTTGCAATTAACGGTGTTGTCATCTGGGCTTGTGAACATCTGGTAACAAAAGGAACTTCGAAACAAAATTGCGTGAAATAGATTGCGCAGTAGGTCTATATCAGTGCTTCTCAATGCTTGGTAAAATTACCCAAAATTGGGTAAAAATAGCTGGGATTTGGGTAATGCAGTCCGTCTGTAGAAAAATTAATGTTTAAAATTTGCTTATGCGAATATTTTGTCCCGAAAGGATTGAAATGCCAAAGTAACGATTTATCTACCTAGCGTTTTAGATATACTTGCACAAAATGTTTTCATTTGAAGACTACGTGTTACCTAAGTGAGCTATGGGAAATTACGTATTAAACGATTCATGCTCTTTCAATGTAACTGTTCAACATTTTACTAGATTTCTGACACTAAAGTGGCATATAGTGAATATTATAGCATATAGTCAGTAAACTTTACAAACGATAGTAAATTTGCAACAAACAATTATAATTTGAATGGTTTTAGTGAAAGATTTTTCAGAAAATTAGTATCAGGCGTACTGTTACACTGAAACAAGTTTTAACTAACATCTTGACTGAAACTCATATCTGCCAGTTACTTTTGAAATAATCACCTGAGAAAGTTAGACAATGCTCACAGGCTGGTAACTCCATACTTCATAAAAAATACGAACTCTGTTCTCGTTAAAAAAGAAGTACCTTGAATGGCTCAAATGAACTCCAAGGCAAATTATAAACTTATTCGTTTCACAAAAAAACGTCAGTGCGAGTTTTTATTTATTTATTTTTTATTTTTTTGTGATAAAATTAGACAGTGATATTTTTTCAAAATTCTCCACGATATGTAAGAGATATTACGATTCAAAACTTTCTGTCAGAAACTTATGAGCAAATATTATTTTTTGAAAAGTCGCCTGAATCATTTAACGTGTGATTCTTTTATCGTTGAAATAGTTGCACAATATTTTAAAACATATTTTTTTAAATTTATATTTAGTTTGAAGAATATTTTTGTTGTGTAATGCTGACATTCTGGTAGTTAGATTTAGGTAATGGGTGAAAATTATTAAGAAGCTCTGGTCAACAGAATGGTATTGCATAAAATTCTTGAAAGTAATTACATAAGGTAACAATAGGAGTTTAGTCAGCAGTATTAAGAACTGGATTTAGCGAATTATAAGAAAAAAGTTGGAAAATAAAACGTATGAATTCAAATAAAGCACGTGGCGGGCAAATTAAGGGAGAAAATTATAAAGGGCCTGTTATAGCTTTTAATAAATATTTTGCACTTTTTCACCTTTTTAAGTTTTTAGTGAATAATTTCTGCTTTTTCACTGTAGTATAAAAGCATTTCGATTTGTTGAGTTATTCTTTGTAAAATACAAATGATTACACTCTTTAGTAGTTAACTAACATTTCGAAAAGTTAGTTTCTAGGAAGGTAATTAGTTCTAGAACAATAGACTCAGACTGTATTATAGCCTTAAGGGCAGTTTTCGCCACAAATTTTAAATGACATGAACTGGCAAGGACAATGCTGCACTAGGAATTTAGAAGGAAATAAAGAAATTATACTTTCTTCCCTAAGTGTTGTACTAAAACGGTTAGAACAGCTACAGAGGTTGATTATATTAAATGATTAACATTTCATATAATCCATTTTAAATCAAACTTCCAATAGCACTGAATAAATTAATATTTCCAATTAATGCAAGAATATTAGACAACAGTATAATAATCGATGACGATTTGAAGTGTCTGCAATGAGGCTAGTGAGGGGGGGGGGGGGGTAATCATACCAATATGACGAGCGCTTCGCTATAAGCATATAAGTAAACACTATTTCGTCAAAGAACCAAAACATGACATGCCAAATGCATAGAAAACAGTAGCCGAAAGCGTCCCTCATAGTTTCCGACAAAACGGAATTCAATTCGAGCAATAGTTTTCAGTAAGAAAATCTCCGGATACTTTTGTATGTCACTTCCTACCTTTATTCTATACGTGTATCAAAATAAGGACAACGAAAATTGAAAATGAAATAAACCGAAGTCAAGGGTATCGAATTTTAACGTGAGCTGTAAAGCTCGTTATTACGGAATCATGCAAATTGTTGTTTCTGCAGGATAATCTACAAAAGCTGTAGCGGTTAAACATAATAGGTGGCGTGTGAAGCAGTCTTTGTTATTGTTGTCCAAGAACTTGAGGTTGCAACATATGTTTTCAGCATCCGAAATGGAAGCTTGTCTGTCGGTAGAAAAAGAAGTGGAAAAAGTTCTTAGCAAGTTTGGTGCAATAAAAGACCATGGAAATCGCACCTTGGGAGACTTAATTACGTATATTTCTGGTCTTAAAGCAGAGCTAGAACAAGGTTTTTCCTCATTTATTTTTAGTCCAAAGCTTGTGTAATTTTTATGTCCTTGAAACTTATATACTTTTTCTTCTTTTAGCTCCTGAAAACCATGAAATTACCACGGCACAGATTATTATATTGAACCAGGCCATGTCAAAAGTCAAAGAAACCGTATTAAGATTGGCCACCGAACATCGTGATTTGCATAGTACCGTGTCCAAAGTTGGGAAAACTATCGACAGAGTAAATTTTCTCAATAAGTATAACACTTACTAACTAACCCTGCTAGAATTTTGTGTCCGATTATGCATCAGTCACCAACGAACATGCTTTCTCCGAACCTGAAAAGTCGGCGTTAATCAATCAAGTGATTTGCGAACATTTTTACCGACAAGGAATGATGGACATTGGCGAAACGTTAGCTAAAGTACAGATTAAATGCTTACTTCAAATCGTGTACAGAAATTCTTAATATTCTCTTTATAAACCCTGTTAGGAAGCAGACGTAGATATCGGAAGTAGAGGCAAAGGTCCATTTGAGGAGCTAAATGCCATTTTGGATGCTTTAAAACAAAAAAATCTTGACCCAGCCTTAGCTTGGACCGCACAACACAGAAAAGCTTTGCAGGAGCAGAACTCGAGCTTAGAATTCAAACTCCATCGCCTCAGTTTCATCCGATTGGTCAGTGAAGGCAAAAGCAGACAGACAGAAGCCGTTATGTACGCAAGGACACATTTTCCTCAGTTCGTCGCTGATCATGTTAAAGGTTGTAGTTCTATGTCTACTATTTCGCGGTTCTCTAAGACTGAGCTGTTTCACAGAAATCCAAGTCTTAATGGGAATGTTGCTTTACATCTCAACTGGTTTGGGAGAATCTCCGTACAAAAAATGGTTGGACCCTTTGCTGTGGACCGAAATTTGCGAAACTTTTACTAGAGACGCTTGTACTTTGCTGGGTCTTAGCGCAGAAAGTCCTTTAACAGTTTGGTATGTGCTTTCGGTTAACTCACCTTAGTTAATTTTGCTAAATATTTGTTTTATTTGCGTTTTATTTGTTTACTGAATCAACACTTTTAGTATTGTGATTTGCCTCTTTTAATTTCTTATTCGTGTATTCCGCGAATAGCTTCATTACGGAATCACATCGATGTCATTTTTCTTCACTTTTGTTTCAGTGTTAATGTTGGCTCTGTAGCCTTACCGGCGTTATTAAATATCAAGCAAGTTATGATGCAGAGACAAGTTACGGGAATGTGGAGTAATAAAGATGAGTTGCCGGTAAGTTTATGACTATCCTTTAACGAATTTGCGTCTGACACTTACGTTTTAGATTGAAATCGACGTAGGAAAGGATTACCGCTTTCACTCAATTTTCGCGTGCCCGATTTTAAGACAGCAGAGTTCAGAAGCCAATCCGCCCATGCGATTGGTTTGTGGTCACGTGATTTCTCGAGACGCACTGACTAAGCTGTCCACTGGTAACAAGTACGTACACTTTTCGATTGTTGGCTTTCGCACTTGTGTTGTAACTTCGAGCTTAAATTGGTATTTCTTTTTGACGGCCTGGGAAAGCTGCCTTCACCTTCGCAAGTTTTTATTCGTTAAGCAATGGTTTATTTACATTTGTTTATTTTCTCATTCGCTTTCGCACTGATTTTCATGCGCGTTGACAAGTAATCGTATTACCTACAGAAGAACCATGGTGTCTCTTGGCAGGCTAAAGTGTCCGTACTGCCCCGTGGAACAAAATCCTAACAATGCTCGGCAAGTTTACTTCTAGAAACAGGATGACGCCCGTGGTTGAGATAAGTATGTTATACTGTAACGTCTTCGTCCGGAATTGACAATACTTTGTGGGGCTGCTGTATACTACGATTCACAAATATAATTATCTTGTTCCTTTTAAATTTGATGGTTAAAAAATATAATTTGTATCATTTATCAGTAATTTCATGATTGGCTATACAAGTGTTTATTCTACCGGTAGTCGTTGATCGGAATTTTAAATAAATGTGCTGGAAAGGATTCGGCTTATTCTTTTTTTTTATTATTATTATTATTATTATTATTATTATTATTATTATTATTATTATTATTTTCCGCTGGTTCGGCGCAGACTCAGCTACGCTGCGAAGTCAAACCAACTTTGGCAAAGTGAAATCTTAAAGCGATAATTAAGCCGAATCGATACCGATTTCTTTGTTTACATCATGACACGTGCGGAATTGTTTACAGCATATGGTGGTTTACGTGCTGTTTTATAGTATCTATTTTAAAATAAAAATCTACAGGAGTTGAGTTACAGTTAAATTGGTATTGTAAGTTTTATCTTTCTGCCTATTTTGGTGAACTACAGGTAGAATCTGTTTTCTTATAATTTTTCACTCATTCAATATTCATCGAATCTTCTCAAGCCATGCAATTCCGTACAAGCTGTAAGATCTTGGATACAGCACGTCTTCGTTTGGATTTTGTTAACAAAGGAATAGGTAAGGACGACTTGCCTATTCATAAATGAGAAGGCAAAATATAAATTGTAATATCAGGACAGAATTCTGCCATTCCATCGAAAACCCTTTCAAGCAGTCGTCATTTGTGTTCCGGAAGTATCATCGCGCTTGTGTCACGTGGATGTAACCACCATTACATGGGTCTTAACGAAAGCATTGTGGAAAATAATCTGAATTTACTGTACGCGTCACAGAACACGCTGGCACCCATTCCACGAGTACTGACAGGTATGCTGAATGCACTTTGTCAAGAGATCTTATATGTTGTAATGCAAGCCACTGTAAATCCTTTCTCTGATTTATACTAGTAGCGTACGGAAGATACACCGATAATGTTTGCTCTTGAGATGCATTGCAAAAATATATTATTTTAAACTTTCATCTATTAAGACCCCGATATACCCCTTATGGGAAAATAACATGGGAAAATCTCAGACATCATGCTGAAAAAGGGTTATAAAATAAAAAAAAACTGTTTGTGACAATAATGTTGTTGTAGTTATTGTTATCTAGTGCATCAATTTAAGTTTTTGTTCAAAAAGCCTTTACTTAATTTGCAAATTACGGTTGAATTTCATTATTTTTTATTGTACGGAAAATGAAAATCAGGCAGACTCTTGCACTAAGCTTGATATTTTTAAAATTTTAAAGTGAAACGAATTTGTTCATGTACTTTCTGTAATATGGTGCCTGAAATTTTAAGGTTTTGTATGACAATATTGGGATGTACCTCTATCCAGAGTTTCTTTTTTTACTTCGTTCAACCTCAGCTCTTAGTTACAATAAGAGACCTATCCTAACCGGACGAAATTACGTCCTTATCTTCTGTCTTAAAAGAATACTGAAAGTTGTGTATACCGGGGCCTTAAAACCTTTTGCGATCAGAAGTCGAAACATCCAAATTAACTCCAAATTAAGGGCACACTTGAATAAGTGATCCCCAGCTCTTCATTATGACTTATAAATAAAGATTTTACTGCCAAGCAGTTTTATGAAACGCATACTTGGAACCACAGTGTAAGGCTTATACAGCTGGATAACAGGGTTATCTCTCAATGTTAAGGTTTTGGTCCCTAGATTACATTCAGAAAACAGGCAGGAATAGCAAAGGGTACATTCGCAAGCCTATCCGTGCTGTTCTTTATAAGTCACGACAATTTACAAAAACGCGTAGTTTAAGCCTGTTGCTTTAAGCTGTTCGATATAAATTCGAAGATATAACTTGGAACAGCTGTCGTTCGGAAGTCTAGTAAACTTAATTCCAAGTGCATTTCTGTTGGATGTGTTATTACAAGAACGAACCCAACACTATACTCTTGGCATGATCAATTAAACTAGATAAATTGCCAATAACAAACTTAAATGCGCTAAAATATGTAAATGCTTATTTGTAATTATAAAAAAATACTTAAGGATAATTACTTAAAGATGATGTAAGATGTCTTGAACATCTGCAATTCTCTCTTGAAAAAGACAAATTACAGCGTGATTTGTCTTTTTCAAGAAAAATTATTTGTACCCGTCAAAAACTACTCTTCGGCGAAATTTTTATTCCTTTGTGTCTCAATGAAGGTAAAGGTATATTTTACTTGTAAAATTTTAATCTTCACAGTTTTTTTTACTACTCGTCTTTTTTTATTTATCGCATAAATTGTAGCAACTTTTTACTCATACCCTTGATTGTTAGACATTTGTTCAGCTGTTTTCAGCCTAGCTCTTGAGGTTTCTGTAAATGATAATACGATCTTGGTCTTGATATTTCAAATGCTTTGAATTTGCTTGTATCATTCCGAATGATATCAAATGATTTACTCAAATAAGAATCGAATGAATCTTTCGATACTTTGGAAAGCACTCAACGTTTTTCTTTAAAAACAATATTATAATCCTCATGATAAATAACTTGATAATCTAAAGTAAGAGATTCAAAGTTACGATGGAACCCTACTGCAAGGGCTAATTCAAAAGCTCTTGAGAATAATTTGACCTGTCGTAAAAAATTGGTACAGCATTATACTTTATAGTGCACCTCTTTAACTATCATTTGCGAATAACTATAACGATTTGCATTGTCGGAAAAGAAGCTTGTTTCTATATTTTAAGTCTTTTGTGGAGGCATGTTTGGAGTGGTCGACGATTGCGCACACGGTTTACTTGAGCGTGCATAAGATTTCTGAAAAACTTTCCTTCTTACTGCTGGAAAACAGCTTTGGAGACACATAAAATGTTACGTAATTGTATTGTTGATTAAGTTTATTTGCTTGGTATCCGAACCAAAATTATGGATCAGGTAGTTGTTTCAAAATCGGCATAACTTTTCGTCGAAGATGACAAACGTTCTGGGCGCCTGTAAGCAGGCCTTTCTGTTATTGACGTAAACTAACGTGACACAAACGGACACAATCGAGACAAATACACTATACATTTAAAAAATATATTCCTGCACTTCAACTACCGGAAGTTGGAGTCGAGAAGCTTGATGAGCCACGTGTGGGCTTGCGTGCATGTTATCAATGTGTCCATATTTTTGAGTCGTTTATTCGGCTTCTCCAGCAAAAATTGACTTAATTTCCCAGGGACAATCCCGTTTTATCCCACATTTTTGTTAATTTGTTTTGTTTTGTCTCGTCTTTTTCAAAAATGTTGGTTTTATCCCGTTTGCAGGAGAAAATATACGATAGACGGCTTAACTCTTAGTACTCAACTTTTTACATGTTTACTTTCCTTAATTTTTCTTTTATTTTTCTATAAGGTATTAAGCGATATTCACTAACATGATTAAGAAGAAACTGCTTTATAAAATATTCTGCAGACTTCGTAACACTGCCTTCAAATTTTAACGTTAAAGCTTCCAGGGGCGCAGCTAATAGCACTAAAGCGTATTAAACTCCATGTTCGAAAAGAAAACTTTTGCGATAAAACAATTTTGTTTAGCCTTATAATTGTAGGTCGTCAAGTTTCTAGAAAAATGAGTAAATTAATTTAAAAATTAGCTCAATTTTGGTGTTGTTTCAGTGTTAAAAGCTGCAAAATTTTGCAGTGCCATTCACTCAGAATTTTTGTATACAATACGGTAATTGTTTTTACGAAAATCTCACGAGCTAGAAGAGCCGTTCTTAAATTGTCTTGGAAATATTTCGACACGGCTTTTAATTAAATTCACAAGCTATGCGAAATGGCTGTTCCAAGTTCAGAGTATTTCAGTCGAAAATTATTTTAAAGAAAAACGAGTGTGGTGTTAAAGCGAGAGTTGCTAATGCTATTTCATGGAAGATGCTTAAGTTTTCGGCTCATTTTAGCAAATTAATCGAGTTATCTTCGAGAAAATCTCAACGCAACGACAAGCTTAAGCATTCGTAAAATGTACTTTACTGTATCATTTTTTTTAAATTATTTAGTAATGTATTCGAAACCATGCAAGTCAAGCAATCCGATATTTCTAACATCCTCCTTTGCTCTTATGTGGCCTTAACTGGCGTCTCCAGTATCTTTTTTAATAAAACCCTCAATACTTGAAGGTGCTTATGTTGCACTTTTTTTGAGTCACTTCAATTAAACACTAATTTACGGATAGGTTTGCGAATGTACCTTTTGCTATTCCTGCCTGTTTTTTAATGTAATCTAAGGACCAAAACCTTAACATTGAGAGATAACCCTGTTATCCTGCTGTAGCCTATAAGCCTTATACTGTGGTTCCGTATTTCTCCAACGTTTCCGAAGTCTACAATACAGTATTTTCAAATTAGATTTTTATTGCAATTATGATTTCCAAAAAATAATGCGTATGGACTTTTGGCTCAGTCTTTGTATTTCTTCTAGTCACCTATAATTTTCCTGTAGCTAGTTGTGTTGTATAGGATCTTTGTATCCGGCAGCGTGGGATTATCCTAGTTCCAAGCGTTATTATAGCACCGTGCCTCCTCCTGAACAAGCGGAATTAACCACAGCTGACAAACTGAAAAGGGCAGTTAAAGAATACGGAGCAACAGTCATTGTATTCCATGTGGCCATCTCCATAGCTTCGTTAGGAATATCTTACGCTGCCGTTTCAAGGTTAGTGTATTCACACATTTGACAATAAAATATCTTTAAATTATCATCCTCCTTTTATTTTTTATATTGTGTTTATTTCTATGCTTAAATGTAATATTTGGTTTTCAGTGGCTTGGATGTCAATGTCGTTTTATCCAACTTGGGCATTTCTCCGTCGATTCTTGAATCAAAAGTCACTACAGGAGCGGGTACGTTCGTTATAGCGTACGCATTGCATAAAGTTTTTGCACCTGTACGCATAAGCATCACTTTAACTGCCACGCCTTTCATCGTGAGATACCTTCGTAAAATTGGGTTCCTCAAACCACCCAAATCCTCCAAAACTACTTAAATGTTCCTTTTGGTTTATAAATCAAACAAATTTTATTAGGGAACCTAAACAACAGAAGTTAGCTAACTATTTTCAATAAAGCTTTTTAATTGGGACACTTTAAAGTCAATCTTTGGGAAACTATGAATTTCTTCCGTAATAGCCTTTACATCGAAATCTGCGTGTAAGCCGGGGTTGCATAAACTAGCGGTATTATTATTACACGTACAACAGTTGAATTTCTGTGTTATTTGAATGGAATCTTTCACTCGTTTTGTTGTTACAAAATACAGCAAATTTGCATAATCATGCCAGTTTATCCCGTGGTGACAACGGAGGACTAACTGACTTTGATTCTGGCTTTCTTCGTCTTCTGGTTGAACCAGTGCTCCTAGCTCATTTAGAACTTCGAGATGGGCGTTGCGAAGTGCTGCAGTAATATGGCTGATATTTGCGGCATTGAACCAATTATGATTAATCGAAATTGTATCTTCCTGTGAAATAAATACAAGAAAATCGCGGTCAAAATTACGACTCTACATGTTGAAACTGGAACAAACTAAAAAAAAAAATAAAAACTTACTAGGTTGTAGACTTGGTGATGCCAGTTTGAAGGAACAAACATGATTTCACCCGCTTCTTGGATTACTTCGATCCAATTTTTAGCCTTCTGGTTGAGGGTTATGTCAAACTCTAATTTATTTCCGCTTTCTACCAACTGACTTTCTTGACCAGGAGGAACTAGAAGCCATTTCTTTTTTCCGCATACATTAGCTGACCAACTAAACGAGCGAAACACATCAGCGTGAAACGGTGTCCTGTAAATAACCTCGTTATTAAAAAAAAAATAATCGTAAAAGTATCGAAGTTACCAGCTATCCTTCGGTCCAATATAAACAAAGCGATAATCATCGTCTTCGTTTTCCAAGTAATATTCATTTAACCAGTCTGAAGTGAAGTAGCTTGGTACCTCGTAAATTCCTGCGGAAGGGTAAGCTTTGAAGAAATGCCAGTCCTGAAAAACTTTGTTAAATTAAACAAATTCCAGACTTAAAAGGTAATATACCTTCAAGTATAAGCACGGCATATCGGCTGAGTAACCTGATTCTTTATAGCTTTGCATGTATTCCAGATACTTTTTGAAAGTGAATGTCGTTTTTGGTTGCGAGTCGTAATACCGTCCTTTGCAATCTGCGACTGGCACTTCCGCGGCACCGTAATTTGCAAATAAGTATTCAAAATTGATGGCATCGTCCTTCACCCATAATTTCCTCGCGAGCCAGTTTGTTGTAAATTTAGCTGATAATATACAAGGCTTATTCGCAATAATATAATCGCGGTAAAATCGATCGTAACACAGATCCTCTTCCACCCGCGAAATTTCCATGTTCCCGCCGTGAGCCTACGAAGAAAAGGTATCGCAACTACGAGCGACACTGTTTTCTTTTGATATGGTTGATTATCGCTCTACGACAGAACAATAGTTCATTGATAATGTGTGATTGATAGTTAGTGATAAGGAAGTGATTCTAGAACTTTTAGCACTCAGTGGAACAAACAAATCAGTACAAAAATACAGTTTTTAATTGATAAACGTGTCAAAAAGGCCCCAACAACACTTGAACCCAACTCGGGCACCACTAGCGGTCAAAACTCACGTTACGTTGCGTACTATTTTAAATCTGCATTACAATGAGTGCGTTTCTGGATCCCTGTGTTGATCTTGACAGTATTGACAATGCAACTTTGCAGGACGTCATTGAAAAAGCGAAAGATTGGGCTTTAATGCACGGTAGAGAAGTTCACGCAATGTAATTGAATATAATTAATTATTTCGTTGTTATTAGGCGTTGGAATGCGATCTAAAACTGACTTTAATGCGGATGTCCTCCAGTTTGCTCCTTTCGTTCTTTTACCCTCCGTTATACCAAAAAAGGAATTTGAACGAGCAGTTAACCTTCAACCGCTCATTAATGAACTCGTCCATAAAATAGCGCACGATTACGACTTCCTTAAAACGACCTTAGCGACGTAAGATCAACCGTTTGGTATCTGTTAGAACATTCTTTTAGACAGCGAAGTGGCGGTTTACGTGAACGAGCCATTCCTGGCTTTGTAATGCATACTGATTTCACATGAGAATGAGAAGCTTTCATTTGACTTTCCCGACCTTCTTTTAGTAATTTATTTGATAGTAAATTTTTGCGTCAAACCGCGGCTCGGCATTACGGTGTTCTGTATTTCAAAACTAGTTATACATATATACCTTGTAGTTTCTTTACTATTTAATACGTTTGTTAAACAAATTAGAACCGTTGAAGTGGATCCCTTTACCGGCAAATTGTTTGAAATCTATGAAAAAGTTCATTCGGAAGGAATCGCCCAGGTAACACTTGTCAACTTTTGTTTTAAAACATTTTCTCCTTTCAGCAGCCTTTCGCAATTTGTTGCGAAACGAACTTAAGAGAAAAGCTAGAGATTCCCTTAACAAAAAGTAACGATTATTAAAAACTATATGCGATTAGCCCTTGTCTTTGGGTATGGTACGCTCGGATATCATGCTGGAATGTGTTGCTAGCAAGGGCCGCACCCAGGCTCAGGTGGAAGTCAACACCATCGCTGCAGGTTTTGGTTGGCTAGGACCTGTATCGTCACATATCCAAAGGTCAGAGCAGGGGACAATGGCACGAAACTGAAATATTTAAAGAGGCTTACTATATGCATCTTTCTCGCTTTGTTATTTCCTTGAACGTCTCTAGTTAGGGAGGAGGGGCTAAGCGGAAAAACATTGTCGTAGTTTTTCTTATATTGTTGGCTCGGTAAGTTCGTACTGTTGGCTCGGCTCAATCCAAAAATGGCCTTCACCTCTTGTATTGTACTTCTTATGGGAAAGATCTATCTAGTGAACATCTAACTCGAATTCTCTTTCAGTAATTTCACTCTTCGATGTTGAACGTTCTTTGACAACGGATTTCGCGAACATAATTTCACCCGTGGGAAGGAAGTGGATTTTAGTTAATCGAAGATATTAAAGACCCAAATTTTAGCCCAGTAGAGAAGTTAGCACCTTTTGAACCATTTTGGTGTAGATTTGACAACTTTCTTTTCGAGATTTTTTCAGGCACTTCGATTAAACGAAATCCACTTTAATTTTGTAAATTGTAGGATTGTTCTTTGATTCGTAAATTTGAATGTGCGATATTTAAGTCATCACATGGTACATAATCGTGGATAATTGACGTTTTTCTCTCCTATTTTTTCTTACTGCTTCTTTTACCTGCGCGCCTTTGCTATGTCAATCCATGCGGGGACGCTTTAATATTGGGCATTGTCAATGTTTTTTGCCCCTCCCCCCCAAAAAAATGTATGAAACCAGCCCCAAAATTGTGGTATCATCCGTACCGATTATTTTATCCACGCTCCTTGCCGTTGTATGCAGCAAGTTGAGATAAACACAGTGGCAGCCAGCTTTGGGGGTATCGCCAGCCAGTTTGTCGACTTTCGTAGGTAATCTTTGTCAAAAATCAAAAAATACCTCTTAAAATCAAAAGGGAAATGCTAAGAAATTGGAATTTTGTTGTGGAAGCTTTTGGGGCTGTGTATGTTCGATTGTTTTTAACTTTCTCTGTGCCGCAGCTTGTGAACAATATGCAAAAGATCTCGAAATTTAGAACAGCGGGGGGAAAAAAAACGTCCTTTAGCATTTCTGTGTTCGTAGTAAGCCATGTGCCGCAAAAATCCCCTCCTCCTTTTTGACTTCTTCTTGGAATGCTGGCTGGAATTAACAAATGATTAAATTTCTTGGGTTTGTGGATATTGGTTGCTGTTTTTTAGCTAGTTGTCGCTTTCCTGCTTTACTATGAAAACTAGAAACAATTATATTCAAAGAAGAGCGTTATTTAACAGCATTTTTCTTCTTTTTAGGTACATCTTGACAGAATTGGGGCATAAAGATAAATGCGAAAACGTGAGTGCGTCACTTTGCGATTAATTGCTAAAACTACGCTAATCTGTTTCGTTCTCTCAACTGAAGTTACCTGAAAACCGTGCCTTGGAATCCTTAGCAGGAGCTATGCTTCAAGCTTGGAGCATTTACAACAAAGCAAAGTAAAAGTTTTGAGTATAATTGATTCAAGAAAGATAATTCAATTCAGAACTACTACGAAATAACCCGTTGATTAAAATTTCACTCGACGAACGAATCATGGGTAGTTTTGTAATGCAATTTCTGAAGGGTTTTGGAGAAATTTAAGACCTATGAAGATTTAATCTCTAGCTTTATACGTTTACCTGTTTTAGTGCCGTGATCCTCTTCATAATTGAGAACGTGACCTATAATATCTGCGACCAGCGTTTTCATGAATTTGAAATCAGAAAACAGAATCCTAATGTTCGCGTTATCCGTCGAAATTTGACCGAAATGGGTGAAAGAGCCACTTTAGATCCTAACACCAAAGCCTTGTTGATGTAAGTTTTCTGCGAAACCCTAAGATATTATCGTTTTCGTCAGATTTCCTAACTAACTGACCACGTCTTCGTGGGAAATTTTCTTTCCGTGTAGAGATGGAGAGGAAGTTGCTGTAGTGTATTTCAGATCAGGTTACGTTCCAGATCAATATCCGTCGCAGGTGGAATGGGACGGACGGTTAATAATTGAACGCTCCTTAGCCATCAAGTGTCCCAGCATTCACTATCATTTAACGGGAACCAAGAAAGTCCAACAAGAGCTTGCCAGGCCGAAAGTTTTAGAACGCTATATGGATGATCCGGAAAAAGCTTCGCAACTGCGTGCATGCTTCGCGGGGTTGTACAGCCTCGATTTGGTATGCAGGTTTTTGTTTTGTTCTTATTTCGAAGCGCTTATCTTGCAGTTGTTTGGTATTATTACTACAAGTATAAATGTTTTATTATAAATATGTATTAATTCTCTATTCGTAGATTTCGACTTGCATTATCTTTGTGTTTTGTAACATTTCCTTAAAATTTTCTGTTGTGTAATCCCCAACAGGACGAGGAAGGAGATGCAGCTGCTACTATGGCAATGGCTCATCCCTCCAAGTACGTCTTAAAGCCGCAGCGGGAAGGAGGCGGGAACAACGTGTATGGGGAAGAGGTAGCGACTGTCTTGAAGGCGTTAGGTAGAACACCAGAGCGCGCCGCGTACATCCTAATGGACGTCATCGAGCCGCCTCATGCTCGCAACTACATGATTAGACCTGGGGCGGGACGAGGACTACCACCAGTGTGCGAAACTGTGAGCGAACTAGGCATTTTCGGAGTTATAATTGGGTAAGTAACTATTGCCGTCTCCCAGTTTTATTGTGATTCTCCTTATTAAGTAGTCGAGAATGAATGTTTTGTGTGATTAAATAGGGATGAGAAGAATGTATTCAAGAATGTATCCGCTGGCCATATGCTGCGTACAAAACTGTGCACTGCCAATGAAGGGGGTGTGGCCGCCGGCTTGGGAGCGTTAGATTCGCCCTATCTTGCAGATTTGGAGCCTTCGCAGTGGCAAGTGTGAAACAAACACTCCTGTAATTTATCATAAAATGCCATTCCGTTAATCTGTAGCGGTTTTTGGGCAATTTTAGCCAAAAATTTACCAGTGGAAATAATACGACCATGTGGTTGTAAAACGCCAATGCAATTGAGGGAATAGAATTCAAGATTGGGTTGTAACAATAGCTTTATTTTCTCCAAAACATTCAGGTAAATTTTTCTCCGGTTTACGAAAACGTCGGGGTAGGGTCGTAAAGAAAACGTAAAAGTTTCACAAAGAGAAGTGGCTGGGGGAACAAACTTGTATCACAAAGCTTAAAGGGTCTTAAAAATGGTCAACAGGTAATTTAAGCATCTTTTATAAAGTTCTTCGCTATAAAATGGCAGTTCTTTACCGTTCTAATATATAGATTTATGATATTAGCCAAACACACATAGCAGTTGGTAGTAAAAAAATCGTATATAAAGTTTAAAAAGCAAGACTTTACTCGTCCGCTGCGTTAGAAAAAGACCATGAGTGCAGTGATTGGGGATAAACAGGAATTCGGTGGTGAAGGACTAGTTAGTAGACCATAAAATGTAACAAACAGCCGTTGAACGGGCGTAGAAAAGTGAAAATTTGTAGTAAAGGGCTTAAAAAAGGAACGATGATAAAGAACTTGGAGGAAAGCTTTCGCTTGGATCTGTGAGTGAACTCAACACGGTAACTTTCATTGAGGGTTAGCGTTTCACACATACAGCTTGCTTTCGGAGTCAACTTGAGTTTTCCGTTAAACGAATAGTGAACACAAGGGGGTGAGTGGGTGGTAAGGGGCGTGATATGGAAAATCAACTTTCCCGAGGCACGAAGGTGCTTGAATTCTCATCTTAACATATATCTTTCCAACTCATCCTCGCATTATTCAAACTATCTTAGCTCAGAAATATCTGTGCTGAATTTTGCTTTGACAAAAAAGGAAAGAAAGCAAAACGTTGACTAAGGTGGAAAAAAAAATTCTTTTTGGTAACGTTTGGCCAGAAGCGAAAGTAACTTGGGCGCCATTCCCTTCGATATTTCATTGTTGGTAAACTCAGTTGACTAGCACAAGGTTGATTTAAGGTTCCAGCAGTATCTGCGTCGAAGTTTTCTTATCGAAAACTATGAATGAGTTCATTCCGAAAGACGACTGTTAATTTCTTTTGAGTATTTGGCGCCATTGCTTCAAACCTGATAAGTTGGAGGGGAGGAGCGTAGTGGTAGAGCTTTAGAAAGGTAAGCTTGAAGCAAACATTTTTTCGAAAAGAGGCGGAGCGGGAACTAAATCTTCCAACTTTAAATAGAAGATACGTTGTAAGCCTTGCACACTGAGTGAACGTAATTCGGGGAGTTTGCCAAGGAGTCGGGAGAAGTAATGAGGCTTCCGCTGAGCCAAGGCGTTATATGTCACATGGTCGCGCAGCGAGTTGATAATCTTCATTTGCAATTGCTCTACGCGCTGAGGCTCTCTCAGACCGTGTCGCTCTGCAATAAACAATAGAAAATGCTCATAAGATAGTAGTTTAACTAAAATTACGAATCACACCGAACCCAATAAAACCAGTGTCAAAGGTCAATTAAGTTTGCGGGAATATTTAGCCTAGAGTAAGACAGCACTCTTCCATCTTTGGCTCAACCTCAGTAAAAAGAAAAAACATAGGAACCTTAGAAGAAAATCCTTACCAGTAACGAGGGTGAGGGCAGCTAAGCAAGCGAACGCAGAAATGTCTACATCCAAAGACTGAAGTGACGTAGCGAATTCTAAAATTGCCGCTTGCCAATCACCAAAACAGCGCAGACACTGAGCCTGGCTAAGTGCAACACCGTTGCAGAAGATGAATTGTTCTTCCAAGGGTTTGATGCGATAGGCCAACCGGAGAACAAGGAGCTCGAGGCAGGCAGATTGGAACAAGAGTTCCTGATCTTCCCGACAGAACTCGGAAAAGCCGGGAATCTTATCAGCCCACGTTTTGATGACATCGATGCAAGACGTTAGCAACGTAAAGAAGTGCTGGACTTGGTCGGCTTCCGAACGAGGACTTTCTATGCCGCTGCTCTCTTTGTACTATCGAAGCAAATGGAACTGTTAATCGTGGGCCTCTGTATAATATTTATATTATTCTTTCCTCGAGTAAATAAAGATAATCTGTGATCTTTTGCAATGAGTGAAAAGTTTCATGTTAAGAGCTTACTTGGGTGAGATCCAAATTGGCCAAATCTGGCGATGTATCCACATGGGCACGGACTAATGCAGTAATCAAGGAAACTGGTGGAGAAGCCGGAGCTTCTTGGGGCGATTTGGGTTTCGATGGAAGCCTTCCACGTCTTCCTTTCAGCGAATCTGTCCTAACGACCTAACAACAAAAATAAATAAATCATACAACCCTATCTTTAATGACGACGATAGTTGTGAAAAAAAATGAAGTACCTCCTTCACCATGCCCACTGCCAGGCATTTTTGGAATCGACAAAATTGACATCGATTGCGCCTTCTCTTATCCACAGGACAATTTTTGTTGGATAGGCAAACGTATTTCGAGTTCTTTTGCACTGTTCTTTTGAAGAAGCCTTTACAGCCCTCGCAGGTTCTCACCCCGTAATGCTGACACGCTGCGTTGTCTCCGCATACGGCGCACAATTGCGAGGGTGAAGAGGGATTAGATTCGGCTGACGTGGAAGCACGTGACGCCGGCACTGCTGATACCCGAATTTTACCTGGAGCGTCCTTCCTGTGAAGACGATAGAATCCACAAAAGTGGTTAATAAACCCGCAATGTAACATCCATGTCTGTCTTACCTGTCTGGTACTGCTGTGGTTAGGGGCGGTGTCAGACGAGCTTCAGTACTGGGAGAAAAGCTGGGCTCAGTACTGGGCTTGAAGGGAGGTTCAAAAGTGGTATAAACGCCTGTCGTCTGCGTGGAGTAGCTTGATGTTCTGTTGTGCGTGGTTACCGGTAAGGGTTGCTGGTACTTGGTGTTGAACGAAGAGGCCGAAACGGGCGGAACTGGAGTCGTATTGAAGGTTAGGCCTGGTTGCAAGTTGGACGGCGCAGGGGATGTGATCAAAGGGGTTGAGGAGGGTCCAGGGGAGGCTGGGTCACTGCTATTGGGTCTAGAGTTTGAACCGGAAGGTGAACTAGGGTTTCTCTGTTGCCTTAGCGCACATGTTGAGTGACGCATTCCCGGCTCGTCCTAGATTCACAATACATCTCGTTTTACTCTTTTATTTAGTACTGTGTATTTCTTTAATAACGATAAATTGGGGACTAAATAACTAACGTAATAAAGTTTGCAAAATAAAGATACATTATTGTATTTTTTTTATTAGACAGTTGAAGTATAAAATTACCTTGAACACAAATACGCGTTGTGATCGGTAACGTGGGGAATAAGTGTCTTCAAAACTGGGTAGCGAAGCGTCTCCTAATACAGCAGCCGCCAACGCTTCGCTCGAATGTCCCCCCACAGTGGCTTCCATGCTCACTTGACTCTCTGTGGCTGCGAGCGCCGCAGCGGCGACAGCCATACTAGGTTCGAGTAGAAATTCCGCAGAATGGGGAAAGCAGTCAGGAAAGGTAGTGCTTTCCGAGTCATCGAAACTGCTTTGGGGATTATCCAGCGACCCAGACGAGTTTGACGGGACCGACGCTCCTGGTGTAGTGGTCAACGAAGCAGGATTCACGCAAGTTTCCAAGACCGGCGCTTCCGTAAAATGTACCAATGGCCAGCTAGCGTTTATCATATCAGACATCGCGAGGCTAGACGATCCAAAGCCACCAATCATCTACAAATTTAAATCATACTGTCAACTTTTGCATTTCCGTAGGTTTTAACGTAAGATTGCTTCTAGAAAGTGCTTTGATTCAGAGCATGGTCTTCTTTATGGGAGAGAAGAATCTTTCTTTTTTCAAACACTTATTTAGCTTTAAGTAAGGAAACCTTTCTTTCACGGAAATTTACACATAGCTTTAATGTGGCTTTGAGGTAATCGCAAAGGTCACCTTGGTACGATTTTGTCTACGAGGATTGAAAATTTGAAAACCATAATCCCGTTACGTGACTTACTATAACTCGCAGTGGCGAGTGGACAAAAGGATAGCGTATTGCCAAGGAGACGAGGCGCGTTAAATAGACATGGCTAAGGATTCGTTATTGTTTAGCTTCCACGAGCAGGCACCTCAGGGTCATCTTACTACACGTGGAGCATGCATTGTTTTTTGCGTTGCTTATGCATTGAACGGTGTACTTCAAAGGTAGCACAGTAAGACACGTTCTGCTTTAGTTTTTTTGTTGTTTTTTTTTTTACGTACCTGAGGCTGGACCATGAGCATGTTGAGGGCGACTTGAGGACTGCCGGTACTCCTGGAAGGCTCAAGTGGAGGGGTTTTGGCTTTTTTGTTACGCCCTTCACCCTCCACCTGTTCAACAACCGAGGATGACGACGTCGTGTTCGACAGATCGCGAACTATTTAATAGGAAAAGCAAAGAATACGCATTTTTAACCGAAGGCATTTTTCAATATCAGTAGACAAGTGTAATGATTCTAATGCTTATACGGAAACACGTTAGTTATTCGTTAGTTATTTTTACGTTATAGTTATGTATGTGCTAGTACACCAGTCTTAAAAATAATCCGGTGGCTACAAATATTCGTTCTAATGCCAGTCAGTAGAAGCATTTCTGATCATTATTGTGTTAAATGCTTACGAGCAAGTCTGACTCATTTTATGTTTTAGGAGATTTTTTGTGATTTATGAGGTCTCTTTTGGGTACGTTTTCTGTTTCTGTCTACAAAAAAATACTACTGAGGGTGGAAGCAATGTACTAAGAGTGCAAAATTTGTGACTCAATTTCTGCAAACAACTTCAATCAGGTTTTGTGTTACTTGTTCAGGACGTGGAAAACGTGACGCTACAGTTGTAGCATCGTTAGAGGTTGTGTGAATATAGGAAGGAAACAACGTCGATAGCGTTTGACGTCACATTTGCGTCATTAGATTGACGTCAATTTATGACGTCAAAGCCGTGCAGCACGAGACGCGCTCGATAAAAGCGTTGTCAGTGAAGAGCAGCGAACTTTGAATTTCCTATTATAGATCTATGAATAGCGGCTGGATCTTGCTTTTCACTTTACCATACTTTATCTAAGCTTAACTATATTTCACATTCTCTTGTAATACATTAGTAGTTATAGAATAAGCGAATTAAATATAGATAGACGAGTTAAATATAAAAGGTACAGCATTAGCATCCGATACTGTCACGTGGGGATCCTGGAGCTTATTTTGTACGGTTGGACATAACAAGTTCCTCGTGGTTTTTATTTTGGGAACCTGGCAAATACACGCACGTGGTTTGGCACAGCAGTGATATTTTTTAAGCCGATGCGGATAGCGACCGGCTGATAGCCACGTGCGTTGTATACCCCCGTGATGTTTACTAGTGTGTAGCATTACTGAATTAGAAGTCTCTTTCATCAGCTTTCTTTCATCGATAGAAGCACGTTTCCGCAAGAAATGTTTCGTTTTCGAAGTTCGAACAAACGGGAAATATAAGGTTTAAAGATGTACCTGTAAGTGCAAGGTCCCAATTGACTTCCTGTAAGTCGAGGATATCGTTAAGCCAGGCGTCGACAAGATCGCCGGTACTGCCCGTACTATTACTACTACTACACGGTAAGGGCGTCGCCGCCCACGACCAGCACGTGTTGACGAAAGCTTGGTTACTCGCCACCGACTCCCAATCGACCTGTTGTGTTCCGAGAGTCCGACTTGGGCAATTGGCTTCACCGATGTCTGCCCAGCAAGACAAACCAACGCGCCGCGGAGGAATCGTGTAACGCATGGACGAAACGGCTCAGTTTGAAACCTTGTCACGTGTCAATAAAAACCTCAGAAAGTGACTTGCGATGAACAACATTAATCTCCTGGGCTAAAAACACATTCGTTGAGAGGCTTTCGAAAAATGCAGACTACAGCGGGATTTCGTTGAGGTGGTAAACTGTCTATCACAAACACGGCCCCCGAGTCTGCGATGTGAGATCCGTTAGGAACCGCACGACTGCTGGGCCAAGAAATGACTGTGTCGGAGCCAGAACGAGCGCATCCTCATATAAAATACCTACCGCGCCCAAAAACCCGTGACGTTGCGCACTACCCGAACATGCACGCGGGCAGCCAATCGGAACGCTTCCTCCTCCACATGAGTGACGTCAAACCACTCCCTGACGTCATGTGTGGGTGAAGATTCTTGGATAGCCAGGGAGTGAGCTCACTTGCTGACGTCTTCGATGACGGCGTAACTGTGACGCCATGGATGCTGCTTATCCTTTTGTGTCCGTTGCCTCGCTCTGTATCTGAGGGCGTCGTCGGAAGAGTGCTGGATGAAAAGCTCCGGCGTTTCCTTGGAAGCGAGACCCAAGATTAAACTGCCTTCTTCTACGAAAGATGAGTGTTTAATGAACAGCAATGCTTGTTTTCAATAATACAGAGAACAGTGGTAATATTTGCGTGCTTTTACGGTTGCTTTTATTCCGTACTGAACAACGTTTCATACCTGGCCGGAAGAGTTGAACGGAAAATTGAAAGACAATGAACGACCGAAACCCATAGTTAGAGGACAGGGGAGCAGCTTGACGTAGAAAGCTGGGTAGTAGATTATTTATATGCGACTAATACGTTACATTATGGAGTGTATCACTGGGAAGTTGGACGATTCGCTTCCTTTATTTTCGTGCGGGTTTGCATGCTGTCCAGCAGGACAAGAGCTATTCATGAGAGTTTGGGTTATGCATCAACTTCCGGCGACTACACCACGGAGGCTTTAGCGATCAGTTTTGATGCGGAGAGTCGGAGATTTTGACTCACGCCATCATTTTGTATTTATTGCTGGAGGAGATGTCGGTGGAAAGCTTCACAGGAGAAGTAGATAGAGAGCAAGATGACTGGATCAGGGGGGGAAGCTGATCAATGCGTTAGCAACCAGATAGTGTGCATGTGTTCTTTTGCTTTGCTTCTCCACTTGACGACAGGAGCTTTTACAATAACGAAACGATCTTCGTACTTACGATTTGCTGCACTTCATGACTTCGGTAATCGAGATAATAATTAAAAGAAGCAGGAATAAGTCTTTTGAACCGTGACCGAATTTCAAATGCATTTTCATAGATATTTTTTATCAAATGACATACAACGCTTTTTTTTTGCCGTGCTTTTCTATGTGAGCCTATTTCGCCTGGGTGAAAAGTAGATGATCCAGTAAGAATATTTTTGTGTTAGAATCAAAGGGCAAGTGAAAACTCAATAACTGCAGTAACGTTTTTATTAAATTAAGCGACATGGTGGATTCTGGAGCAGTCTTCTTTTGTTCAAAGTGCAACTGCTTCCTGCACACCTCGCTCATGTCGAGGTTAATACGGTGACAAATGCTTATGCAGTACTTTGTATGTACTCAGTAATCGATAATAAATTACTGGCGTGGGAAAATTATACACCTGAAAAGATTCACTTTCCTGCAGAAAAGAAAAAACTAATCAACGGACAAAGCAAATGCTTACGAAAAAATACATTTCAATGGCACGTTTGCAATTCGCAACGAAGCTCTGGGTCAAAGAGTGCGAAGCTGCAATATGGGGTTTGCGGTTATAGTAGGCTGCAATGTTAAAATCGTCATGAACATCCGTTGACGTTCTGGACGTCCGTGACGTTTGAACGTTGACGCGATTGTCAAGCGTAAAATAGTTCATATCGCAAGATTCGTGTATGCAACGACATGCGAAACGGAATAACAGAAAGAAATACGAGACATGTTTTCAGAACGTCAGGTGTGTGGCGGAAATGTGCAGTAGAGAACGCAAACCAGCTATTTCATAATGAAAAAAAAATTCACTGAATGGCTTTCAATATTAATATCCAATTAAATTTTCAGAAATTAAAAGCATATTGCTAGTACCATATATGTTGTGAGTTGACAAGTATTTTCACAGCAATTCGAGAGCTTGTTCGCATTAAAGTTGTGTGTTTAACTGGTGTTCATACCATTTTTCGTTGAGAATTAAATTGAAGAATTGCGACCTCTCTGACATCTGTCAGGACTAATCAATACTTCTGAGTTTGTAGAATTGTTTTGCCACGCGTCACTGCCTAAGTACACAAAAGCACGTGAGAACACTATGACACCCGCCAAGTGTTAGTGCACTGTAAATCAGTCGCGTAATTTATTTTATTATTGTTAGGACTGTACAAAAATACTTCCGGGTACGATGGGTGAGGTGAAAGATGATTCTTTTACTAGAAAAGATAACGTTTCTTACAGTATTATTGAGTCAAAAGGAACCGGAAACGCACAGCAACTTGAATCCAAAGAAAACCCCTTGTTTTTCTTAGGATTTAACTTGTCATTATTAAGCAGAACTTGGCAATTCGCCTTTTGTTCTGTGGGAGTATTCATATTCTATATATTCTACGGCTATCTCCAGGTAAACTACTTAGAAGTTTTCGTTTGAAAATTAGTTCGTATGCATGATATATTTATTTCTCCATTTTCAATTTGAACCAATCCTAGGAACTTATTTTCACTCACCGAGAAATCAAGACGTATGGTCTTTATGTTACATTCTACCAGTTTATTTTGTATTCTGCCTTCGGCTGGGTTGAATTTAATGCCACTGGTCACAAAGAAAGAAGGTAATCAAAGCGTAAAGGAAACCTTAAATACACTTAATATTTTAACACTTTTTAATTAGAATTTCATATAAAACGTATGTCCTCCTCGCTTTGCTAACAGTGGGTACTATGGCACTCTCAAATTCCTCATTAGCCTACCTAAATTACCCTACTCAAGTACCGTTAAATCCGCTCCTTAGAACACAATAAATAAATTCATTGTTTCCAACAAGATTATTTTCAAATCCTGCAAGTTAATCCCAGTTTTGATTGGTGGAATTGTTATCCAGAAAAAACAATATGGCAGCATGGATTTCATTGCTGCCACAGTTATGTGTGCTGGTTTGATTTGGTTCACGCTTATAGACAGCCACATCTCACCCAACTTCGATATAACAGGTTCGATTTGAGTTCTTCTTGTTACATATTGAAGTTCAGGCTTATGTACACTTCTTCAAGGTATTATTATGATAACCTTTGCCCTCCTGGCTGATGCCATAATTGGAAACGTGCAAGAAAAAGCGATGAGAGCTACCGGTGCACCAAATTCTGAAGTCGTTTTGTATTCTTATAGTATTGGAGTTGTTTATATTTTTTTCACGTTGGCGGTATCCGGCCAACTTGTTCCTGCTATTCATTTATGCAATCAGGTGTGGCTTTCATTAGTTTATGTGCGATTTAAACATGCAGTTGGGTTGGGTTCTGTATTGAGTAGTACCGAAAAGAGTGTTACGGATATGGAGCGCTGTACTCTATGACAGGATACTTGGGAATCAATTTGGTGCTGACGCTGGTTCGTACTTGTGGCGCTTTCGCCGCTGTGACTGTTACAACATTCCGAAAAGCCTTTACAATGGTTTTGTCTTTCATGATGTTCAGCAAACCTTTTTCTGTTGAGTAAGGTTGCCCTGTTTCGTATATAACATATTTCTAATGAAGTTGTACGTGCAGGTATGTTTGGGCCGGTGCTCTAGTATTTGTAGGAGTGTACATGAATTCCTTAGCCAAAAAGCCCGACTGGAAAGACCCGTTTGCGCGTGTTAGATCATTTTACAGAAGTGTACGGTTGTCATTTGTTCCTAAAAGACACTTGAAACTAGTCAGCTCTGTATAAAAGTATTATCTTCTGTTCAGCTTCCGATCCTTTGTGTGTTCAAGAAAATATTGGAAATTAACGTTTTGCGTAACCATTTAGTTTGTGTTCTTTGTATAAATTTGTATCCGCATAATATCTTTTGGTGAATCAGTCGTTACGAAAGAAAAATAAAAACAAGTTTTAAGCGAGAAAATCGTAAGCAACTTCGTTTTATTACGTAATTTTGTATCTCTTTACGCCTTCTGTATCCGTTCCGTAAACAAGTGGACACGGCAGTGCAAACATAATGCAACAGCTTGTACCGCTGTGCATATAGTGTAGCTGGAGCTTACTTGAATTTCGTAAAAAAGTGTCGTAGAAATCCCACACTGAACGCAGTAGAAGCGAAAATGTCGACAAGACTACAATGATGGGGAAATATATGTAGTAATCTGACCCCTATTTACAGATAGTCCATGTTGGCCAGTGCTTCTCAACAGTGGGTAAATTACCCAAAATTGGGTAAAAGCCAATTGGATTAAGGTAGCGGAGTTCATCTGAAGAAAATTTGAATTTAAAATTTCGTACAATTTGTTTCGGAGAAGATTTTCGTCCATAAGAACTGAAATGCTAAAATGACGTCTTCCCTATCAATTTAGTTGTGCTTCTACTTAGAAGTATTTTCATTTGAATGTTACGTGCTAATTACCGAGGTATTTGGAAATTAAGCATTAAGTAAATTATGGAAAACATTTTACTGCCGATTTCTGAAAATAAAGTTAGCTATAATAATCACTATAGCTCACCGTCAGTATTCTTTACAAAGTATTATTAGTAAAATTTTAACGAGAATAATGTCGGTGTTTCTAGGGAAAGATTTTTCACCAAAATTAACATTGACTGTACATTTAAACGACGTTTAAATAACGTATTGACCAAAAGATAAGTTATATCTACCAGCCAGGCCGTAACCAGAATGTTGGTTCGGAGGGTGGGGGGTCGGGAGGGGTTTGACATTTGCAGTTTTTTTTTATGAAGGCTACATGATAGGTGATAGTAAATCATAATACTAGCAATAAAATAAATACCCTTATGAGGAAATTATAAAGTAGGAAAATGTCATTGTTTTTTATTTTCTTCACGTGTATTATGAAATTTCACTCGCATTCTTATCGTAAAATGACAGTAAGCTTTATTAGCGCGTAAGATTATTACACTAATCTTTTGAAGACACACAAAAACCTCCTGTAAAACCGCAACTGAAAATAGCAAAATCTCGCTATAATGAATCCTCTGGAAGGCGAAAGCTACTCGATATATCCGTGATTGCAAGTTTTGGTATTGCATGTTTTTCTTCTGTGCACACGCGAAGCCTGTGGGTTGTTTTACTTCTCCGTAATAACGGATAATTGACTAAAAAAACTTCGTTATGGCGATATTTTTCTTACAATGTGTTGAAGAGCTTGTTCTGCATAATCTGTAAAGCACTTATTTTTTTTTTATTCTCTGTCCTAACAAAAGATTCGTAAGGTGTTTTTTAACAAATTAAATCTTACCGCTAAACCTAGTCAATAAGCACTAGTTTTACCCACAAGAAAAGTGAGCAGAACAAAAAATAACTGTCCCCTTCCTTTCCATGCACAGAGGTATACAGAGAGAGCGACCCTGTTAAAAGGCTGTTCTAGAAAAATAGATTGAAAAGGATGAGTTAAAAGTGGAAACTCAGGACCGAAAGTGGAACTCATGCCCTGATTGGCTGTGAAAATGAGCTCGAAACCAGTTCAAATGGGGCGTCAACAACTCAGTATGGGTTTCATGGACAAAGGCGTCGTCAAGCTGTTTTCACCCACCCCTCGTGGGACTAGCCTGAGGGCTTTCAAAAGTGAAGACAAAAGTTCCATAAGGAGGAGGCCCAGTGCTCTCTCTGTACACCTCTGTTGTTCCATGTAATCTACCGTTCCGTACGTACTGTATAGTACAGTACCGTACTGTACAGAGCAACAAAAAAGTGTACATAGCAAGCCACATAGAATCATGCTTCTCGAGGCTGATTAACCTTTATTACGCGCAGAAGGAGCTCCAGCAAATCGCTTGTGAAGTGAAAGGCTTCTTTCGTAATTACTCCAGATTAATCAGCCTCAAGAGGTTTAATTAAAACTCTGGTTTGCTATGTATTTTTTCTCAGTACATTACATTGCGTTACTAACCATTCAATCATAAAGCAAGTTAAGAATGTTATAACTTTATAAATTAACAAGTTTTAATCTGTAGAGAATCCTTTTAAAGACCTTCGAATATATCGATTTTTTTCATCTGTTCCCAGTGGATTCGTCTTAACAAGATTCTACTGCAGCATATTTCCCATTCCTTTTCTAGGTCCGGTTCGTCTAATCGTTTGTTCGCGGTTCACACTTTTATCATGGACTTAGGGCCGGTGTGTTGAGGAATTTGATTCAACTTCCACTGAATAAATTTTACGGTCGTGTAGTCTCGTTTCATTTTGTGCTCTCATTATCAATAAATAATATCTCAGTTATTGATTGATAATCTTAACACCCCGATTCTAGGTATTCTTCGAAATTTACGATATTCTAAAATTTCTCTATTGTTATGCCCATACAAAAACACCCGCGAAAACATGTTTTGATGTGTGATTTCTTTTCTAGGAGCTTCAATGGAGCTGTAGGGCACATAGTATGGCCTCCCCGCCTGCCGAAACAACAGAAGAGGGCCAAGTTCTTTCCAAAAAGCTCATCGGAGGCTATTTATATAAACTTGTCGGCGTTCCCAAGCCTTCTGGTAATAATCTTCGCCGTGTTACTACGTCATCTGTTCACAACACATTATCAGTAACACAGTCATCAGCAAGCCCTTCCCAACCCTGTGGAACGTCTAGTTATACATTACCACCGTATATCCTAGGCCGCCAGGTCGCTGAACGAGCAACCGAAGTTTCCGCGAAACCGCGTTTAGGAGTTAAAGTCCCCAATCTTAATCTTTCAAGTCCCATCTTGTCGCGCGAAGAGCTTTACGAAGAAGTCGCCAAACGTTCTTCTGCCCTAGGCGCCATTTCACAGAAGCTTGTCCGTTCGCTTAATGCGTCACCTACAACGCGCTCGTCCCACCTGGTTAATCCGAAAGTAACCGTCTCAAAAAGTACATCGCGCCCTAAACAGCGTGCTGAACAACCAGAACAGCCGGGTCTCGTGAAAAAGAAGAAACCAAACACTGTCGTTGTCATTTTTAACCAAACCCGGACACCCGGACAACGTACATTCGTGACCAACCATCCGCACGCAAGCAGCTCTGCCTCAAACGAAAAAATGGCACAAATTGGGACAACTGTAGAGACAACTATGTCCAAGCGTACTTCCAACAATCCGTCTCCGGTCGAGAGTCCCGAAGAGGTAGTTGTTTTACCCATCTCCGAGACATTCCAGGACGATCTAGTTACCGATGGTGAAGAATATGCCATGGAAGTCGTAATTCCCACCAGCGAAACCGCAGAACATGAGTTAGCCAACGTTGCCGTGGCAGACGGCAGTGACAGGGTGGAAGATGTTGAGGCAGCAATTGCCGCCCTACACGGAGAAGGAAGAGAAGAGGAGCACCGGAAGACAACGGAACCCTCAAACGCAGAGTATCGGACGCGAATGTTAAGCCCCAACGCAAGTACTGAGTCTGTCGTATTAGTAGACTCTGTAAAATGCTCAGAAAACGCAGAAACACCCCTTAATGACACGGAGAATGCAAGGACGTCTGAAGGAACAGTTCCCGTAGAGAATGCTGCCGATACCGGGCCTGGACCATCGGGGACACCCAATGTGGGAGAGGAAGTGGCGTTGCCGACTGGTACCACTTTAGTATCGACTGGCGACGCAAAATGCAAAACGTCGTTGCCCGGCGTCTCGAAATCACCGACGGAAGAAGAGTTTATTAAAACTCGTCGTACACCGCCGAAAACTGCTGCACAGACTGAAACGCCACAGACTTTGCAGCAGCCAGAAACTTCTACGACTTCTGTACTAACAACTGCTCCTTTCCACACTATTGTAAATGTTCTGTATGGTGATAGTGAGACTTTAAAAGAAACTGCGAGCGTTGCAGAAACTGAGATGGAGCCAACCGAAAAAGTTGTTGAAGAATCCGACATGGAAATGGTCGGAGATAGTTCAGCACAAGTTACTCGACAACAGACTGTAGGCAAAGGTAGTGTCCGCGCCAAAGGGTCGCTACAAAACGGGGGCTCTCCGCGTAAAACTTCTTCCGTCTTGCGTCGGAAGAAAAGGAAGTTGACCGGCACGCGCTTTGCGCGGAAAAGCGAAGGGAATTCCGGCGATAAACCGAAGTTCTCCCGAGATCTGAGTAACTTGTTTTCTGATGAAGGAGTGATTAACATGCTCAATGCCAGTCAGGCCTCTACTGGTAGGCGTAGATCGGCGCCTTCAAATATATCAGGAGGCTTGAACGCGTTGCCGACAAATTTACTCTCGAAAGGTTGCTTGAACGCGATCCAACGCGTCACCAAAACCTTAAGAAGGAAGTCATCTTCACGCATTGAAAAGACCAGTCAAATAGCGAAGCCTCGTAGAAAGCCCTTAGCAACTTCGCGAGCTAAGGTGGAAGTAGAAGACAAAGTAATTCAGCAATGGGAAGCTTTACCAGCGCCTGGAAGTAAGAATGGACACGTGGTTTATGTTCCAAAAAAGAAAGCACAGAGTGCGACCAATGCTCCAAATGTTGTACGACGATCATGTACTTCGGAGGAATCACCCGAGCCCCAAGTCAGTCCCAGTAGGAAGAATAAAACACCAGTAGATAGTAACGTGGAAAAAGACAAACCATCCACTCCGGCAATCAGTTGTGGAGATGAATCGCAAGTTATGAAAAAAAGAAGGAAAAGGAGAACGCTAGAAACAGCACCAGATTTTCCCAACAGTGATGAAATGGAGGCTCTAGTATCGCCTAGAAAGAAGGGACCTTCACTGCTGGCAGGCTTGGAAAAACGAGAGAAGGAGAAGAGTCTTTCGTCATCGTTGCTGTTTGCGGTGCCTGGAACGTCTTCCAGTAAGAAACTTTTTTTTTCCTGCTCTTGGAGTACTATAAATCGGTATTTAAATGTTTAGTTTAATTTTAGAAATTTGTCTTAGGTACAAACGACTTCGTTTTGCCTCCTGTAAGCCCGGATAAAGGTAAGTTCATATGAGTGACAAGGTTAGATTTAAGAGAAGAGATAGCGGAAATGATTGCGGCCGCTTAGTCAACATGACCCATCTTTAAAACCCAGACAAACTAATTAATAAAAAGTGAGGGTATTCGGCGAACTAGTACAACCCGGCTAGATCGTTTGGAGTGAGACAGCACTTCATCGAGTCGTAATTTGCATTCTATACTGTGTCTTTCAGTTTTGAAAACTTAATAGGTCTTTCTTATATTGGGACATTCCTAAAGGTTTCTCGCTATAACGAGATCTTCGTGGCTAACTATAAAATTGTTCTGTGTGTCCAAACCTATGTTGTGTAGGCTAATGTTTACGTGTAATTTGTAATGCCCCATTATTTATTTTTTTTTGAGTAATTGTAATGTACTCGTTACTTTTTAAAATTATGTACTCGTTGCTTTTTAAAATTAAAACGTAATTCATTCATTATATTTGCTACCTTTGAAATTGTAATGCAATACTAAAACAAAAAGGACCTAATTGGATAGTCACAATTCCCTTAGCCATTTAGAAAGTAAACCACACATAGCACTATGCGAAATACCAATGTGACACCCGAAGAAGATAAAATGCTTGTGTTTCATAGAAAATTTTCAAAATTAGACTGATACTTAGTGTAAATATCCATTTTAATAATGGCAAAGCTATGTGTTACTTTCCAAATATAATTGTAGTAGTGCTGGTTTTTCTCCAGATTACACAACGCTGACCCAAAGTTTCGGCAAATCCAACATCTTGATCAAAAGTAATAAGCTTTTTAAGTTTGGAGCATTTTTCGTCAATTGAATGCATGTGTCTTTCTGGGTAACGTTCATCAGATTCGCGTAAATTGTCTTTTGAGTTTAAATCCTCCAGCTTAAAAATTCTTCCCATTACACGAAAAACAAATCTCACGGAGTAAGCAAGTGTTCTGTTAGCTTCTTTTTCTGTACGTTGCTTTCTGCCTTGTGCAGTCAACTTAATTTCGCGAAAGTAACCCAAAACATGCAGCTTAGCTTAAGAATTATATTGAAGGTTACCTTGCATTAGTGCTAGAGCCAATGCTGTGTTGAAGAAGTATTTTATGCAAAGCTTATGTTGATTTGCTTATTGACCATTGCATATTATTTTGTACGGAAGCTGGGGTCAGTAGGCGAAATAGTCGCGTTCCCGTTGTGTGATTATTATTTTTTTCGTGCTACCGTATTGTATAACTCCGATCGTGTTTCAAGAATAAGTTGCATGTTCAAATTAGATGGCCGTTAGGCCTTAAATAGTGTTTCGTGTGAACGAAATTGTTGTATTTGAATTCCATATATCCGTGTGCAATTATACAGTCGTCCGATAAAGATCTGTTGACCTCTTGCGTTAAACAGCCGATATTACACTATAGTCGAGTTTCATTGTAGCTAATTTTTAGTGTTTTATACTCATTTATGCTTCAGTACGACAGTAGACGCTTTCAGAAAGTTTTTTCATACACAAATGATTAGCTCTAGTATCAACAGTTACATTGCTATGAAACATTGATTTTATATTTTTTATGGAAGTTCATTTTGTAGTCTCGAGAAAGAAGCAGCCCTAGAAGCACGATATATTATTTCACAAAAAAGAACACACGTCAGCAAATTGGCTTTATTATTTAGTATCTCTGTTTCGTTGTCATTTGTTCTTTTTTATTTTTTATAAATATTCATTAGATGTATTATAATGGTCATTGTCTTTGCGCTCACTGCGATTTTTGTGATGCGCCCTGTTATATTGTTTCTTTTATTTCTTTAGGACTTACGCGAGTTTTGAACAACCTCGAGCAGGAAGAGCAACAGAAAGCGAAACGGAGGTTAATGAGTCTTGGAACTAAATGTGAAGAAGATCATGGTGGTAGTTTGCGTACAAGTTTGAGACAGACGGAAGGCTCCTTTCACTACAAGGAAATCATCTTACGAAAACACGACAACTTTGTACATATATTACTTAATCCTACATCTACCACGTTGAAAAACAGTTTTAATGTACAGGTAAGATGTCGAACGTATTGAGTACGAAAGATGCTCATTAAAGTAAAAAAAAACATATGCAATAGGTGTTGAAAGAGTTCCGCGAAGCCTTACAAAGTCTGAACAAAGATTCGACTTGCAAAGTTGTCTTAGTAACTAGCCACGGGTCTGTATTCTGCCAAGGAATTGACATACATGCCTTAGTACAGTCGATACCTGAAAAGCGGAAAAAGGTGGCGGAGGAGACTGCCACCGCGTTGAAGGAATTCCTTATCGCCTTAGCCCAGTTTAATAAGCCTTTAATAGCGGGGGTTAATGGAACTGCCGTAGGTCTGGGTGTCACGATTTTGCCTTTCTTTGACGTCGTGTGGGTGTCCGAGAAAGCGACGTTTTACACACCCTACAGCAAGTTAGGACAAGTACCCGAAGGTGCTGTGTCCTTAACCTTTTATCAACAACTTCGCCAATCTTTGGTAAATATGGCAACATATTTCGAAATAAAAACGACTTCTAATCAAAGGAACGTATTGTAGACCAGTGTATTGCTATACGAGGGAAGATCAGTAACGGCTACTGAAGCTCTACACCAAGGCTTGGCCAATGACATTTTGTGGCCTTCGAAGTTCCAAGAAGAACTCCTGCCTCGTGTGCAGTTAATGGCGAACCATTCTTCGCAGGTATTTTTGTCAGATAAGTGTTCCGCTTGTTGGAGGCAGTTAATGGAGTCATTGACTCGAAGAGGGGTAAACGTTGTTGATGTTTTGCAGCACACTTAATGCACTGAGGAGAGTTTAGTGTTTGCACGAAGCAAGGTAGGCTGGGCCTGTGTAATGCATCTGTTGAGTATCATGTAAGGCGCGGTCTGCCAAAACGCAAATCGTCCCTTTAGGACATGTGCAGCGATAATAGGTGGAGAAGGTATCGGCTGTGACATAACCACAAAAGTCTCGTGCTCGGCAGCGTCTCAGCTATCCAGAATTTCGTTAATGTGTAATTAGCAACTCCCTAGAATATTTAATTTTTTATTTATTTATTTTCTTACTTTGCCACATTGATATGAAGAAACGGAAACTTGGTCCCCGTGTGCGCCTATACCGTTTTCTATTGCTACACGATTCCAGGAGTGATTAGGTGGGCAGCGACAATTTACTTTTGTACTTGGGTGAACCATAAAAGCATTATGGAGGGACGTAGAATGAGTTTGGCTCGAGTTTGAAACGTGAAGAGTGAGAGATGCCGCTCTTTGATCTGGAGTACAATTAGGCAGCAGCGTTAGCTCTTCGCAGAACTAGGGTAAAAGAGTCATATGCTTTAGTAGCTATTTGACATGTAATGCGGTCAATCACCTTCATTTGAGCTCTGTTATTTAAATTCATACTGTAAGTCACTCCCTTCTTGGAACGGACGAGGGTTTCTGTGGTGTTAACGAAGCCAGTGGACCAGTCAGAGGGGCATTCAGATCGATCTGCACATCGGCAATGCCGGTAGAGTATAGCGGGCATCCAGAATCGTTGCTGTAGTAAGCTGCACATGGTAGTAGGACTTTCACATATTGGCAAGTCACGTTCGCTGCGAATCTAAAAGGAGCAGTAAATTTTGTCTTTTGTTTTCCTTTTCGATGTTACAAGTATGGATGTTTACTTTGTTGTTCGAACAGTTATTAGTGAGTCATTCTGGGCTTAAGAGTTTGAATGAAATACTTTACCCCAGGTGGGAAGATCACAACAGGATCATGGAGACCTGGATTACACCAAGCTAAAGTGAACAAAAAGTAGAGGACGAGGAAACGCATTACTTGTCGCTATCAAGGCTTAGTGCGACTGTCATAGCGAGTTTGGGAGATGTTTTATTTATAACCTGGCAAAGTTCCGTACAATGCTATTTTGAGAAAAAGGAACGAGGCCATTTGGAAAACTAAGGCGATTTTTTAAAGCAGACAAATGAAGATATCGAATTTTCGAGTGTTTCTTGGCTTTTTAATTGGTTTTGTTAAGAGTAATCGTTTCTTGTTCGTCAGTTTAATTACACTTGTGATGTTTTATCATTTTGTATTTTTCGGAAATTTTTGTTTGTGAATTTTTCGTCAGTGTTCTTTCCCCAAGTGTTAATCTGTATATGTAGTCTGTGTTAATCTTAAGGTGTATCTCTCAAGCGGAATACCCAGTCTTCCAGAGACTGCCATTCTATATATTTTTACCTGTTTTTTAAATATTTGTGAATTTTTTTTTAGGCCATGGAGGCTACGAAAGCATTATTAAGGCATCCTTTACGGAGTCGTTTGGAAGCTGTGTTAAATGGAGAATGTCGTTTATTGGTGCAGCACTGGACATCTTCGGAAGGTCAGCGTTTGATGAAAACATTTTTGGAAAGTGAAAATGTGGTGCTCTGACCCTCCATTACAGAAATCGGCCACACGATTGTATCCAGCTTGTCTGTATTGTGTGCTTTCACCTTTCCTTTCTGAATAGTTTTTTAATAGCATTCTTCATGACAAAGCTGGTGTAGATAACGCATGTGTCATATATCTCTTAAGCCGGGGCTTGTTTTCAATCCCATCACAATCTTTGTTTCCGAAATTCACAACATTATGTAAAGTGTGATTTCAGATCCTCCAAGAGTCTTGTAACACGTTATTGATTAGGTCACCATACGCTTCTGTTCTTACATAAATTAGATTTTGTTCTTTTTAGTTGCTTTCTAACGTTTCAAGGTGTGATTGCTACGTTTGCTATATTTTCTGAAGTAAAGAAACATTGTCACGCTACATTGGTTAGCGAAAAACGTATACATTTTTGAATCATTGTTAACGAAATTTATTTTCGTAGTACAAGTCACCGAGTACAAGTATAACGAAGATTACTTTATTTAGTAAAACTCTGTAACATAATTTGCACGATTTTAAATCAGAATATTATAAAACTATTATAGATATCAAGCGAAAGTATTTGTCGTTTTTTTTTTCACCTTCGCATCTTGTAATTTCCTTCAGAAATGGCGCTTTGTGATACAATCGAACCATTTAACCGACTTGGGGTGGCTTCCTACTGAATCTACTGTCCTGTTTTAGTTTCATTCGTTCAGTGAAGGCAGAGATAGGTTTGCATCATATTAGTTTACTGCACAGTATTTCAGCTTTGAATATCATTCCCAATCGTCTACCTTACTGCAGTCCTTCTCAACAGTGAGTAAATTACCTAAAATTGGGTTAAGTCGTTTTTATTTGGGTAAGAGATACCATAAAACATCGGAATAGGAATATTTTAAGATTTGGTTCTCTTAATATTTTCGGTTCGAAAGAATCGAAATGTCTAGGCTAAACTTCTTATGGCGAGCTACGTGTTGTGATTTTCAGAAAATCGTGCTGTAAATAGGAATTTTTTCATCAAAAGTTCCTTACGGTTGTAAAAAGCTCGCGTAAATACAGTTGATCTTTTAAATGTATTTAGGCTTTTTGAAGTGCGTTTTGGTTTGTTTAATTAAAAATATAAATTTGAATATGTTTATCAACAACAATATCCAATATTGACTTCGACAAATTAATGTAATTTATTAAAATGATTAACCAGAGCTTTGGAGCGGAGCCTAGAGCAAGAGTGCGGAGCAGTAGAGCAAGGGATTTTTGCTCCGGAGCAACCAAAATTTTTCTTGCTTCAGTGCTCGATATTTTCGATAAATTTCTTTTTATCCGTTCCAGTTTTAGCAAACTGGTGCTTTAACCGACCGAAGTCTCGGATTTGCTACCACCTTCGCTGAGGATGAACTTAAGGCCTTTGAGCCCTGCCTTGTCTCCAGTGGCGCAGCCAGGGGGTAGGCCCGGCAGGCCCAGGCCTACCCCGAAATCCATAAAAAAAAATTCTTGACTCCTCCTTTTCGCAATTGTAGGGGCAAATTGAGGGGCGTTTGAGTGTACAGGCCTACTCCGAAACAAATTCCTAGCTGCGCCACTGCTTGTCTCATGATGCAATCCCTTACAAAAAGGTGTGACGCCAAATGGTTCTTACCTCCCGGTTATATGCCTATGTATCGTTCGCAAAATGAGACAACCGTAGCCTACTCTGGTTTAAAAAAAAAAAAAAAAAAAAAAANAAAAAAAAAAAAAAAAAAAAAAAAAAAAAAAAAAAAAAAAAAAAAAAAACACTTTATCAAGGTATTACGAAAGCTGACCATAGGACAGACAATCCATATGCAAGATCAGAGCTAAAACGAGGGCGCTTAAAATTTCGATGAGCGCGATAGCTCGTTCCATGTTTTTGCGAGCACAAGCGGAGAGCAAACGAGAGGACGCTCGCGACTAGAACGTCATCTAATGGATATTTCACTTATTCTTTTTTTTTCGTGCATTTAGAAAAGGCAATTCACTAGTTATGTGAGTTGTTCTATCTATCCAGTGTTTATTGGCTGTGTCTTATGCTCTTGTGGTCCAAGGTAGTACAGAAGATCAGGCGGTGCTATGTTTAAATGGCCTTAAGCCATTTTAATCCATGGACTTTTGAGATTTTGCCCCTCCTCCTATTTGTTCCCTAACAAGCAAAACCTAACTTATCGAAGATTATCATTACCTAAGAAAACCTAGCTTAATGAGATCGTTCGTCTCCCATTCCTTAAACTTTTTATATCCTTGAGTTCTTGTACACTTATTTTATAAATATTCGTGAAAAGACCGTGGGAAATTGGAAAAGTTAAGTTAGTGAAATTTCGTTTAAGTTAATCCCAGTTTTTGAGTAGTATTTTACTTAAAAAAATAGTAATTTTCGAGAAAAAATACTACATTTCAAGTCAGCCGGGGAAAAAATCATACGAGCGCAAAGCTGAATCAATCAACTATAGTATTACTAATTATAAACACAATATTAGTAATTATTTTTGACTATTTTCTTCGTTCCTCATCTCGTGACGTGACGCGTATCACGTGCAAATAGAAGATAAAAAAGACATAAAAATTGGCAGCCTCTTGAGGGAGACCATAGCAGCATATTATCCAATAGTGACGGCGCGTGGGAAACCAGCTTAAATGTACAACAAAAATTGCATTAAAAAGCAAATAATAAATAATTATGTATGTTCCACTTGAACTTTTGCGTCGGCTACACTTTTAATTTTATTATAGATAAAGAGCTCCAAATGGCTATTGTAATATACCCAAATTCAGGTCTTATTCACCCCATAATCGAAATTAGTGCAAAAAAAAAATTCCCGTGGCTTTAGGGTATGATCTCATTAAACATAATTCTTTCGAATATGTTTACGGTATTACCCTTAAATAAATTTTTAATTCATTGGAACTTCCCGCGCTCAAGGGGAATTTCATTGGTGCGCTGCGTCATCTGTCGATACGCCCTGGAGACACTAGTCTTTGATCAGTGAAAATGGTTTGTTTTGGGTAAAGGCATGAAAGGATTTTTAAGTCCCTTTGCAAATGCTTTTTACCGCAACCTGAACCAATTATTAACAGCAAAAAAGTAGCATACCAGTTTACTAAACATGAAATTTATTCTGAGTCAAATAAAGTTGTTAGTGCTTTTCGTGTCAAGAATCTTCGATCGAATATTTTGTTGTTTCAAAAGAAAGCGGAAAACAGACGATGACGACTATGTTATTATGGACAGTGTTATAGTCACGGGATCAAAGCGTGAAGTACGATAACCAGAATATGAGTAGTATATTTTTCTAGGGATAATGTAACATGTTAAAATATATGAAATAATAAAATTTAATCATGAAAAATTAATCGAGTTGGTACCTTTCTTCTACTCGCCCTCTCCCCTTCATTACTAGTTTTCTCAACCTAACTAAAACTAACCTAATTAAAACCTAACAAAACACAACCTAATTTAACTCATTTTAACAGTCGTAACGCATTTAATCCAGGCGCGCCTATGCAAACCATAGGAAAGTCAGTGCAAAAGATAGGTCATTTATGTTAGGTTAAATTAGATTAGGTTAGTTAAATCAGGTTAGATTAAGCTCCGGTTAAGTTCAGGCATGTTTACTTGTAAGTTTAGTGCACTTTCTACCTCCGGAAACGCTTCGAAACGAACAGATCGAGGGAGAGCTGTAGAAGAAAAGTACAATTGAATTTTGAATTATACCTACAATAAAACTAGGCGTTGCGTAAATTTCACCGTAGTGATTCGACAAAGCCTCGTTTTACGCGTGAATACATAAAATCTGCATGTCATCTAAAACATTTTAGCTTAAATATTGCTCGGTGTGCATGGAATTCACGGCTACGGAAAAACCTACAAATATTTGGATCAGTATTCATTCACACACTACCGTTAGCTTATGGGTTTACAACAGAACTGGTGTCAACAAATACACGCGTAATGCGAGGCTTGCTTGTAATTGTCTTTGCACAAAAACTGTATTGGCTATACAACAGGACGATGGTTTGACGTCATGGTCCAATTGGAACGATGAGCCCAAAGTTTCTCCCTTAGAGCAAAAGATACAACAGTACCGGAACACATTGGCACAACCGCCCGATACTGAAAAAGAAGAGGAGCCTGAACCAGATTACTTTGACGGAATGATGCCACGGTTAACAAGGCCTAAACAGTTGGTTTTCAAAGCCATTGAGACGTCCTCGCAGCCTTCATCTTTTCCCAGTCGTTTAGCGTTGCGTGACGAATCTAGCACCCTACAAGTAAAGCTAAACTCTTTCGACACTTATAACTAAGTACTCCAATACATATTGCAGACAAGCGAATTAGGCGAATGGCCGGAAGAAAACACGGGAGGCTGGCTAGAGGTAGAAGACCCAGATTTGGATTCGGTTTTGCAGGAACAAAAACGGTTACAGAGACAACAGAGACTTCAAGAACAACTGAAGAAGAAACAAGAAAAGCAAGGCAAAAAAGCTCTCGCTACCAAATTAACCTAAGTCTTGTCAATACATTTTTAATTTACAACCAACATTAAAGAATGTCTTTCCCCGCATTAAAATTTATCTAGAACCTGTTTTAGACCATTGAATCCCTCCTGACTCACTTTTGTGCCCGACACACGACATGCAAATTCTAAACACTTTTCATAAGGCCATTTGTTAGCTAATCCGTAAACACAGCAAGCGTTGAAAGTATCTCCTGCACCCAAAGTATCGACTACCTCCCCTACCGGAAAAGCTGGAACAGCTATAATTTTGCCATTCGGAGTTTTGGCAGCAGCACCTTCACTACCCCATGCACACGTAACAAACGCACTAAGGAAAAATACATAGTCATCCTCGAGTAAATGACGCCTAAATTATAAACTACCTGGCTGTCGCTTGCGTAGCGAAATACTGGGCGGCATTTTCCATATCCGTGCAACCTGAGAATTTGGCAAAGTCCTTCGAGACAAAGACAGCATCCCCGTATGGCAGGAGTTTCGCAATTTGGTGCTTAACGGTCTCGATTTCCACAGAAACTCCAATTACAGGATTCATTTCATTCCATTTCTTGATGTGGTCGACCATCTTTTGAATTTCAACAATATTGTCGCTACGACCCTGTTTGAACTAAATTAGTACGTCTTGTAGCTTATTGCATTTAAACTACGATACTTCAAAATGAGCCCACTTGTATTTTGACAGGTCCAATCGCGCAAAATCTTCAAAGCAAAGTTCACGGAGACCCTTACGGGAATTTACGATGGTACGGGTATTAAGTTGTTGGTTGATTAGTACCACAGAAGTAGCAAAGCCTTCTGCTTTAAGTACGGGACAGTTCGAGTATATAATGTCGTACTTAGCAAAATCTTCTTCGATAAACCTTTAGTGTGAACATCATTCGACGTGACTTAAAGGTTAATGTAAATACTTTAATTCGTGAGAATTTGCCACTGTTGAAAGAATTTCGCACTTTTCACCAAGCTCGGACAATACGGTACAAGAATTGGAGGCGTTCCCCCCACGGCGGTTGTACATCTTTATGGCTCTTAGAAATAATGATAGTTATTGAAAGACAATTTCTTTTGCAATTCGTACCGGGTTTTAGAATCTTCCTTTGGAAAAGTATCGCATACTGTGACAATGTCTAAGCAGACAATGCCTATGCACAATATACGTCTTGAATCTTTCGCCTCCATGCCAGTCTACGTTAACGTCCGTCAAAATTTAGCTGTGCGTATGAAGGTAACTCAAAGCGCTTATCAACAGGGTGGAACTATATTAAACAATCCTGGAAAGAGTTTTCCACATATAAATGATAACATATCTTATATAACTCGGTCAACATTTACGGCTGATTGTTAAATTGTCAGTCTAAGTATTTACTTGCCCGTATGCGGCTTAGGTAAGTATATACGGGATCGATGTGCTTCACTCCGTACACTTCGGAGAAATCACGTGTAAGCCACCAAAGTTCGCCTCACAACAACCGGGAGGTCAGTATGACAATGGGATAGGGTTAGTCCCGGGATAAATTGGCATGGAACGAGGCGACCTTAAAAGTTGGGAAATAATCGTTGGGTCAAAACCGTCCTGTATGTTGCTGTAAGTAGCCCACTGGAACTATCGAAACAAGGCGTTCAGAACAGCTACAGGTTCCCTGTACTTTGTTCTCAGATGGCTGTTATTATTGTTCTTCGCTTTCGGTCGAACCGAACAGCAGAACTATTGTCTATATATTTGGTTTATATAAGATGAGATCGAGAATAAACAATAGAAAAGGATATTGTTTCGTTCTGATCGTACTCATCAGGGTGTAATGTTGTTACCACTTAGGTCATATACGCCAAACTACCAAGCAGTGAAAACAGTCAGGCTAGGTCCAAGGCAAAATAGGTATATATTTGTTAAACCTAGTTTCGCAAGAGAAAAAATATAACTTACTTTACCTTGGTCTTGTCGGATTAAAAAAAAAAAGCACGAGATACTGAAAACGCCGTGTCTCAAAATTTGATTGCGGCTTGGTAGCAATGTAGTTGTCATAACAATGACATAAATATGGCATAAAACCCGGCCCTTTATTTGCTTCTTGGTAGTGAGCAACAACGAAATTTTTCCTTGCGAGAGCCTTGCTGTTGGCTACGAGCATAGGCGTCGGAAGTGGTGTGGCAGGTATGGCAAATGCCATACCAAAGAAAACTTTGGTAGGGCAAACATATGGTTTTGCCCTACCAAAAGTGTGTCAAAGCACCCGACTCTCCCCTTCACCTTTTGCCTTTGCCATACCAATCCTGAAGTGCTTCCGACGCCGCTGGCTACGAGATATTCACAATAGGATTGCATTGGACACAACTCACGTTAAAGTGCGACGCAATTAGCAGAGGGCTTTTTTGCTTTTTTTTTAAGAAACACGGGCCAACTCAATCATCTTCCATTTTGAAAACATACAGATTTTTTAATTTTTTTTATTTGATTTTTTTACTGAATTTGGGGACAAAAGAAAAAAAATGCTACAGTCGAACTCTGATTTCGCTAACCTTGGTTATGGAAAACTTTCGATTACGTCAACCGCACTGGGGAATATTTTTATTGGCCAACAATGTGGTTTTGCGCTGATTTATTCGCCGATAGTATGAACTTTCTTGGAGGGCTCTCACGAAAGTATAGGACAAGTATTAAATACACTTTAAGTTCAATTATTTTTCGCATTAGACCTCTTTTTATTTTTCTTTATTTAATTATTATTTTTATTGCACATAGCACGTAAATCTGATTTGCCAACTATTGACTTGTCAACTACTCTCTGGGTCCCGACCGGTTGACAAAACTAGACTTCTACTGTATGTACTTCCCTTAATATTAATGCATGGGGCTGTTTGCTTAGGTAGTTTCTAATACAGAGCGCCGTATCCTAAGCCACGGGGTCATGAAATGTTTGTCTGCCCTACACCGTGGCCAATGAAGAGACTTTTCTTGTCATTTGGCTTTAATGTCCACTTCCAAACACGGAACCGGTGCAAGTAGAGAAGGTCCAAACTCCGACTTGTGGTCCAAACTCCGACAAACGCATTTTAGCTCTATTATCTTATCCCGGCTACTGAACATTGTTTTACTAACTGAAATGACTATTTCTAGAAGCTTGGTGTTAATTTTGCTTTGTTATTGCTGAGTTATTTAATTTAAAAAATTTCACACCTGTCAGACTTTTCAAGAGCTGCATAAAATTAGGCTTTTGCAAGCATATGCGTGATTATCACTTTCTCCAGCTAGATGTTTAGCTGAAGTACCAGGCTTCTCAGAAGTCTACATATAATGCGAAACCTTAACGGTGTTTGCGAGAAAAGTCCAAATTTTCGTAAAGTAATCATGTGTTAAATTTCTACTAGGCAGCGTGGTGCTAACCCGTGACACTAGCTACTGCAGTGGCGCTAGTGCTTCTCACGCCAGGCACTTTCAAAGGTTTTTAACCCAACGCAAGGAATGTCGCGCAATTGGCGTTTGGCGTATTTGTTTGGGCTATTTTTTATTATTTGAAAGTACTTTGTACATCTATGTTTCGTTGTAACTACTTTTAATTGTATGTTTCCGTTTCTTACTCCGTTTTGGGAATTCATTCATATCGTCTTCGCCAAGTAGTCAGAATTCGGACTACATTTTCAAAATGTTGATTTTGAAGAGATTTGGAAAAATTGCAATTAATAAAAGTTGCGATGACTTTCGAAGGTATTTTTACGTAAATAATGTAGGTAACACAGCTGGGTATCTACTGCAGAGGATTTTTTTATAACGCTTCCAAGACCGTTGTTTTCGAAAAAATAAAAATGGTAGACGAAATTTAGACCACTTCGTCTAATCCTTTGCGTAATATTCCGACCTACTAACTAAGGCTTATTGTATTGGCGTCGTGTACGATAATGCTTAAGAAGCAACGAGAGCGTTTCTTTGACGTTGAGTTACATTCGATTCCGACTATAATAACCCTCTATTGAAAAGATATCAGATGCAACGGACTACTTTGCGTTTATATCTTGTTTGAACTCTGGTGGTTCATTTAAGTTTGAAATGCATAGGCTATGCCGAGAATAGTTCTAGATTTTAATTTGTTTATATGACTGCTGACAGCAATGATAAACCTAGCATTTATTTTTATAAAGTAATTTTACTTAGAGTTGTTAAATTGAGCGAGGAAATATTTATAGCCCTGTAACGCACAGTATGTGTACACATTTCTAATTGTGCTATGGCTCAAAGCTAAGATAAAAATTACGAGTTATAAATTACGAATTATTGAGGTGAAGTTTCTGTAAAAAAAAATCTCCCGTTACAACTTTCGCAAAATATCAACGATAAAACCTCAACAAATTGTAATAACGGTACTCAAGAAAGCCAAGCAAAAAAAAAAGCTCTTGCATTTGCATTTCGAAAATATACGAACCATCAAGAGACGAAATCCACGCAGAAGAATGCAAACAAAATCCAGCAAGCAGGTAGAAATATTAATTGGCTAGGGAAACAAAAAATAGTTTCAACACGTCGTGACAGTTTTTTTTCTGCAGTCACAAACATATTTGTTTAGAGAATTAAAAAAAAAATCATTCAGTCCTCCTCCATGGATTTCCAAGACACTCCAGGAAGGGACCTATAAAATGGCATTGGGTGTTGCTGTAACATTAACCTTGGCCTAATATTAGTTACAGATAACCTGTTTATCTTAGATTAGTTGGGAAATTGTACATCTGTATAGTCAAGTATAGGTCAATATAAATAGGAAATGTTCTGAAGATATAAATGGTTGACATGAGATTTATCGTTGCATTTGGCATTTTTTGTGAATACTGTCAGGATGTATTGGATTTTGGGCGTCATCTTGACCGTGTGGTCAGTTCAAGGTATAAAGCGTTAAATATATCTGACTGTAAGATCCGTTAACATGTGACCTTCACCTTCGTTAGCTATACCGTTGGAAACAGTTCCTGTTCTAGTGGCTGAATCGGCGAAGAGTGATGTAGCAATTCCACAAATATCCACCCATTGCTTGGCTTGTCAGGCCGCCGTTCGAGCTGTATTTCCTATGCTTAGAGAAAATAAGACGGCAGAAGAGATTACGGAAGTAGTAGTTCCCATTTGCTTGGACTTGGGGTATACGGACCCAGTTTGCAGAGGATTAATTGTCGAAGCTGTTGTACGTTTGTTTGTCTCTCTTTCTTATCTCCTTTAATACGAAACGGTTACTGATCTTTTCTTTGTTTTTCTTTTTCAAGCCTGAGTTTATCTACATTTACCAACACCAAACAGTCGAGGAAGGCAACGTGTGTGGATTAATTTTTACACGATACAACTGCGGCTTGTCTGATCCGGAAGCATTAGAATGGATCGTTGTACCATCGAACGTAACCAAGCCCCCCGTGGTTGAGCCCATCATCGAAACAGTAATAATCAACGCCATTGCATTCGTTTGATCGTAATCTACAACCTTTTGAGTGACAGGATAATATTCCAACAATTCAAGTCCTGCACCTTTCCGATTTGCACTGGGACAACGAATATGCCGTAGGATCCTGGGCTATTTGCAAGGAGCCTCTGTGCTGTCGCCAAGATTCGACCCCTGTCCACGAAAATCAAACCATTACCGAGACTGCTGGATACTGGGGAGATTATCGTGACTGCGATATTCCAAGGAACACTCTTGTCAACGCTTTGGAGCACATATCTAAGACTCATCCGGTAATAGAGAATTTCACAAAAACTAGTTGTTCTGTCAAAGACGGTCGGGTATACAACATTTTTTCCGGTCATGTTTTAAACAAGATGACGGGTATTCAGGGAAACAATATTGCTTTCTTTATTATGGCGAACGGCAAGCAGAAGGTACAAGGGAATATTTTCATCTCTATTGCAGAACATCGACCACATTGTTTGGACTGGCGATCTCATCCCACATTCGGTCTGGAAAACAAGCCGCGAAGGAAATTTGGCTATTATTGACGAATTGGTTGACTTGTTGGCCACCTATTTCCCTAATGTTCCTGTCTATCCTACATTTGGTTTGTTTCATTTATTATAGAATTAACTCAAACTATTAATTATCTCGACTTTAGGAAACCACGAAGGCCACCCAGTAAATACGTAAGCTTGATCAGCTTGGTATTACATGAAACGGGGAGCAAGTTTTTAACACTTTTCCTTATTCTTAGTTTCCCCATGCCTGAAGTGGATCCTGAATATTCGCCATCTTGGCTCTACAATGAAGCGGACATTAAATGGTCCATTTGGCTACCTGAAGAAACCCATGAAACAATCCGCTACGGAGGTTATTACACCGCATTAGTTAGACCCGGCTTGCGTATTATTTCCATGAACAATAATTACTGCTACAGCTATAATTGGTTAGACTTTCAATCCACATAGATATTAAGGTTTTAAATCATTCATTTAGGTGGCTCTTGTATCAATCAAACGACCCAGCTTCTGGACTAGCATGGATGACTCGTGTACTAGAGCAAGCTGAAAAGGATGGAGAGAAAGTTCATATCATCGCCCACATTCCTCCTGGCAACGCTGACTGCTGGACTATTTTTGCCCGCGAATATACCAAGATCGTAAATCGATTCGAAAATACTATCACTGCCCAATTTTACGGCCACACGCACAAAGACGAATTTGAAATCTTTTACGACTCCGAAGACCCTTCTCGCGCCACAAATATCGCTTACATAGCCCCATCTTTAACTACGTATTCCGATATTAATCCGGGATATAGGTTATATAGCGTCCAAGGAGATTTCCAAAACACTAGTTACGTAAGAATTTTTTTCTTCCTATTTCGTAAATACTACAGACTGATTTCCATATTGTCGTCTAGTCTGTAATTAACCACTCTACATGGATTATGAATTTAACTGCTGCTAATCTGACCCCGGATCAAGAGCCTGTTTGGTTTAAACTCTACGATGTTAAATCAGCTTACAACATGACTACTTTAACTCCTCAAGATTGGAGTGACTTGGTGGATAAAATGCATGTCGATGATGAGCTCTTCCAAACATTTTACAGGTGTTAAAAAATATTCGCTATAAGGATTTCTGTAAAAAGTATTTTTATTTTAATTATACTAATAAATATGTCGGCTTCAAGGTACCACGTGAAGGCTGGAGATCCCGCTATGGAACGAGGCTGTGACCGTGGTTGCAAAAATGGCCTCCTGTGCGATTTGGTGACAACAAATCACGGCAATACAGATCATTGCGTTAAAACACGCTCCAGAAAGTAAAAATGATCCCTCCATGCTTACGTGCAATGTGCAATAAGTAAAGCAATAGGAAAAAAAATAAAACTTATGAACTGAAATTGCTTACCTCCAATTCAATAGACATTGAACTAGTCAACAAATGGAAAAATTCGTCAGTAAGGGAGAACTTAAAAAGGAATCAAAGAAACTGATCAAATTTGACCTGTGAAGTGATCCTAAAGGGTCAGACAGCGAAGGAGTTCGGGAATGTCACAATGTTTCCGCGTTGTACGCAAAATTACTTAGCAATGAAAAGGAGAACTTTTTAGTACGTTCGATCGATTACGTGCAAATGGATGGATATCCAACAGAACAATCAACTTTTCTACCAGAACGTCGAACACATCTATGGAGCAGATAGGGAAGGTCAAACATAGTGACATTTCCTCGGGTAGAGTTCCTTAAATGTGATTACACCAAAATACAGTGGTCTCCAGTTAACTGAATAGCGGTTATTTGAATAATCCGCACAATCGAACGAAAAGTTGTCGGTCCTATTTTAAGTTAATCTAATTCAATGTAAGCTTCTTTTATTGAAAGTGGATAATCGAATATTTCGCTTTTTTTTAAAAAAAAAAAAACATTTTAAAGTCCCGCTGTATATCTTAAAAAATTATGAATGATTTCATTTAAACGAATAAGGATCTTTGACAATAACGTTTGACACGAGAAAGCCACAATATTCCTAGAAAATGTTTGAAAAGTCTTACGCCCAAAGTAAGCTTAGCCCCCTCACTGTCATCTTTCACTTTTAACCATCGACGACATACCAATTAAATGAATTACGTCAAGCTTACGTTTAGTTGCGAGATGAAAAGAGTGAAGTAAACATTATAAAAAAAATGCTATGTATGCAACTCCGTATTTTTGAATACTCCGAACATTTAGATTCTGTCCGCCCGGTTCACAGCCCATTCAAATAAGCGAGCTGCACTGTCGATTAAAATATATGCTCAAAACTTCTGAATTATAGTTTTACTATACCTTTACAATTTAAGAAATAATTTTTCGACTCTTTTCACACATTCTCGACGACTACCGTAAACCGGGTTAATTCTGAACACGTCGTAACGCTGAACATTTTATAAAACAGTAGGAAAGAGCATGCCATCTACTACTCCTCAATTACGCAACTCACAGCAACAAACAGGGTCGCCAGACTCAGCGATAAATAGGCTTTCACGGGATACCAAAATAAGTTTGCATTTTAACACATTTAATGGCAACAAGAACTTGAATGTAAGAGACTTTTTTGACAGTTTTTGATTTTTCGGATTTTCATTACCGAAAGACAACTAAGACAGTTAGAGGCTTTGTTTTTCCACGAAGGTACTTCATCGACCAGCATTTTTGCTACCTAAATCACAATGTAGTTCCAACCTTTTGCCTCCAGGCAAACTTGATGTTAAAATTGCATAATGAACTTTGACCCTTTCCTTGCGTTGTGGCTTACGGCTGTTCCTTGGCCAGTGAGCACTGCCAGGTTAGGGAAGCGAGGAGGGGAACGCGTCGGGGTGAGGGAGAACGTGACTCGCGAAGAAAAACGCATGAAAACTTAACTAAAATAATAATAATAACACTAATAAATAATAATAATAATAATAATAATAATAATAATAATAATAATAATAATAATAATAATAATAATAATAATAATAATAATAATAATAATAATAATAATAATAATAATAATAATAATAATAATAATAATAATAATAATAATAATAATAATAATAATAATATATAAAACAGCCCCACCTCAAAGTTTAAAAGACTGTGGACAGATAAAACTATAATAGTAGTTGAATCGTAGGAAGTGCAACCAACTGAGAATGTAAGGAAATATAGCTATTAGCAGTGGCGCAGCCAGGGGGTAGGCCCGGCAGGCCCAGGCCTACCCCGAAATCCTTAAAAAAAATTATTGACTCCTCCTTTTCGCAATTGCAGCAGGTCAATTCTTAATTGAATTGCTTATATTTGTAACAGTACCGATTTTATTATTATGATGTCGTTTAGGGCTGGACTAGCTGGCCCCCCGCAAATAAAAATTTAGTTGAACTGAGGCAAATTGAGGGGCGTTTGAGTGTACAGGCCTACCCCGAAACAAATTCCTAGCTGCGCCTCTGGCTATTAGGTGCATGTACCTCTTTTTCTGGTGATCTCTTTCATACATACTTTCTTCCTAAAATAATTGAAGTCAATTTTCTTTAAGGAAAACAGTCAAATGTGTACAACTGATCCATATTAACGGCACAAAGAAAAAAATTCTCCAAATGGCTATTTCTCAATTTTCTTGAGCATTTTCTTGTTCTTTCGTAGTGTACTCATCGCAAGGTAACTTTGAACACCAGCTTTGGAAATACACTACTCCGGAAATTTGGCGGTGATGTCGGAGGCCAAAGGTTTGTGTCATTCTGCAGAGTAATCTATTGACCAAGGCCATACACGGGGGATAGGGGTCGCCCCTCCCCCCCCCCCCCTGCCGAAATTTTTATTGTATAATGGGGAAGATAGAACAAACCTCAAATGTCCAAACAAGGTGCATACGCCCCCCCCCCCTCCCCCTTCTCTCTTCCTCCTGAAACCTCCAAAACCCCTCCGAACCAAAATCTTCGATACGGCCCTGCTACTGACCCAAACCTTTTTGTTCTTCTTTTCCTTAGAAATTATCCGAAATATACAAGAAAACTGAAAATAAAAGGTTCTTTTTCGTTCAAAAGAATCTCGTTTTACGAGATGTGAGATTACGATTGGCTTCTGGAACGGACAAGATTAAGACGAACGCCGTATTGATACGGACGATGGTCTTTGTGTGGAGCACCAATGTATATTTTTAGAGATTGTAACTTCCAAACTACCACTAAAATTGTTACACTAAAGTGAGAAAAATTTAGTTCCTTGGAACTCATAATTTCCAGTACAAAACTGCGCAATTAAAAAAACGTGCACAATGTCAACACTGTGATAAGAAATCTGGCATTGCTGTTGCACGTGACATTTGTTTTCATTCGCAGGTCACAAAGTCCTGTATTTAAGTAATAAACAAAAACACGGTAAAAATGAGTAGATTTCCTGAGAAAGAGAAGCCTGGTAGACCTAATAAAAATAATGCAGCTGAATTTGACTACGAAGACTTTAAATTGGAAGCTAAAGACGCAAAAGTTTCGGATGATGTCGAAATTGCCAAAGAAATCCGGAAAGTAGAGATGAATAAGTTGGTCATAAGTTCGGATAACCAGAAACTCATTCGCGAAGTTCTAAGTGACATTCGGGGACAGGTACTCTATTAATAAATTTTGGAAACAATGCATGATTGCACAGTCTTCTTTGTTTTCAGTCTTTTCGTCACAGTGATAAAGGTTCCTATGAAGACACTGGACGCCGACTGGAAAAACATTATTGGCTAGAAGATAGAAAATTGGTAGTACAAGGTGTAACATTGCCTAAAAATTTCTATGAAAATCTTTCCGAAGAAGACATATCAAGAAATATGGCCTTAGCCAAGTTAGAAAAGTAAGTCTTTTACAGTGGAGCCTGTATACAAGTTGGTATTGAAATAGGGGGGTCTTCCGCATATTTGCGTTGCATGTCTTAAGGTATAAACTAGCAGTTTTGAAATAAGTTGAAAATGAGGTATTATTTGCCCAACTCTTGTTAGAAAACCAACACCTACCGCTACTAGGGATGTTTAGGAGTGCATGTCATCATCGCTTTAGTCTCCATTGCACTTTTTGGTTTTATTGACACATTTTAATCATAATTCTCGTTTAATAGCTATGGATTTCATACAAGTTACGCTGAAGATGCGTTAAACCGGTCCCAATGGCACATCGGAAAAGCACTCGAAATCTTAATTGGCGAATGCTTTTTCCGCAAACTTACCATCGCAGACGGAGATGCCATCAGCAATGACAAAACCTCCGACGATTCATCTGGGGTGATGGAAGCCCTCTTAGAGCAACGTGAAGATGAAAAAGTGGCTTTAAGCTCCATATATGGTCTCGCTTTCCAAGAAAGAGTTCTGGGTCGCGTTTGGCTCTTTACCCTCAGTTTACCCCATTTGAACCGCTTTCGAGCTTCTGATGCCGATGAGTTACCGACGGATGAGTTAAGCAATCCTGATCAAGTAAAGCTGTCGAAGATTTACTGTCCGTTCCTTTCCAAAGGCTTTTGCCGTTACGGCAAACGCTGCTACTACTCTCATAAGGCTCCGGCCGATGATACTCACTTGCGAGAAGCGAGGCAAGTCTCAGAAAACCAAGAGTATACCTTAGAGATTCGTTTCCCGCCTGGACATTTGTACCCGCAAGAACCTCCATTGATTGCTTTTTGCTCCAATACTGCCACTTTCCCCAGAACTTTGTCTTTAAAAATAACGCAACGTTTGTGTCGCGAAGCTAAGGAGTGTGCTAGTAATGGTGTGCCCTCCATTTTCAGCCTTATTAGTCTCTTAGAAAGCGAGGAGGAAATGGACGAGGTTGCTACCAAGTCGGACTTGACATATTCTTTTCATAAACAAGCGAATAGGAATCAAAACCTCCAATTGCCCAAAGAAACATTAAATGGTTTCAATCAGTGTGATAACAGCACTCGGGAGCGACATTTGGATTGGAAAGCCATCAAAGCTGTTAATTGTAAACTCCGAAATCGGTTTAAAGAGAAAACACGCAACGAAGAATATCACAGGTTCCAAAAAGACAGGCAGAACTTGCCTGCGTGGTTATCACGTGAAGAAATTTTAGCTAAAGTTGGTCGAAGTCAGGTCGTAGTCATTAGTGGAATGACGGGATGTGGCAAAAGTACGCAAGTACCACAGTATTTGCTTGATGCTTGGCTGTCCGAGGAGCAGAGTAAAGCAACTAGAGATCACTGCAATATATTGGTCACACAGCCTAGGCGAATTTCTGCTATGGCAGTTGCGGAACGTGTCGCCGAGGAACGCGTAGAAAAAATTGGCAATGTGGTTGGGTATCAGGTAAAGGAATAAAGTAAAAATACTTTTTAAATGTATCTAATGTTTTTATCCCTTTCTTGTTTACAAAAGATTCGACTGGAAAACAAGATGTCCGAGAATACCCGCATGCTGTTTTGTACCACTGGTATATTGCTACGCAGATTGGAATCTGATTCGGGCTTAGACGATGTGACCCACGTCATTGTTGATGAAGTGCACGAGCGAAGCGAAGAAAGGTTTGCATTTATTCTTTATGGGAGGCTTTAAATTGAGAAGAAGTTGAAATTTTACCTTTTCCAGTGATTTCTTGATTCTGGCGTTACGAGATCTGCTACCTAAACGTCCTGACTTGCGAGTTATCCTTATGAGTGCCACTTTAAATGCCCAGTTATTCTCGGATTATTTTGGTCGTATACCAGTGATCGAAATTCCAGGTAAACGACATTCCAAGTTTTACCAAATCCGTAACTTTCTCTTTTTTTACTTTAAATTTATTAAGATTTCTTGTCTCTTTAGTTAATTTATTTAGTTTTTATTGCAATTCTCGTTGCCTTACTGGAAACCTCTGAAGGACTGAAAACTTCGTGCGTTGTCGTGTTAAAATGGTAGTAAATTACTACATTAATTTTAGGAAGGACATTTCCAGTTGAACAATATTTTCTGGAAGATGCCGTGTATTTGACAAATTATTCCATGGAAGAGAATTCTCCTTTTGCCAGGAACCTGAAGTCTGATATTCCCAAATTGGACAAAGAAGTTTTCAAAGGCTTCGTGAGCAAAGACAGTCTTGGGCAAGATGAGTATCAGTTAGCTCAAGTGCAGTCTGGTCAAGGTGAATTCAAACCACCCAAAGATAAAGTTCCGGACGAAAACCTCCAACTCAAAGCTCTGTATTGGCGTTATTCATGTAAGTACTTAAAATATATCTATACGTAGTGTCCTAGGTTCATTTGTAATAACTTACGCTTGATAGCTTTGGATGAGTCAATTCTGAAAACAGTCATCACGATGGACACAGAGAAGATTAATTACGACCTAATTGAACGTATCATTTCATGGATTCTCGAAGGAGAGCATGAAATGCCTAGAGAAGGATCCATCTTGGTAAAACAGCCTTCCGTATTTAGTGAAATTGCAAATCGTTGCCGTTCTTAGGTATTTTTACCCGGTATGGCCGAGATTACGACACTGTACGAGCAGTTACAGTCCACTAAAGCCACCTCTGAATCCAAAGTAGTTTTAGTACCGTTACATTCTGCATTGTCAAGTGAGGAACAACAACGAGTGTTCCAGTAACTATAACATAGTTAATACTTTCCTTATTCCGTATCTGTTACTTGCTTCGTGCTTGATTAGGCCAACTCCCAGGGGAAAAAGAAAAATTGTTCTCTCAACAAATATTGCAGAAACGTCGGTAACTATAGATGATTGCGTTTTTGTAATTGACTCCGGCAAAATGAAGGAAAAAAGGTAAATTGGCATTCCGCTTTATCGCGGTAGCGGTAACTATTCTGCAATAGATTCGACCCAGTTAAAAGTATGGAAAGCTTGGATGTCGTTTGGACTTCGGTTGCCAATTCCTTGCAACGTAAAGGTCGTGCGGGACGTGTACGGCCTGGCTTTTGTTTCCATTTATATACGCGACATCGATATGAGCATAACTTAAGGAAGCAAACGATTCCGGAGATACAACGGGTTTCTTTGGAGCGCGTCATTTTGAGAATTAAAGTATTGCCCATATTCGAACAGCTTACCGTAGAACAAGTACTCTGTAATAATTTCTGCGTTATCTCATAAGTGCATCAATAATTCCTGGTGATTTCATTTAGGTAAACTTCTCGAACCTCCTACGCAAGCTAGTGTCACGTCAGCAATTAATAGTTTGAAAGATGTTGGAGCGATGGATAGTAAAGACGAACTTACTGCCTTGGGGTATCACCTGGCTGAATTGCCAGTTGACGTTAGGTGCTAAATTTTTCGTATTTATTTTTTTTTTTCCCTTGATCGTAGCGAAAAAGTTGGAACATGCCTAAAATGTTAAATGCTAATGTGATTTTTTTCTAGGATTGGAAAATTGATGCTCTTAGGATGCATATTTCGCTGTGTTGATTCCGCCTTAACCATAGCTGCTTGTTTGAGTTACAAGTCACCTTTCGTGTCACCATTCTCCCAGCGAGAACAAGCGCAAAAGAAGTTAATGGGCTTTGCAACTGCCCACAGCGATCAACTCACTGTCCTGAAAGCTTACAAAGTATGTAATAGACATAGTCCTGCGTTTATGAACTGATGTTTTGTACTAGAATTGGCAAGCACTGATGGAAACCTCCAAACAATCGGCCTTTAATTTCGCGCAAGAAAACTTTCTTTCCGTGAAGACACTTCAGATGCTAGCGGAACTCAAACAACAGTATGTGGAACTCCTCTCAGGGCTTAAGTTCTTACCTGGTGGATTAAGTAGCCGTGTGCTTAAACGGATGGGAAGAAACAGAGCGGATGGGGTGTTGCAAGCAACTGGTGCTGACGTAAGTTTTCGTATCCGAGTCTGTTACAGTCATTTATATTTTCTTAATTTCATGCGACATAGTGGAATATAAACGGTGAAAATTACAAAGTATTGGCATCCATTATTTGTGCTTCACTGTACCCTAACATTGTGAAAATACTGCGGCCGGTTGCGAAGTATAAAGCCACATCTTCTGGTGCCATTCCCAAGATGTTAGGCCACCAAGACTTGCGATTTCTAACCAAAAACGACGGAATTGTACGAAATTCATTGAAATTGCGACTTAGTAAATGTTTCGCTTTAATAATTTTTCTTGTACGTACTCCATAAAGGTTAACGTTCATCCGTCGTCAGTGTGTTACCAAACGGGCAATTTTGAAACGCCTTATTTAGTTTACCAAGAGAAGATGAAAACATCGCGGGTATTCGTTCGACAAGTAACGATGGTACCGGCGTTTCCTTTAGTCCTATTTGGCGGGAATGCAATCAACGTAGCTCTCCATCGAGGAACTTTCGTTTTGTCAATGAACGATGGGTGGATTCAACTTGTCTGCGAATCACAGCAGGTAATTTTAATTTTCGTGATTTTTAATAGTTGTTTTTTAAATAAATATTCCCTTTCATGTTTTTAAATTTTGTGCAGCTGATGTATTTTTTTAAACCTAATTTACTAGGTTGCCGAATTGTTACAAGAAGTAAGGAAAGAGCTGGACCAGCTATTGGCCGATAAAATTAATGATCCCTCGTTAAACTTATTAAACGATTATCGAGGCCAACGTCTTATGAATGTGATAGTGAAACTTATTTCATCTCCTTGATTTAACTTGCATGAAAGATATAGGCCAAAATAGGCTTGACAATACAGCTGTATTTAATACGGAAATTTGGTGAGGTTTGTGTCACACAGGAGACTGCTTAAGTTCTACGGCGATACTTGCGCGGAGTTATTTTTGTTCACTACTTTTTCTTTTACGAACTTCAAAAGTTGAAAACGAGCATGAAGATATCGTTTCTTCCTTCTTGAACTCAGCTCTATCAATCCGGGATTTAGGGCTTCCGGTAGTCTGGAGCCAGGACTTCCTTAATAATTATGAAAGACTAACATAAATTAGTATTTTAAAAAAATCTGTAGTGTGGTTTAGGCCATGGAACTTCTGTTTCAGATATAGAAGTTATTAAAGATGTTGAAGTTACGACAAACCACTAAACCTATGTGCTCTATTGAAACCGGAGGCAAAATACTGTACTACATAACTCCACTGTCATTTAGCCAACTTGCGACCTAATGAGCAGTTCAACTTCCCAAAAGACGATGTTCCGTAAAAGCAAAGCACTATTATATACCACATAATATATACTTACATCACAGCCACTTTGTCGGCAGGCCCTTCCACAACACCTTGGACGGTCCCGTTTGGGGTGTTCATGCACCAGCCTTTTAATCCCAATGTGGTGGATTTGTTAGCCGTGTACTAAGTAATGAATACAGGAACAAGGATCGTTGAGCACTACGTAAGGAAGTTTAACATTTTAGCAGTTGTTTCTATACCTTACCTTGCGAAAAAATACGCCTAAACAAACCATGTGTTAACAACTTAGTTATCGAGCAAAATTGTCAAACTAGATACCTTGCACTATCCCGAAAACTTCGAACTCGACACGAACGAGACCCATTGGTATTTTATTATCACAGGACAGTTTTTTTAGCTTAAAAATAAACTAAAAACATAAACATGGCTAGTAACGCCATCTTAACCGGCTAATACCCTATGAAGTTATTAAGAAAGAAAAAGACATGACTTTGCAGAAGCTCTAGAAGACTAAAAGGGAGAAACGCGTTAAGTCCAAATGGCCTACCGTACACGCGTTGTATGCCCGCGTTTGGTGAAATTAAGGATTGACTTTTATTTATACGAAAACTGCGGTCTTTCGTATAACTTGTACTAAAACACTGTAGGATATTACAGTTTCCAAACGACAACACAGGGCAGAATGCAAGTTGAAAATTTAAATGCTAATGCTTCGAAAATTTGTGTTAATATTTCCACTATTCATAATGCACATTGTGATGTAATAGGTACGCCGAAGTTCCATTAGCAGTTGGTTCCACTTCATTTGAATTTGAAATATTAAAATTCGTATTTTTACTACATTAACATTAGACGAGACCGGAAAATCGCGATTACCATTACTAGACGACAGGCGACCTGTAAATTTAGCTATACAACAAGTCCTATGCAAAAAGCACACGCTTTGGGCTCTCAAAACGATAAACTAAGCTATACTTTTTGCATAGTTAATAATTAGGAAGTATTTATGTAGTGATGTAGTGATTCTAAATATTTTCCTCTTACACCGAAATCACCCTGACGAGAAAGTCCATTTTACTCAAACATGAAAACATTTTTTATTTGGCGTTACCAAGGTCACGTTCAGAAAGTTTCGTATATATGACCCAGGTTTGCGAGGCCTTGCAGAAAATAAAAGGGATTTAAGAAAATAGACAGTATTAGACATTGCCTTCATTAGCGATTGTCGAATCTTATAGGCGAAGTGTGTGTAACTTAGCACGGCTCGGAAAACAGGCGACTCCAAAAGATAACACGGGTCCTGTGGCGCCGAGTGGGGACCGTTACATCAAGCAGATTGCATTCTTACACAGGCTGGCCGAGAGCAACAGTAAGCAGAAGACGTGGTTTTGTGCCTTTGTCTATCGTATATTAAACTTTTAAAGGAAAGTGTAAGCAGAAATGGCTGACACAAAACTGTACGATATTCTTGGAGTGCCGGTCAATGTCTCCGAAACCGAGTTAAAGAAGGTAAGCAGAATTTGTTTCAATACATATTAAACTGCTGTCGAGTTCAGTTTTCTGTTACCTCATCGCAACTTTCCCATTTCGTAACTTTCTCCGTGAAAGATAATCTTGAAAAATTTTTATCAATAAAATTCATGAATGACTACAGATTACCTCGCTTTGTTGTTTATTATTTTGTTCACAGGCATACAAGAAGTTGGCCCGAGAATTTCACCCAGACAAGAACCCAGAACAAGGAGAAAAGTTTAAAGAAATTTCCTTTGCTTATGAGGTGCTCTCTGACCCGAAAAAGCGTGAAATATACGACAGACATGGGCTCAAAGGCTTACAGGAAGGTGCCGGTCCCGAAGGGCCATTTGGCTCAGATGATCTCTTTTCTCACCTCTTCGGTGGTGGACTTTTTGGCATGGGAGGTTCCAGAGGTAGACGTCAAAAGCAACGCGGAGAGGATACTGTTCACTACCTCAAGTAATTTGAAAACTATGCACGGTTTGTCCAAAACTTATTCGTTTTGTCGGTAGGGTTTCTCTGGAAGATGTCTATAACGGCAAAGTTTCCAAGTTGCAGCTTAGCAAGAGTGTAATTTGCTCCGGATGCGATGGGTAAAATAAAGAAAAAGCTGCATTGTCAGTTTAATTGTAAATTTTGTATAGTCAAGGAGGTAAAGCTGGAGCGATGACAAGTTGCACTAGTTGCGGTGGCCGAGGTATTAAGGTTTCTTTACGGCCATTGGGCCCTGGTATGATGCAGCAGATTCAGTCCGTTTGCCCAACTTGCAATGGAGAAGGTGAAACGTGCGTTTGAGTCTTGGATACGCCTTAATTTTTTTTTCAACATTATGTGATGCAGGTGACTTAATTAACGAGAAAGATCGATGCAAAGTTTGCAAAGGAAAGAAGGTCACAAAAGAGACGAAAATTCTGGAAGTTCACGTCGACAAAGGCATGAAGGACGGCCAGAAAATCATGTTCCGTGGAGAGGGTGACCAGGAGGTAAATGTTGTACTTTTTTCTTACAACTTTATGAACGAATTTAACGCTGTTAGCTGGATAAAAACCCATGACTGGATTTTTTTTTTTCGTTACTTACATATAACTATTTTTTCCGTAAGCCTGGTGTGGAACCTGGTGACGTCGTGATCGTGTTACAAGTCAAGCCGCACGAAAAGTTCCAGCGCCAAGGCAATGATTTGTCAATCAACCAAACTATTACACTAACAGAAGCTTTGTGTGGCTTCACATTCGTCCTGAAGCATTTGGACGGCCGGGATTTAATTATTCGCCATCCTGCTGGTCAGATCGTCGAACCCGGTTCGATTAAAACTGTCCAAGGTGAAGGTATGCCTTCTTATCGAAATCCGTTCGAGAAAGGCAATCTTTTCATCAAGTTTGATGTCACGTTCCCCGATAATCATTTCGCTGATGAAAGCCAGCTGAAGGTAAATGATTAAGCTGAGAATTTTAAATTCTTTATAAAAATCTTTGTTTGCAACAGACTTTGGAAACACTTTTGCCTCCCAGACCTAGTTTTACTGCGCCACATGGTGAGCACGTTGAGGAAGTGGACCTTCACGACTACAACCCTGAAGATCGTGGTAATCACGCAAGCGGTAGCCGAGAGGCGTACGACTCAGATGAGGAAGATGAAGGCCGCGGTCCAGGCGTTCAGTGCGCCCACCAGTAGAACTCTACTTGTCTCTGAAGCAATTGTTCTATCTAGTATCTTTTCAACATACGTTTATTTTGGTTGCATTAATTATGTGGGCAAACAACAACACATTTTTAAAAATTTTGTTGGGCAACGTCTGCTTGTTTTGTAAAAAGCAGAGGAGCAGCAGCTAGGCTGCTAAAGTGCCACCGATTTTTGTCTATTGATTGCAAGTTCTTTCAATTTTGCTTTTAGATAGGATTTAGAACGAATTCATGTTTAAGAATCAGATTTTTTTTTTCCTTTTGTACTTCAGGCCCGTAACCAAATATCCTGCTCTATAGCAAGCAGACCATTCCCAAGCAACCTCTGTACTGAGTAGTCTGAGCTGTAAAACTGCGATCCAAGTTCCCTCTTGACAGTTCAGTACAAAAAATAAACAAGACTCAGATAATTTGGCCCTTAAGCTCTAACCATAGTTGTGCGTGAAAGACAATAGCCTTTAGTGCAAAATCATGCGAGAACGATCGAGTTTGATCGATTAGAAGATAAGTTCTAAAGAACGTAATATTTAAAACCAGCAAACTTGAATTGGGCGAACTTGATAGGATAACGTGCGTCTGAAGCGAAGGCCAGAGTCGCTCTCCAAAGTTGGTGTATTTCTCTTGTTTAACTCAACATCTGAGTAGCATACTGAATAATTTTACGGAAATAGTCAGGCCTAATGGCGATTACTCTTTGTGTTTTGTTTTTTCTTCATTTTTTATTTATTCTCAAATGACAAATTATAAATGAAGGATCACTAGCTTTTAAATTTCCATGATTGGGAAATGACAGTTTAAGGTACATTCACGTATACAATTCAAAATTAACTGGCTATTCTTGGCGGAAAAGCCAGGTAAACGCATAATAAACGAAAAGTCGAGGAAAAGGAAGTCGTAAGCTGTTCTTGCTAGTACCACTAAGCGTGGCGAATGTAAGAACATGGTTTTAATAGCACGGGCACACCCACTTTCCCAAAACTCACTTTGGAAAGCGTAATAGCTATGGCACTGCCACCTAGAAGAATTTGAACAAGTAAACAAATCAAGAATCAGAACGAATAAATGGTTCGTCAACTTTGAAAGTCGACTGATAGCTTCATTTCGTTTTATCCTCAAGGGTTTTAGATAGCCCAGAAACTTTTGCCTTGCATAGGCTGACATTTAAGTAAATTCAAATGCTTAGAAGTTTGTTACGAAAGTCTTCCGAGACATTTTCCAGATCACCGTCGCAGTTGACCACCGAGCTTGCGTTTGGAAAGCAATCGAAGGCCAAACCCACGGAACAGATTCGTTTAGTAAGCGATGAGAAAGGGTTGGCCAATGGCTTTAGAGAATACTTCTATTACATCGATCATCAAGGGATGGTAGGATTTCATTCATCTTTTGAAAAAAAAAAAAACGCGAATATAAGCTATTTTCTTTAGCTTTTCCTAGACGATGCGAAAATAAAAAACTTTACCAGTTGCTTCAAAGGTGAAATATCACTTCTCAATTTAATTTTTATTAATTTATCTTTTTCACAGACAAAAAATTTCTTGCCTTCTTTTTCAAAAGACTTAAAGTTAACAATACAGGCCGCCATCCAGACTTCCCTTATGTGTCACTATGCGGAAAAGAATTCAATTATGTTCGATGTGATGATCTTCCAATTGTTTATAATGATGTAAAAGATGTCCGTGTTAATAGTGGAGCGAAACACTGGATTCTTCACTATGGTTACGTTGGGGATGAGTTTGTTTTTCCATTTATGCCGGCAGATTTGTACGTATCCCCTTCTAACGGACGGTTATACCATCCAGGGCCTCCCCATCTTGGTGACATTGGGCTTATACGGTCTTCGTTGGCTATAGAGTTAAGCAAAAATCTTAGGTATGAAAACAATGAGGACCAGTCACCTACTCATTTTCTTTGGGACGCTATTTTGTATAAACTGACAAATAAATTGGCAAAGAACCCGAGTTTATCGAGGATCCCAATATTGACAAACACAACCTAAAACGGGTTAACACGTGAAAATATGAGTTGTGTAGCATGTTTCGTGTGTTACTAATACAATGGCAAAAAGATTGCTGTATTTGCTGAGTTCTGGAACTGGTTTGCTATAGTGAGCTTCTGACGAAGTTCATCCCGAAATCGAGTTTACGAAAAAAGTTTATCGAAACTGTTCGGAATTTAAAACCAGCCGATTTGTTGTCAACTGTGCCTGGTATACGGAACAATTTTTGAAACTTTTATGATACCCTTTGTCTTCTCTTTATCAAAAATGTTCTCATCGAAAGGTTCTACCGTTTCGCAAAGAGGTACGTTTCGATCATCATGAAAACCATCTTGTTTGATAACTCACGATAAAGTGACGGTTTGACAACATGGCATTCTTTCTGACTCACACCGTATAGTACAAAATATAAAATGTTCTGAATGTTTCCCTAGTAACCAAATAATCGTAAGAAAATTTGGAATAAGTTCCATACTTTTTTATTTCCCTATAGTTTCAAAATACATACAAACTTGAGTTAACCGTTTTATGGAATCATGTTGGAGTTCATTTTATTTCGAATGAAATCTTTTTAAAAGTAATCCAGTAATTGTATTGTGAATACACTGTCGGGTGAGGAATTCATGGAATTCAAGTTTAAGAAAAGCAGCCGCCACTAGTTTTACTAATTCTTAAAGTTCTTGATAAACAAAAAAACTGGTAAAGTTTGAAGACTCTATTTTTGAGGCTATTTAAAGTATAGCTTCTGGCAATGGTTAGAATGCAATGGTTAAGTTTTATTAAAAAGCGCCCACAATAGACTTCAGCAGTATATTATGCCTTTCGGTGCGAACGTAGTCGTGGCCCCAGTGGCGCAATTGGTTAGCGCACGGTACTTATACGACAGTACTAAGCGATGCCGGGGTTGTGAGTTCGAGCCTCACCTGGGGCACATTTTTTATTTTCATTCTCGTTTGCAAAGGATAAAGGGAAAACTTACAGTACTACTTCAAAAGTTTTAAAAGTGAATCTCATTATACAACGCTTACACTTTGTTGTTTTGCAATGTTTTGTTCTATTTTCATAAAATTCCAGTAAGCATAGCTTGTACCCAACACAAGTATTCTGTGCTTTCCTTTGTAAAAGAGAGGAAATATTCCATTGTCTTTTCTGCAACCCCTTTTCTCTAGTATTATTCTTCAAATAGTTACTTCGGCAGTTTGAAAGCAAGCATACAGAATACAACACATGATTTCACCTAAACTCCTCTTATATTTTATTTCCTCCCTATATCCATTAAGAAGCAGAAAACGAAAACAAAAGGTTTTAAAACTGCGTGGGTTTTAAATCTTTTATTCAATACAAAGCAAGTGCTACAAAGTTGTCACCAATAACTAAACATTTCAGAAAATCTTTCATTCTTCAGGCAAGCAAGTTTTTGAGGCTTCTCATAGTTCATTGGAACTTCAGCAGGCATCTTCCTTTTAGTTTCTTTCTCCATCATCTAATAAGAGTCCATTTTCATAAGTTAGCATAAAAAGTTTACACTTACATCCTCCCACGTAATTTCTAAATAATCAGCCAGATCAGATTCCATTTTAGGCAACTCCCGCTCAATAAACTTGGCGGCAGAAGCAACTTCGGACAGAACGTGTTCTTGCAGAGTTTTAATTTCCCAAAGAGAACTTTCTGCTGCTCTGCACTTTGCGGGATCCATTTCCTCCGGATCATAAGGATCTGCATCTATTACTAAGACAGCAAACACATTAACATCCTATTCAAACTCCACAAAGGTATTCTTACGTTCATTTCTTTCTGGGTTGTGTATCAACTTGAATAAACCCCTGTGTCTCAACATAAGATTGGTAATAAATGGAAAGATCAGCATCAGAGACGGACTGGGCGCCGTTAACGCTAACCGAGCCAACTTTTTCACGAATGCAGCTGCAATGTACTCAGGCAAATGCCTATAATTTACAACGGTGAATTCCTTTCAAAGGCAATTTGCACAGCTTACGTAGAGGTCATGAAAAGATTCGCCAAGTAGAAAAACCTGGACTTGTATTTGGCATGAAATATGGTGGGCTCTAGAAGTGAATAGAGCTTTTTATAGAACTCCGGGTACTCCAAGTGGTGTTTTTGCATCAAAACAAAAACGCCATTTAGCGCCAACAAGCTAATGGCACCCCCTAAAAACAGAAGTAAGGTGATGACAGTTCAGGTGAGAAAGCGTGGGGTTACCTATGTTGTACGATTCAGTGAAGAAATCTGTAAGCAACAGAGGTTTATCAAGGTGGGGCATAACTTTCTGAGGGAGAAGAATTAAAACCTTTTTGTACAAGGCTGGCGTAAGTCGATAGATCAAGATTTGGCGCCACACAGAAGAATAGTACTTTTTCGACTGTGCGTAGCCAAAATTAAAGTCCTCAATTTTGCAACCTGCAAGAGAAAAAATTGCGAGAATATGCGACTGGATATGTTAATCGTACTTTTAGGTAAACAGTAGAGCTTCACTGCTTCCTCTTCTTGCTTTTTCGTTGATTTATCTGCCAAAACTATATGTTCCAGTAAATTTACCACATTTTCAAGAAAAATATCGTTAGTGTCTCTTCCTTGCTCAGCATACGATTTTAGTATAGAGCTTAATGCTCGTAAAATATGAAGTTTGATATCTTCGAAGTCAAGAAACTCTTGGAATCTTGTAATCAAGGTAGTCATTCTCTTTTTTGACGTAACAAGCTTTTTTACGACGCCCTATTTTAACCAATTAATTACACCTCAATTTGATTTAAATTAATAATTACTTCCAAAAATTTCAAAGGAAAATAGTAGCCTTGCACCGGTTGAAGCGGATATTGGCCTTCAAACTGCAACATCTTTAGGAGACTTAATAGACTTTGTTCTTGTATTTTGGGATCATCATGATGTAGTTGGTGCAAAAGCGCTAATTGACTTTCGGCATATCGTTCATTGAGCCATGTTTTTAGCTTATCTTTCGGATTGGCTTCATCTAAACAAGATATTTTTTAGACCTGTGATCTAAACTGGTAGTGCTCACCTTTCGAAGTAGGAGTCTCGGTCATGTGACCTAATTTCAAAATATGGCAAAAAATCTTCTCCAATCCTCTAATAGCTGCCATGGATACTTTGAGTTCATTTTCCTGAAGAAATTGCAAGAAGCACGTGTGATGTAATATTGCAACAGTTATTATGTATAAATACAGTACCTTTTCTAGCAGTGCAATAATATCAACGATATTATTATAGTTCTTTTTGTTTAACAGACATCCTTTTACAAGGGTTTTAATTTCATCCATTGCAGATTTCCTTCAGTACTATCACAAGTAAAAGTCGTTCTAGCACGTTGTTTTGTTGATGCGAACTTAAACCTGACAAGATGCCGAACCGCGAACTCAGAGGAAGGATTAATATCAATGAAAGGCGATGGAACGAAAGGCGGCAGTTCAAACTTAGGTATACACCATCAACGCAAAATCCTAGTCCACATGAAACTGAAAACGAAGTTTATGATGCACTGATCACTTGTGAGACGAGTAGGTGACCAACACAAAAATGGTAAATGAGTTTGTCTGACTCTTGTAGAATTCTTCTGTAAATGAAGTTGAATCGAGACCATAATTTATTAATCGTACAAGCTTCCACGGTTTGTCTGGCCTCTTCTTTTTCAGGCCACCAGCTTGCTGATTTAGATAAAATGACGACTTCTGATAAATCGCTAAGATTTTTCTTTTTCATATCTCTTTCAAGCAAATGAACATGCCAGAGAAACAACGAATTGCACATGGCCTGTATAATTTGTAATGATTATCAAACTTCTGTATAAGCTCGTTATAGCCAACTTCCCCCACTTTCCCCCATCATCAAAAACAAGTTTCTTTTTTCTTCTCAAAAACAAAAATAACTATCACAAATACGGCTGGGAAATATAGCCGCGGTCATATAACAAAACCCGGATTAGGCGGATGGACAAATAAATTCAGGGAAAAAATAAAAAAAAAAACAATTCGAAAGAAGAGAAGCGATGGAGCAAAAATACACAGAAAAAGTTAACTTCCCCCCCCCCCCCCCTTTTCTTCAGTTCGTCGTCATACCCTGTGACTGGAGTCCTTCGTGCTTTAATGGAAGACGTTCACGTTCCACCCAACTTTTATAATAAATCTTGATTGTCCACTTCACGTAGGAAGATTCTGGCTTAACAGACGAACTCTTCATTTAACCAATGAACACTTGCGTTGTTCTTCCGTTCTTTTCTACTTATTTCTTTTCCTTTTTTTTATCTAGCTTAATGAAACTTGGCACAGTGCACAGACTTTTTAAAGACACAAAAAACGAGGGGCGAAAACAAGTAATGAAGACCGTTAGTGCGAAGGGTACAATCGTCCAGGCATTTGTACATGAAACCTGAGGTCACATTCATTGCTGTCATGATGACGAAATCTTGTTATGTCCGGTCGTGGAACGTCAGTTAAATGAAGCCAGCAACACTGTCACTTTAATTCGGTGAAAAACGGGTGGTTTGGAACAAACGCGAAACACACAATGCGAAATAGTAATAGCAACGGCGCCTTGTAAGACACCAGTTGCGGAACGGAACGAGATTTGGAAAAAAAAGAAGAGATTCGAAAGGGGAATCTAACTCCTTCGAACCTCACATACGGTTATCAATCTCCACTTCATTTTAAGAAACAAAACGTTTTTCAATGTATGACTTTTCTTAATTTTATCTCTCTCAAAAAAGAAGGGAAGGCAAATTTGTATAGGGACACCACGTCTAGTGCATTTCCGGCGTGTTGCATGTTACTATTTCGCATTTTACACACTCTGTCCTCCAACCACACGAACATGGGTAGAAGAAGTGTTGAGCCACTCCTATGTCACGCTCACAATTGTGTGATTCGAGGTTTCTTTTGCTTTGCCTTTGCTAGTGTTGCACATGGCATTCACGCTCAAAGGATTATTGATATCGTGTGGATTTGTGCCAATAGGATTCCGGTGAGGCATGGGGCCTGGGCTCGGGCCCGGTAAAGAAGGTAGGCCTAGGCCTAAGTAACTCGAACCCAAGCTGGAGCTCAAGCCAGGGTTGGTAGACACAGAAAGACTGATCGTCTTCTCCCCATGGGCATTTCCCGGCGTAGCAGGAGAAGGCGTAAGCGGGCAGGGTGAGGCTAGTGACGTACTCGGAGAAGGAAGAACCATGGCCGGAGACGCCAGTGATGACAGACTCAAGCCGGGACTTGAGAGTCCCATATCCGACGCTGAAGTTTCCTCTTCGTCGCCTTCTGAGTCCGATTCTCCATTCTTGGACTCGGGCGACCGCCGCTCTTCTACGCTACCAGCACTTCCCAAGTTATCCTCTGAGTGGTCTTCATCAGCGCCGTCTGCCCCGTCCATGTAGCGAATGCATTTCTTCTTCCTCCTGAAAAAATGAAAAGGAATGCATGACGTTATTAGCATGGGCATTCGTTCCAGTCATATCTACTACGGTTTTAGACCAACATCAAGTGTGTACATCAACTCTAGCATGTTCAGCTACGCTACACAATGATCAGAAATAAGGGTCATCCCAGAATCTCAAAAAAAAAAAGAAAAAAAAAGAAAAACGACACATTAACGAGAAACATAGAGAAGGAATAGGAATTCTACCATCTAACTACGTACACCAAAAAGACATTTCCAACGGAGCATGCTTAAGTACCCGCACAAATTTTACGTTCATAAATTCACGTAAGTGGGTTCTTGGGGAGATAAATCATGGAGCAGATTAGCCACGCCTTCCGGAGTTACAGTCACGCCTCCGTAGCATCCACTAGTGCTGCCAGAATGTAAGCCCAGTTGTTCCACCACCACCTCCCCGCATTCACCCAAGTAACAGCCTACAACCCCCGCGTTGGAGTCACCTCCTCCGCAGGCATACTCGGAGCTTGTTACTTTGCCTACCACGCCTCCTTTATCCAGGGCTCCGACTCGGGCGCAACTCGAGTGGAAGGCAGGAGCGTTTCGAGAGCCTGGCATGGCACTTGCATGACTCACCCTCGACGCCCCGCCAGCGCCCGTAGAGGAAGAGGAAGAAGACGCAGAGCTGCAAGGAGGAGGAGGCTGGTGAGGTAAAGGGTGAGCGGGTATCCTATTGGGCGGGACTGGCGCAGTGCCCACGCCCGTCCGTGTTCGATTGTTGCCCGGGCTATGTGTTTTCAAAGACGGCGTCAAGGCAGCGTGCAGAGAAAACAGATGCACACCCAAATTTTGTTAGTCGCATGAAAACGGAAAAAAAGTTAATAATAAATAAGACACTAGTGTAGAATCATGGGCGGCCAGCGCTAGAACAGGGTAAATAGGCAAAGGACTAAAAAACCAACAGAGGGGGTTCGGGTTTTCTTGAAACGACGTTATAGTTAGGAAAGTGAATGTCACAGATTAACGGGGTGCTTTATAACTGTCAGAAAATGTGTCCAGAACCACGACAGCCAAATCCGGAAAAAGAAACGGAGTTGTTTGCTACCAAATGAGTCAACCGAAAAAGAAACGGGTCTTGATCATAAGAAATTTCACAATTTCGTTATTGGTGACATGCTATCTTCTTCGCACAAGCGCGCCTTGACGCCGGGGAAGACACATTTTCTGAATTCACATGCCCTGGTCCCGCCCAGCTTCCGACAACTAATGGTTGTGTCTTCTATTAGTACCAAAATCACCCCCAGAACTGTACGTTCTACCTTGCATGCCAACAAGCCTATAGTTACCAACAACGTCGCATTAACAATGTGATCTTGATCTTACCTGCAGGGTTTGCACCACTGACTTTGTTGATCCAATCCGTACCGCGCTCGACATTTTTTCATATTATTACCTAATAAAAATGACACATTAAGATGAAAAGAACATTCGTTATTGACGGAACGATTATGACGACGCATGAATAGGTATTAAGGGTGAGTGGGGAGAAGGACAATGAGAAGGGTGGGATTATAGAATATAGGGAAAAGGGGGAGACTCCTCTTGAACCAACCTAGCCTGCTTGCATGCTAGTTGGTGCTCTCGTTAATACACACCTTTACCCACTTAGATAGGCTTATGAGGGCTGGCAATTAAGTCAGTCAAGTCGGGATGTCATGCATAACGCACGCCGTTCTGAAGATGCCCCCCGTTCAGCCCCTAATTAGTCTGTCCGAAATTTCATGCAAGTCAGACTGCTCGAATCTCTTTCACAGCTACTAATCTCACAAGTTCCTACTTGTCTAACTGGCCTTACTGAATCTGTGCATGTCGAGTTTTGAACTCCTAGCACGAAACTACGCCTCCAGAATACGTTTAAAAATGGAACAATAAAATCAAGGCGCGAAATCTTCGCAAGGTGGTAAAATAGAAAACAAGACTTTTTCTTCTGTGCTGGGCGAACATACTGTACAACGAAATAATAAGAAAAACGTAGCGGAAGCGTGCCTTTGCTACCACAGAGGAAAAAACGATCTGATATCGCACTAACTACGATACTGTCTTTGATTTGTCTTTCAAGTTCTTTTGCATTCTGTGCATAATGATCGGTACCTCCATTGTCGGCCATCTTCTCCCTCCTGCGCTTCCTCTTCTTGCCTTGGGCGTAATTATCTCGGGCAGACCAACCCGGGTGTAATTGCAGATGGTTTTGACGTTCTTTCCGCGCCAGGTCATAATACTTGGCTTGCTCCTCGCGACCCAAGGCGTGCCACTGAGTACCAAATCCATCGCAAAGTTCACCATAATTAATTAGCCAAAAAATAACCACGCTTATTGGTAAAAAAAAGTGACACAATGCTACCCAGGCTTGGCGCGGTTGCAAAATAAAGAAATGATGAATAAATAAAAAAGAAAACAAAAAATGACTACTTTCTTTGCAGTAAAACAAGCCAGAAAGAAGCCCTGGCCATGTACGTGATTGAGACAGGCCCAGCAGAAGCCTTTGGACGACGTAACAAGAGACCGAACAACCTAATCCTAAATCCTATCTCTAACAGGGAATAAGCATATATCGTACTGAAAGTTTCCCTCCTTTGCAATGCGTACTAGAACAGTACTCCGTCATGTCATAACTCTTGTCAGCCCTCAAAATGTAGTTAGTAAAACACCCAAAGGTGAAAAGAGGAACTAACGAGTGTTCCGCAGACTTGAATTTGTCATGTTTCTTCGCAGTTCTCCTTAATTTCGTTTTTTTTCCTGTTTTCATTTTTTGTGGGATAGACTGTTATTGTCTTTTTCGTTAGTGAGAAGCTTCTGAGGAGAATGGCGGGGTTGGAAAATAAAAAGGTGTATATGATTAAAGTTTTTAATGAAGGGCAGAAGAGAGCTACCTCCATCGGCGTTTTTATCTCTCTTTCTCTTTCTTCGTTTGCCCTGGTTGTGGGCGGCGTCTCTCAAAGTCCACGATGGGTAGAGCTGCATGTGCAATTGTCGCTGTTGACGGGCCATCTCGTAATAACGGGCTTGCTCTTCCCGGGATAACGTGTGCCACTTGACAAAGGCATAGACACACAAGCAACATTACGGTTGTTATAGCATCAATGTGGGACACACATTATCATTATATTTTCCACACTTTTTTCCCCTCTTTGTCTTTTATCCTTCTCTAGTATATAATAGAATTTGAACGCCCCCTTACAAAAGATGTCCCCACCCCCACCGAACAAAAGGCATCACGGAAACCATAACAATGTAAATACAACTACAAGTTTTGCAAGAACTTTTTTTTTAGGGATGGTTTGGTCCTGTCTCGCTGTATTGGACCCCTACGGGTCCAAGTAATTTTTTGTCTTCTGAGAAAAAAAAATCGCTATTGAATCAGAAAGTTGAGAGTCCCGGTGCCCCTGTTGGACCTGTCTCTATCTTACTAAACCAAGAGTTTGTCTTTTATAGTTTTCTCGGAAAAATTAAGGGAAGTTGTGACTAACTTAAAAAATAAAATGAAATAAAAACAAAAACAACTAAAAAACAGTTACAGCTGTGAGCTAAGTCGCTAATTAGAGAAAAATTAGTAGAACAGATCAGCATAATTACCCGGCGACCAAGAATTTGGTTAATAGCTGCGCTTTCTTTCAGAGTACATTCAGCCACCACTTTGGCTCGCATCTCCTTCATGTACAACATGAAAGCATTCAGCGGCTTCTTAATGTGAGGCTTCTTCTTTTCAGCTATAAAACAAAAGCAATATATTACATTTAGAACCAATAACACACTGCAACTCCTATTTTAAGTTAGGAAACGAATTAAATGGAGTTTTCTAATAGTACTTGGAGTAGGTTGACCGTTGGTTTCATGTGACCGAGAAGTTTCTGTAGAGGAACTGGTGGGAGGCTTGGCGTCCAACAAACCTGCATTTCTGCTTTACAGTAACAGGAAAACGAAGCAAAAAGAGGTTATAAGTTTTGGAATGTCATGATATTTTCGTTTATTACCGATGGTTTTGGTCCACCAAAAGCCCCATGGCTAATGAATGAGGTGATTCTTGCTTAACTGAATGTATCCCAGCAAACCCTGGATGGCTGGGACTCATTAAAGGATGGGGTCCATGTAATCCTGGATGGTGACTTAATAACGTAGGGGAAAACCTATGTAACCAAAAAGAGAACGTAATTAATAAACGCAAACCCACGGTAATAAAATCTTCTTAGCTTCTTTTCTGGTATTCCTTTCTGTTATTTTTAATTTCCTTCACTCGCAAGGTCCTAACAAGCTGGCTTATGCGTGAAACTCGCTGATTATAAGTCATCTACAACTTGGGTCTAATGAGCAACGTTGTACGTGTCGGGTTTGACCCTCGTCACCTTCTACAATGCTCCTTAACATCCTCTCTTTTAGCGTTTTTTTTTTTTTTTTGTTTCCCTTTGTTCACCTGCTTGGTTGTTAGCCTGGGACGAAAAAGTCAGTTCACCCAAGTTACAGGTTTGGCTTTCCTAAGCTTCTAGTAGCTTCGTCACCCTTAACGCACTACTGTACCCTTTTATTAACATCCTCGAGAAACTGAAAGCCCCATCAAAGACAGACCAACACGGCCAAAAAAGGAAAAGGATAACAACCCGTTTGCATTGTTGGTGGTTTGTGAATGACGAGCACCAGCATAACAAGTATTTAAACCCGACTCGCGCTTAAAAAAAAAGAACGAAGAGAGAATCTATATCTATGACCGCGTCCTACTATCTCTTTTAAATAAGGTAAAAACAAGCTCACTGTTCTAAGACGTAGTTTTATCGGTAATAGAAGCATCCAATCATACACGACTCTTTTTACTTTTGAATGAAATATCTTTTCGTCCAATAACAGCATGCTCTTCAAAACTTCTCAACTCTGGAGGAATGCGCTGTGTCACGAACGGAGTCTTGACTCAAACCATCGAAAATTCCCTGGTCCTGTTTGGTCTGCAGATCCTGCATTTTTTCTAGCCTTGTCATTGAGTCCTACTCACGCCTGTCAACCCACTGCTAGGCAGATATGGGTAATCTTTTCTTTGGCTTCCTTTAAGTTCTTATCGGTCGTGGCAGCTTATGTAACACTAAATGCACATATTGTATACAAACCCAAACTTTGGCCACCTAGTTTGGGTGTTGTTTTATCAGTTTTGATTTCCTTATCACGCAACTAGTGAAAGCAATTCATCAAACGACTATTCTTTTATCCAACGTATGCGTCGGATAGTGAAGTTTCCCTCTTCTTTTTTTGCTATTTACTTTTTACAATCGACTTAGGACCCGTCCTTATGTTTGAACTGACAGTTCAGTAGCTTAAAAACCGGGTGTATTCATTGATATCCTGGCTTACAAGACTTGCATGAGCTTATCAATGGTCGTAATCTGGTGCCAGTCAGGCTTTAAAAACCTAAAACCCCCAGTCACCAACGCGGCCAAATCCTAAAACTATTCTCGTTGCCTTCTATAAAAGACAGTCGATCCTTTAGCTTAATTCTCTAATACTCTGCGAAGGTTGTGCCTCAAACACTCTCGAGCTGCTTATTCAAATTCAAACCATGCAGGTTTCTTATACCGAATCCGAACACTTGTGGCTTACACATAACTGTTATTCACCAACACAAAACCACAACAAAAAGGGATGAAAGTTAACAGCAACCTGGGTAAAGAGGCTCCTGGCAGTTGAAGGCTGCTGGGATATGGACTGCGGAATCCGGAGGCGGATGAGATCTGGTACATGCTGGGGGCGTGCCTGTAAAAAACGCACACACATAAAGACAAAAACTTTAAACTTCGCTGTAACATCATTACTCATACCTAATCCGATTAATCAGCTAGAAGTACCCTGTGCGACTTGACTAAATCAATATGCGCACTCTACATCCCAAAACTGAACAGAACTTTTCTATAACGTACTACAAGACACGTTTGCGTGCTACAGTTTTCTGGCGCTAAGTCTCCTAATTAGCCAATGATGTTTTTCCATTGCAATTAAGTTATCGTTTGGCGTGCCCACGTTGTGATTCCGCAACAAATGATCACGGGTAAAAAAAAGGAGAGGAACGCCGTTATATTGTGCATTGCATTACTCTTGTATGGACAATCTCAAAAGGGACTTGTCGAAACGAACATGGCTCACTTGATTGCCAGTCTCCCTCTCGAAAAACCTGAACAGTCAGTTGAGCAATATTGGGACTGACATTCTGGTCGTGTTGTCCTTGTCTCGTGGCGTCTAAAGTCTCAGCCTATCTATCTCCAAAACATGACATTTACATAAAACCCAGCCAGACAAAAAGCGCTTGTTTTCGTTATCCATGCCTTGTTCTTTTTTTTTCTGGCTTGGCCCCCCTCAACAGTTTTCTGCATCTCATCATCGTGGACATAGTTAAGTGCTTCCCTGTCTCGAACGTCTCTACAAGATCGTCAATACTCGAACCACTTCAAAGGCATCCAACCTTACGAGCTAAATGCAAAGACCTCAATCTCCCCAAAAAGGAATTATCTTCCACGGAACAATCTTCTCACTTTTGCACTAGACAGTAATAATCACATAAATATTCACAAACAACTGAAATCTGGAAGACAATTATTATTACTTTCAACTTAAGAACAGAACAAATGTTCGGTGAGAAAGAAACCAGTCCAGTGCCAGATACAGTACGTGGATCGGCAAAGTAAGTCGAAGATCCACCAAATTGCTCTAGTCAATTTACATGGCAATATTCAGAAAAAAGGGGTTTGTGCGCTAAAACAGATCTAACGTAAAAAGTTAACCCTAGCTTCTAGTAAGCTTTGCTTTTCGATTAAAACAAAATAGTCACAGTAAAGGAGTGTCTCAAAATGAAATGACTTCAATAATTTGAAAAATAATATCAACCGCGGTACGTTACGTGATGTAAACAGAACTGGCAATTACTGTTGTGCATGTTTAGTAGTTCAAAATCTAGAGCAAATGAGATTCATCTACTTGGGTGTTACGCTTTTCATCTCATAAAGGTAGACACAAATTTGGCAGGTCGAAATCTCAAATAAAGAGTCGGAAAGATCTTACCATGATGCCATTTGCGCCATATCTGCTCCAAGCATAGGGTAAGGGTACTGCGCTGGGAAAGGATACATGGGCGGCCGTGGAATCCCTGCTATAAAGTAACAAGTTGAACAAGCTTATTAGCAACTTTATAGTTAAAAAATCGAGCCAACAAAACAGACGACATTGGTACTACCTAGCAAACACCTTCACGCATTAAGTAACATGTTTTATGGTCTCTCGAAGCCCGCGTTTTGGGCGCATTGTTTTAAGAAGTCTTAGGGGATGCAAAACCCGGCCCATTCTCATATAAAAGGTAGGAGGAGACTTCCTAATAAATTTTCGCGCCATCAGAAAACTCACAGACATGCAAAGGTTTTTAGCCTCCTCTGCACGTCTCGAAAGCTCTAAGGTCTCATTAACGAGCCAGGGAAATGCAAATGAGTGATCATTGCACGAAAGCCATTCACATTAGAGCTTAACAATGCCACGGCAGCAGTCCCCCCTCCCTCACCTCCCTTGAAACTTTTAATCTCACTTAAAGAACCCCTGGCACTTAATCCCCCACCCCGTAAACCTTAATATAGCGAACGTGGTTTCCTAGCTTGATACGAGATTCTTTTTCTGGCTAGCTCCGAAGTCGTGCTTTATCTTTTCCACCGAGTCAAGTGTGGTCCCCCTCTAAGCTTGTCAGACCAATTATGGACCTGGTTTGTCACACGTATAGCCTGCGAGACGGCCATTAAAGTCATAAAAACAGAGCTAGTGCGTTTCTTTTTGTCTTTCCTTGTCTTACACAGCCGTGATTACAGGGGCAAAGCTTCTCGACAGTGGAAGTGGAAGTTTGGGAGTTTAATAAAAACAAATCCACAATCCTAGTGTGTATAACTACTACCGTAATATAACAAAACAACAAGGATCGTTTGTTTGCACCGCCCTTTTGGCAAAAAAAAACTAATAACCGGGCTCTTCCACAATTTCACTGGTTCTCAAAATTGAAATGCATGACAAAGACCTTTAATAACACAGAAAACGCCGCTGTTTCGCTATTTTCACTTCTGGCTTTTCCCTTTCTTAAAAACAAACTGGCTGTCGTTGCAGCTTCTATACAAATTACTCATATTTATCAATGTCAAAAACCCATAGTAGAGCATATATTCGTTTCCCAACGTTCTACAAGGTGGTCCAATAGGTTCTACTCCGTCCCAAAATCCCTTGCTATAACAACTTAGGTTATGCCTTGAAAATATGAGATAATACAGGATTTCGCAATTTTCCTTTATTTTTGGTATGAGCATTCCGGTTACATCAGAATAAAATGACACCTAGGTTAAATGGGCTATTTACGCGATTTTGCTGCAATGTGACCACTGAAATATGGCGTCCATGAAAAGATCAGGAAGGCGAACACTCTCCAGGACGCATTTTTTTTTTCAAATATAATGCAACTCAACTTGTAGTTCCTTTCGGGTTGCTAAACGTGGCTTTTAGCAGCTGAAGGATTGGGGAATGAGCCCTGGAAAAACACAGCCAAGCTGGCGAACTCTGGCATAAAAGGGGCGCAGAACTTATCGATTTTAATTGGTTGTCATCAAGGCTAGAATGAAAAGGGCTGGGGAGCATCTTAAATTTGCTGACGATCTCTCTTCTCTCCAGCTCACTTCTGCGCTTCTGTCAACTTCAAACATTACGAAAAAAAAAAATGGAGAGGGGCTCGGATTTTTTTCGAAGGGCTGTAAAGCTCCACGGCGCATCGGAATCATCTTGTGGATTCCGACTCTCGGGCAACGTAAAAGGAGTTGAAGGCTCGCAAGGTTATGGATTGTCGATTAAGGTATGTAAATATGCAAGACTGCTTCAACTCATCCCTAGGAAGCCATTGTCTTGTGAATGAAAATTACACACCTGCGCTGCAAGTGGTAGAAGAATCGATGTAAACCCCGAAAGATTTTCCCCAAAGCGAGAGGATGAAAACTGAAAGGAGGAAAAGAAAAGGGCCGAGAAGCGAACAAGTCGTAGCACCAGCTTTAACGCTTTTCAATCAGTAATTCGCTATGGATTACATAAAAAAGGATTCGTCGTCAATTGAAAAGGGAATCCCCTCCCGCCACGGTCTGAAAGTAAAAAACTTTAGGGTGCTCCCTCGTAAAGTTGGTTATACTGTCAGTCAAGTACTCTTAATGAGACGCGGAAACATGATCGGGACCGACATGTGAAGAAAGTGCAAGGTAGAATTTCAAATGAAAATAGATCACGAGGATTTTAAAATGAGGATACGCGGGGAGTACGATCTGTTCAACTCTTGTGTAAAGCTGTTCACTTCAACTTCTCCCTTGGCTAAGATGATAATAGCTTTTCGATGACATCGCACGACAAGAGATTACCTTAAAAAAGGATGGACTGGGGATTGTGTAATGCGGTGGCAAGAGTAGCATCACAACCCTCTCCCTCAGGAAGGAAGGAAGGGGGTGAAAATAGGGTGCATTAGGCACATGTCCCGTTTTGGGATTGTGTGTCGCACCGTTCATGTGTGACAGTCAGAGAATCGCGGTAAGCCTGTCTAATGAGTGCGACTGATGACAAAGGGAACTTTCTAGTATGCAATTTCCAGACGAGTTCTTTTTAAACCAACCCTCTATCCCTCGCTATATCAACATTAAAACCACTTATATAAGAGACTCTCTTGATCATGAATATCCCTACCCTTCCCTCCACGTTTCCCTCTGCTTTATTGCAGATCAGTACGTGTAGAGTTACAACTTCAGAAAGAAATTCGCACTCAATGTTAACATGACCGATCACACATAGTTTACCCAAACCGAAGTAAATTCGGTTCGCCCGGCCACGCCGGTCGAGCCAAGCGCGCAGTTCATCCACTCAGATGTCTCGGTCAGTTAGACAGGATAGGTGTGTAAAAACGGGGAAATATGACTAAAATATGAAAAAGAACTTACCCATGGCTCCTGCTGCTTTAGGATCTAGTTGATAAGGAGGTATACCCATGTGTGCAGGTGGCGGTTGACATAACGGATCAGCCCCTGGGTAGAAGAAAGGGAGTGGTGAGCTAGTGTGAGGACCCAACCCCATCTTTCCGCCCTGGAATAGAGAAACCAGAAAAGAATTAGTTCATGTTCAACTTTCAATAATTAGACAGCATTCATGAGAACGAAACCGAGTCAAGTTTCACGTATCAACTAACTGAACCCAATATTCAATCAACTGCCTTAGTATTGCGTACACCTTCGCGTTATGCTATCGTTCAATTCCGGAATATCCGTTTTTAATATAATGTACGTTGTGTCCATATTTATTCAGTAGTTGCTCTCTACGGAATACTTAGCTCTTACACTGTAACTTCCTTAAAGCCTGCTAAGAAAAACATTCACACGCTGTCCCGCGTACTTTTCCAACCTAGTCAGTTTAATTGTAAGTGTGTTTGTATACATTAAGAGCCAGCAATAGGTTATGCTGGTGATGGTAAAAAAAAATAAAAAATGAAAAATTCACCAATGATAAGACTATCTATAACAACCCAATTCTTCTGTGACGCTCGTCTCGTGCGCGAGAACTACATTCTCGAAAATAACAATTGAAATAACAATGGCACTTCGATGTGAATAGTCCGACCCTCGATGTACAATACGCGCAACTAAGAAGGCGAAGATGATAATACTGAAAACTGGTGTGCTTCCTCTCGCGCTATGAAAACTCTCGAAATTGAGATATTGTGAGCATGGCATCCTAAAAGCTCTAGTGTAGCCATGATCTAAGTTAGTTGAAAAAGACGTTCGAAATCCGAGATCAATCCAGATGTCATTTTAAGGGATGCTACAGTAAAGGGATAAAAGTACAGGGATATGCCCCAGCTGCCTTTTCAGCTTTCTTTCTGTTACAGCTTTGCGTTTATTCTGTGTGGATGACACAAGTTGGCAGACAACAAAATCGAGAGGACAGTGGGGGAACAAGGAACTTCCCCTCCAGTTTGATTGTAATCTTTCGAGCCATACAGCTTCCCTAGCGATTACCGCCTGATATCAACGACCGATAAAGGTATACAAATAGCTATCAATTAGAGGACGAGGGGACAACTGGGGAGAATGAAACCCTTAGAAAAAAAAGCCCCAACATGAAAGAGAACATGCTAACTCGCAACCCGGTTACATCCTTGCCCTTTAATTCAGTTTGGAACATATCGTTGAATCATTAGACCGCTCTTTGATAACTGGCCAACAGTTGCCAATCAGCAAGTCACCAAGTACGGCATAGTATACTTTTTCGGTTATTTTGCCTATCTGCCGCATACAAGGACAGCCTTGTTTTCGCTTTTCCTCTCGGATCATGATAAGGTTATGGAGTTCGTAGGGTGGACACGTTGAGGAGGCCAACGCGCGTGCGTTTCATTCTAGATCCTTTGGCTCTACTGTTTTTTTTTTTATCTCCCTCTCAATAAGATGGAGATGAGAGTAAGTGGGCGTGCTCCAGGGCCCCTAGTAAAGCTAACATGGGCGACGCCTTTGATGTTGCCGACGACGCCGTTGCGTCGACGTGCTGCATAACATTTCGTCCAATACTTATCCCTTACAGCGATAATTCCTCTAACTCCCTTCACGTGGAAACCAATCCAAGTTCATACTCCGTAAACCCCATCTACTATCCTTTTTTCTTTCACTCTTCCTTTTGCCTTGTTATTGTAGCTTTTCCATAACGACACTGACAAACTTCTGTTCATGCCAGGTTCCGACAGGCATCATTAGCAAAATTGTGTCTCCAAGCCTCTTCCTCCATGATATACGAGGGACTATTGGATTACGTCGGTAGCCAAAGAGGCGAGGCAAGACTAATAAACCAAGAGAAAATTCATCCGTTTCAAAACAGCAATATTCACATTTAAGAAGACTACATCTTTAGCACCAACTTGTTATCAATGTTTCGGTTTTCTATGCACTCAAAAAATCATTTCTATGGGAAAAAATGAACTAATACCCGCCGAAAAGAGATACCATTTTTAAAACAAGGCCTCGACTTTAAATAAGGGAAGGGTTAAACTGACTGAAGCTTGTCGAAAATGTGCGAATGTACATGGTACATTTGGGGGAAGAATATGGGGGAAGTACTAGGCTGACAGTTTCTCTATTCAAGTGCAAGTTCTCCAAGTCAAGAGCTCTAAAAACTGCACTGATAATATCGGGCAACGTGCTGTTAAAACAGCAGGTCGTCACGATTCCCTCCTTAAGGGTAATCAAAAACTACTAAATGTACAGAATGCTCACGGAATACACGCTGAGCGCAAAGTGAACTACATCTTTAACACTATTTCACTACTATTGGCTGAATCAATAGTTTACAAAGACTTATTTGCACTAATACGAATGTTGAAGAGATATAAGCCCTAGCTAACAAGAAATGAAACTAAATGCTGAAGAACACCAAAATACCTATTCCCGTTTCTTTTTCGTACCCTGCACAGAAAGCATAACCTTGCAATATTCAGTCAACTTAGTATTTTTAGTACAGGCAAGTGAAAAAACACTGATTTAATGCAGATTAGGGTACAGTACTTCATTCTGAAATGGCCAAACTTGAAACAGGATATAATCGAAAATACTTTCAGAAAAAGATGTCGATATGGAAAACACCTGGTAATTTTGTTTAAAATGGGCATTACACAATCATGTCTACTAACTGGAAAAGAATGACTTTTGTTTTTGCAGTAATCTGAAAACTTTCTCCACGATTGGACTCAGATGTAATCTGGCTTTAAAATAACTATATTACTGAATTTACAGTCACTTTTCCTGAATTTGCCCTGCTTTAGGAAACAACTGAAACGAGTACAAAGTTAACGCTGAGGTAGCAACCACGTTTACTGAACACTCGTAATAATTTGCTACTAAGTGTCGGTCCTAACTCATACTAAGCTTCAAGTCGATAATGCATGGCAAGTGCAACAAGGAGTAAAACTATGGGAATCTTTACAATGGGGTGAGAATAAAAAATTTAAAAGATTTTCGTAAGCCAAATTTTCATTCTTCTTTGGCCCGTTGACTTTTTACATGCCGATACTCGATCGTAAGTTGAAGCTCCATTGTTCGACTTCAAGAAGCGAAATGCGTTCTTTCAGGAATCAAATAACGAAATTCAAGCCTCTCGCGCGCGGGATCCTGACCCTGCTCATCTAAACTTGCCTGATCCCTGAACTTAACCCCACCCTTAAAGTTTTGTGTGAACCAAACGATAAAGCAAAAGAGGGGGCAGACGACAAAAAGCGAACAGAGAATCTCCGTCTCTCTCCTTCTCTTTCTCTCTTTCAGCCATGAGTCAGAACTGAGAAACTCGGAACAAGCCCGAAACGAAAGGGCCAAGAGAATTACCGGCTCCAATTTAAAGCCACTTGGGTTTGAACTCTGCACTCGAGCTCTGGCGCTTTGAAATGCGAACAAAACGATCAATACAGAAAGCGAATGACTTCTACACCTACGCACGCAATCACACACACACAGACACATGCCGATTCAGGTTCCCCAATTCTCTAGGCCAGTTATCCCAATTCTATTTGATTTGTCTTACGTTTTGAACATCCCTCTAGAGATGTTTCCAAGTTTCATTCCATCAACACGGTTCTTCCGTAGAGAAAATTCTCGCAGTCTTTTTTCCCTTCAAGCTTTTCGTACTACATGTGATCAATAAACGCCGTCAGCAGTTTAACGTCTACAGCTGAGAATGATGAACAGCACAGCATCTTTGCATAAGCAGGCTAGGCTGCCTAGTGCTGTGGCTTTATACAGACCAAAAAGCTGAGATGAGAAAAGACGGAAAAGAAAACCCATATCACTAATGGCTTTCTGGCTGTATTCTCACAGTTGACTTCTTGTTTTCCCCCACCAAAAACACAGACACATACATACAAGTCTGAAAAAAAAGAAGAGTCCGTCAGCAAAATTTCTTCCTTTTCTGTGTCACCCCTCTCCTGGTTATCCATCCCCCAATTTCAATCTTCCTGGATATTATGGCGTATAAGCTCCTAACTTCGAATCAAGGGGCGTGCATCTATTGTGTGCCTGGCGCTCATTTTTGTCTCTCTCTTTCCTCGCTCTCTTGAAATTTTTATTTTCCTAGCAGCAGCACCGTCATCAGCATTTCTCTTGTTTCCACCTCTCTCGACAATTGACAATACCTTTTTCTTTGGCTCCCAGAACGCCATATTGTTGGCGAGACTATTAAAATGCATCCTGCAAACTGTCTTTAATCCGCTTGGGATACCTACCAACATCGATCATTTTCAATAACAGATCATTTAGGTGGTGAAACACCTTTCAACGGTTGTTTAACTCTTCCTCCTAAATTGCATTTTAGTTCCGCGACGCACTAACCCTTCATGGGATGTAGCCAGCTTGGCAATTATTATTACTTATCGAAAAGACGTGCGGGCTGTTCAAATAGCACAAGGCGTGTTCTAACCCAACCCCTTTGTGATATTAAGGGCTCCCGAGCCAACCAGATCCCGCTGTCAACTTCCATATCTTGACTTCTCCCCCGCCCCAAAATTCATTACGCAGACTCGGCTCTCTCATTGCCCGCAACGCGGAAAGCTTCCGAGTCCTGTCATACTGCGGTTAATGCAACATTTTAGTAAGTTTCGCTTAAAGTTAATCAATAAATTGAGTTTCATTCTTAACACTGTACTTTTGTCATTGAGAAACACAAAAAGGTCGAGCTTGTTCGAGTTACCTTTTTTTGTAGAAAATAGGTACAATAAAAGCGCATATCGTAAAAAGCTTTACGAACTTGGATGATATGCTGTAAGTGTAAGCCTACATTGAAACCAATCTATTACTATTCTATCGCCACAAACGTTCACCTGTCCTTTCAGTCATGCTAAACTTGTGAAACGGGACGAACTGATTTAAAATTCTTTTTATTTAACTTCACGTTCGAAAAATAAAAAAGAACAGGACTTGATATGAAAAGCTCTGTTCAACTTGATCTGATCTGACTTGTATTTCCTCTGAATTGGTTCAGGTCTTGCCTTCTGCGAAAAACGCGAGACAATAGTATGTGAAAAGGTTTGTACAATACACTCTCACCACGCGGCAATGACACTAATTAATGAATAGCTATAACTATCTTGTCTGATGTCGTTTCCGTTACATTACATTTACAAATTAGTACCCGTGCGATGAGTAAATTAACATAAGATGTGTTCGTGGGAAACGATATGATGCAGAAGAACGAGGCCAAAATACACGAACGCAACTGCTGTTCCGGAGATAATCCACGAGTTTCGTTATGTCGTAGCCGTAGACCATCCGTAATACTGCTTGTGTCAAACGAAGCTTACTACGCAACTAACTTATAATTAAACTGTCCAACCCTTTTGCCGGATTTTTTTTTTCAATGTCAAAGCAAGTTGCGTAGGCCTTTTCCTTAATAAAGGAAGGAATGTCAGGTATAAAACAAGGTCTTTTCTTTCTCGGATTCCCGGGCCGGAAGTTCTTATAATAACCGCCTTCCTAAACTGAAGCATCAGTTAGCAGAAGTCCTAAGGTGTCAACATGTCCTTAACAAGAAAGACGCTTTTCTTCCTCCTTTTCCCCTGGTGTCCGTCCAGCAGGAGCGGACTTAAACACTACGCACCTATTCATCTTGACTTGTCACCCTGTGATGGACAAATAAAACGTTTCCGGTTCCCTGATGTGACAAGCCCCCCACCCCCCCATCCCTACACACACAGCACACATCCATTACACGCATCGTAACACCGACCCCACTCGAGCTACCGTTAAATGCCAAACAAAGGAAATTCTTCCTTGGAAGATTAGGAGTGCTGTAAACAGACAGCCTCAACAATGTCACCGTCGTTTCTTAAGCTTTAGGTAACCGTCCATGGGTTTTACTCTTCTTTTGGGAGCCTTTTTCCTCTTCCTCCTCCCCCCTCACGTTCTTTGGTTCGTTTTCTATACACAAGAGCTGTGTGATTACAGTCCAGGAATTCGTTAACTAAAGAGGTTGTCCTTCTGGTGCCTTTTTACATCACCCTGGGCGCATCCATCTTCTTGCTCCATCTCACCTTTAATAGCGGAGATGTTGAAATTTTCTTCTACTTAGGAGCTTGGGGAAGGATCCGCCTACTGTGCAAACGCCAAGGCGAGAAGCCCCTAATTTTTTCTATGTTCTCTTTTTGCCTTCTTTTCCCCCTAACTTCTGCTTTGCTGCATGTTGGCTGCTGCTGCTACTACTGCTAAGGTGCTTTGGGTATTCTTTACTCTCACTCTACCTGAAATTTCAAGCTATTTCAAGTTCCCCCTCGTGCTACATCACGTCCTTCTTATTCAAATCAACACAAAAGGCAGCCCACCATCTTGAGCGTGACAGGACGTGATTCCGTGGCTGGCCATCACTATACTAACCAAAAACCATATTCAACTTTCTTTGCCTCTTTTCACTTTTTTTCGACAGTCTCATGGCTCTTTGTTAAATTTTCCAGCTCAGGCTTCAAGCACCACGCGAAGCTACAATTGAAAGAAAAACAAAAGTTAAGCTAAAATGCTTTCACCATTTTTACGCAACATGCAGGCTAGTAAGAAGGTTCTTTTACATTAGCTTACAATCAACACAGCTTATGCTTATTTTGTTTAGAATGCTATGAAGAACGTATTGAAGGAATCTCCCAAACCTTCGTTGGTATAGCGAAATTCATTGTTGCATTGAGTCAAACATCAACATAGCCTGAGAAAAGCTTTTACACAAGACGACTGAAAGCCCAGGCAAAAACGATTGAAACGCTACATAAATACAAACTTTCTATTCCTAAAACTTCTCTTAATAAGTTGCTATAGAACTTAAACGTGCTTTTGACATACTAACGTTCATTTAGATACACACGCACAATTCTGCGTTAGTGGTACAGACTTGGAAAATCACGATGTTCGTAAGTGTTGGTATTAACTAACGGTATTCTTTCGCTTAACGCTTCCTGCCATCAATCTGTATGAGCCCAACAGGACTTGTCCCTCCGTAATTTGATGTAAATTGAAAGCGCTTTCGATCAGATAAGCAAAATAACTAATCAAGAGAGCAGGCTACATGGGAGGAGGAACTAGTATCCAATCAATGAGGTAATCGGCAAACTAAGGATCGTTGCGTAGAGGTAGATCTATATGCTAGTCTAAGCACACCAGGTCTTCTTCCGTCAAGCACGGAATATACCACATTTCATGTTTACGATGGTCATTGTGCGAAGGAGTTGAGGCTGGATAGCGTATTAAGCCTCATTAGTCACCTAAATTAATTTGGAAAATTTAAGGTCCCTTTCTGTACGTCTGACGGGGGAGATCTTCTTCCCAGATCTGGCTAACCGCAGTTTTAGGATCCGGCGACAGGCGCCAAAGCACTTAAGATGATAAGCTTAATTTCTATGACTGATGGGTGATGGTGCTTGGCACGGAGCTAAAACTCGCCTCGTGAGGAGCCCAAGCAGCAGAAAGCGAAATAAAAAAGGGAATAATACTAACACGAGAACAATGGTTTAACTTGTCTTCTTCGGATGCAGTGCACGTTGACTGGTGGCGGTTCTCCTTCTCCTCTTTCCAAAGTGTGGACGCTAATGACATTGGCGTCGCCCAACTGACCACTATCTAACTCCTACTTTCAACCTCTGTTTGCCTTTAGAAACGCCACTTTAGCCGTGAACTGGTTTTACAAACAATCCAGTCCACCCAGCTCAATGCTGAGTACAGATCCTGAAGAGCGCCAACTTTTGGCTCCAATCAGTTTTTCCTTTTCAATGGCTTTTCGAAACTTAAAAAAAAAAAAAAATAAGAAAACTATCCTGGGGGTGGGAGCGGGAAAACATTCGCAAGAGCTCTGATTACGGTACATACTCTATAAAGTTATGCTTTCTACTGTGTATTCTCTATAGCTCCCAGGGACAGAATTCTAATTTTACACGCACGCCATTGTCCATCTTCCCTGCTGAGGCTGGGATTAGGAAAAAGAAGCTGCTGGCTGGCTTGTGCTTTGGAAACCCTCATTCCTCGTTGCCCAAACAGCTTTTAAGACGTCACAGGAAACACCCTCCACCCCCCCCTCCTGAGAGAACAATAATCAAGATGGTCTATTGTTCCAATCCCAACCGGATTATGCTTTATTGCATACTGTGAACCCAGGTGTGCGCGCAATGCCACTAGCTTTCCTTAAAGACGGTCCATCCGCCATCATCGCCAACGAAAAACAGTAATTATACCAAGAACTGAAATGGAAATCAAGAATTAAAACTAAATTTTAAAAGAAAAAAGTTTTTATAGCAACTTGAATGTTTTCACTAGCCCTTAACAGTGTAACCGCAGCGGAGGGTCAAGCAAGAAAAACAACAAACACAAGTGTCTTGGTCTCATTTCCACTCAGTAGTATGCAATTTGACAGTGGAGCAAAAGGGAGGGGGAGATGGTGGGCGGAATACTCTACATGCACTCTCTTATGCTGGCATTTTCGATGCATATATGTTAAAGTCATCTTGCTTGGCCACTTTACAGGTCATCTACAGCATGTCGTGCTCAATTCCAGGCTTCCGAGGATCAAAGGTTTTCCAACATCTCGGGGACTGTTAAGCTCATCGGTTGTCACGACAACGCCCTCCCATATAGTTTGATTTCTTTTTTCGCTCTTTTGCCTTCCACAAAAGTGATCTGCTCGTCACTCCTCGGCCTCCCCGTAACTTGCGTCCACTCTGTGAGCTATTACCCGCACTCGCAGTGATGCATTACCCACATAATACCCCCCGAGTTCAAAGTAATCTTCTTTTTCCCCGGCTGAGCAACCACTTATTTTTACCCAGCTCGAAAGAAATAGTCTATGTGGAAGCTTTTGCTTCATTAATATGTAAATGTAGGAAAGTAATGGATTGGATATAGTAAAACTTCAATTTTTCAATACTGGCTATGCTGGTCACTGCATTACTTTCGCAAGAGACGGATTTATATACCTTGCTTTTGCTCGGAGTTCAGTTTACAATCACGGGCTTTACCATGTTACTCCATACCGTCCAACTCGTTCAGTCGATAAAATCAGTTGAAGTTCTACTGTGGGGTATCTGTAGTAAACCTTTCATAGAGCTCAAAATAGTTCGACAAATGCGTCTAACCTTTATTTTAAATCACCAAACAATATTAATCTGAAAATTTTCAAGATCTGCTTGACGAATACCTTTTTGAAGACTGCTACCCTACAAAAGAAAGGCAGGCAGGCAGTTGTTGACCACTCGGTTACTCCTATTTTTTATGCTCTTTGAACTAACCAATAACATACTCTGGTTTGAATTACGCAAGGGTGGATGTAGTAGCAATCTAAGAGCCCATGTCAACGTAACCCTCGTTGCTACTCTTTCTAGAATCCCCTTTATGACTGATACACTATTCATACGCGTTTTTAAGCAGACACATCCCTGAAGGGGGGAGGGGGAGAAAGAGACATGAAAGGGGGAGAAAGGCCCTTGCTCAAGGGAGGTTACGGTGTGTGGCTTTTATGTTTCATATCATTGTGGTCGATTGCCTGATAATAGCTCTCGATGATACGCCTGTCACTTCTAGCATGCCCCATCTAACTTGCCGTGAAGCCATACAAATATGATCCGATTAAAAAGGGTGACTTGTACAACATTCACTCTATTAAAGGGAGCGTACTGACACCCAACTATAACACGACCAAAAAGTGGGGAGCCTGGTTAATATACAATAACCAATAACTACTCCCCACTTCTCCAGCCCCTTCGCTGTAGCTATTGTATTGCGCGTCGCCAACCATATCCTTTTTCCGTAACACTCCATAGACATGAGGTCACAACACTGGTGCCGAAACTATTACAAATTCACCCCATCTCAACTTGTCAACCAGCGTCGGTTGATAACTCTAATTCAACAGGTGTGAAAGTAGGACATTGTCGGGTAAGCTATTTTCTAATACAAAGGGGAAAAAAGAATGTTATCTTTCGCAATCAACCAAGTCCGTTTGCATTCCTTCAGTCGCTTTACACGTTACCACTTTCATTTTCGTCTCCAGTCAAGGAAAACGCCGCAGTCGGGTGAGCAGACTCATCGCCAACATCTTGCCGACATCGGACCGTTTCCGCTATAATATGCACCATTTCTACGGTTCCCAGCCATTGCACCGGACACTGGACCACTTTGCAAGTTTTTTATATACTTCTTCAAGGAAAAGCTCCAAACTGGTACCAAACCATGAAGAAACCAAAAAGACCGTTTCTCTCAATGCTAAATACCAATAATACACCTGACGTATTTATATATAAAAGCCTTCGCTAGTTTCATTACTTCTCCCCGTACAGTTCTCCACATTAGTCTTTCGTTCCAAATAAGGCAAACTGGGTACGTTACAACGGGTTCAAGCTAGTATCACAGGATATGACGTGAAAAAGAGAAACCGTTGTGCTTCAATCCTCAATTCTGCCCGATCGAGACTTGCAGCACAAGGTAAACTTATACACTCCCAATGGAAAAGGCTTATAATTTTTTGGGCTTGTTGGTGGAAGTAACTGCTCTGAAATGAAAGAAGACTAGTTGGAGCATTTGTAGTGGCTGATTAGCATCCGACACGGTACTTGCAAAGGCAGGACTCTTTTTAAGACATGGAATTGATGGCTAGCTGACGGGCAACATAACAACTGCTACGTGTGTCCATCTCAACTTCAGCACGCAATCTAAATTAAACACTAACAAAAACGACCCCTTCCTACATTTCTTGTTTCCACCTCCTTTTGCCTTTTATCACTCGAACAAGAAAAGGAATTTGTACAAGCCAAGTCCCTATCTCAATCACCGGCGCAATTGCCGTTAATGGTGCGAAATTCTTCCTACGAAGATCACAATGGCCCGATTACCGCGATTCACACAAAAGTTCCCTAAACTCTGCCAACTTCCCTGTGTGCAACCCATCTTCTTTTTAGGAATACATGTTTTCAACTAGTCTTTTAAAAATTCTATGCGTAACGAAACCATGCTAGGCTTCGCAAATCGATCAAAAGCGCCAACGATGGAATTGCATTTTACGTGATTCTGACAACATGGATCAAGGGTGTTATGAAACTTAACTAGAAAATCTTTTCTGAAGAGTTTTGACAAAACGGTAACCTGATTAAGGAGTATCCACTATGTACTTGATTTGTATACTATTACCCGTTTTTTACAGACAAAAGGTTTGCATTTCCCCCCCCTAATCTCTACGCTTGTTTCTTTTTTTAGAAAAAAAAACGGAAAGTAAAAAAAAAATAATAAAAGAATGGGCCAAGAAACGGGCTTTCAGCTCCCCTAGCGAGGGACCCTCTCATCTTGGTTCTTACACAAAGACCCGTCGAATGTGTGAGAAAGAAAAAGTCAAAAATTTCAACGACTCTTGATGAGCGTCTTAGGGATACTTGATATTTCGTCTCACCGAGCCTCAACCAGGTTTTCCAGTCACTGCTGCGAACTTTTTCGTGACTTTCCCAAGAGCACTTTCGACGTCACCCGGAAATCTCCCCTCGATAACTCTTTTCTTTATCTATCTCTCCTTCCTTCCTTAGCATCTTTTGTCTTCACGTCCATTATTACATACAACAACATGCCCAGTTTCTTGCCTAGCACTTTTCACTGCAAAAACTTTGATCAGGATTTTCGAAACCCAAGCTCCCCCCTTTTCCACCACTTTTTCCTTTGCTTCACACTGAATAAGGGCGTTAAAAAAGAGAGCTTCAACGGTGCACCCACCCCCTCCGATTTCTTTTCCCCAGAATTTTCTTTTCAACACTTTTCAAGTCTTCCATGCTTTGCCTAGTCGTCTTTTGGATGCATTGACCCTTCAACTCGATGGGTTTTGACTATTCGATCTAGCTGGGAGAAAGAGAGTTATGGTGTTCTGGACTCCATCTGCATATGTTTAGTTTGGTTCTCTCGCTCTTGTGTTGGGGCGTAAAGTTCTCGTGTTCACTAATACAACAACAGCCCAGCTTGTTTCGAAAACTTTTCCGAGGAGGGATGTTGTCTAAGAAGAATGTTATGTTATGATCTTCCGAGACGATTCATTAGCCTAGGCAACTGTTCAGAGTCTTTCCATTTGTATGCCCCACGTCGACCCCCCCTTCCTTTGTCCACTACATTACCCACACACACATATACACAGCATTTCCTTAAAATATCTGGACCCTGTTATAAACGCTCTAAATATTTACCCAACCACCGCAGGTAAATGACCTCCACCGCAAGAGGACAGTTCATTTACACAAGTTTTCATGTATTCCACTAAACTAAACTCCGCCATGTCATTCGTTTATAATACCTTCCGTGTTACGAAGCACCGCAATTAAACTTCCTGTAACTTTGGCCATTGAATGTGGCATTTCAGGGCCCAACCCGTTTACGATTCTTCAATTCATACTTTTCCTAAACTGAACTCGATTTTTTCTTCTACTTCAGTTTTTCATGATTCTAAGTTACGCTTCGAATTTTACATCAGAAAAGCTCGTAATCTTTTCGAATATGCGCACACAATAATTAAAGGCTAAGTTCACTCGGTCACGAATCCATTTGTTTCAAATATGTAATCGTAAACACTAATTCCTACACAATTTTCACTTTACTTATTTTGCTTTTTAAAAAGTAATAATAATAGAGTCCCCATCTGGATTTCTAAGTCCAGCATCTCTGATTTCATCCAGTTAAGGAGCCAGGTTTCAAAACCCCGGTGGGATTAACTCGTTGGTGCAATACGAGCGGAGGGAAACCTTTGGGTGAGACGCAGCGAACTTCTGGCAAAGGGAGCATTACAGTAGAAAACGGTCACGGTTTATGTTATTGGGGCGCCTCAAGTTCCCCAGTGCAAATCAAGCCTGACACGTTTACCCTACAAAGAACCTCGGTAGGGTCTGGGGATCTTCTCTTACCTTTTGTACTCCGCCACCCCAATCCTTACATGGTATAAGAAGGGTTAAACAACAATAGCCGTGTTCTTAAAAGGCGCGAAAGGTAAAAAGGTAAAGACAGGCCCGCAAGTGTACTACTACTAACATTACTACTACTACCACTGCTGGTCCACAGTGCAGTAGCACACTGAAACATCCCAAGACAGGCGCTGACCCTAAGTAACCAACCCATGATTCTCAATAATATTCGTCGACCCGAGACAAAATGCAAGAAAAAGAATATGCTATTTTCGCACACAGGTTAGATGGGTTTGGGGGTAAGGTAAACGAACTTAAAAGGTTGTGAAAAGAGATGGAGCCAAAAAGGTTCACAAGGTCACGACTGGGAGTTCATCCTTCAATTTCTCATTATGACAGGTGTACAGGTGCTGATGAGTCTTGTTGCTTCCGTACGTGGGGATAAACAAGCCTTTTCAGCGCCTGGTACCGCTAACCAATTACAGACCAATCGCTAAACGAGGCTTTCACCACGGTGTGAGACAACGCACTCCATTATTTGACCCATATCATGTCCAACAATGAAGCCTACAACTGGTAGTAACACTCTTGGCCTTTGACATAATGCTACTGCTGGTTTTCACATTACTACAATTCAGGGCGAAAACTCATTGCTTGCAATTGAAACAGTTAATACCTATAATTAACATGACGTCTGCTTCAATAACGACAGAAAGTAAAGTACACATTTTACAAAAATACCATAAACCTACGGGATTTAAGCTTCTGATAAATATTTTCTGCCGCAGACGAAAGAAGCTATTTTTCATGACCGAAAGTTTTGAAATGCACAAAAGTAGCTATTTTTCACACCCAAAACTTCTAAAGCGCCGTAGAAAATTCGGAACCGTCTCCAGTGTTCAAAACCCACATGTTAACCAAGCGCCGGATCAGATGAGCCCTCATGACACCCGCTGCTGGCCCTCTCGTAAAGATGTCACCGAAAAAGACCTAAAGCCCAAGTACCAGCAATTTTGGCTTACACAACTTTACCCAAACTTACCCAAAAGTCTTTTCCGCTCCATTTTTTTTTTCTTGGCCTACAGGCATCCTTTTTCTCCTCAACACGACCAACATACCCATGTTCCCTCATTACCACACATGAAACCTAAACCGCTTCGTCAGAAAATTTTTCCCCAATTGGGAATCTAACACTTTCCATGCTGTTACTTCCATTCTTTTCTTTCGCAGCTCTCTGAATTACCCTTTTTTTTCCTTCTTATGCTTCTTTTTCAAACTACAACTTGTAAAGACGCAGAAACTGGCTGAAGGGGGTCCGTCGGCAATTTCCGGAGCGAGAAAGCGAACACGTTTGGGTTCTCTCTCTTCGCTTCGTTCCAACTAGACGTTATAAGCAATCTATGCAAATGTGCCAAACTTGGTGCCTGATGCTACGCGATTCGGTTAGATTCCCGTGGGTTCGGGTGCCACAAATCGCCGACTGCAAGACAGGCCAACAAGTTGGGCTAGCAGGGAGTCGAGCACCAACGCTCAGGTGGGGGCGATTCGCCCATAACTCGAGGGGTGCTTAGCCAGACTCTTTTTTTCCCCAATTCTATTGACAAAAAGAAACTTGTATTTTTTCCGTTGTCTAACAACCCTTGTCCCAAAGAATTCCTTGACTTTTTTATCTATTTCCTCCCCAGCCTCGATGTCTGTAAACCCCCCTGCAGCTTTAGACTCACCGTTAAACTTTGCATACTGATGGCCTTCTGCGGCCACCTACACACCAAAATTCCGATAATTCTTTGGCGCAAAAATCTTGCGGCCCGTCGTGGTTCTATCTCAATACTTCCCAAAGCATACTTAAAGAGCAAAACGAAAAAAAAAAATAACAATGGGCCCCTTTGTTGTTGCTAAAGTTGGTGGGCATTTTCCAGGACTCACGACGCCACACCACACTCAGCCACCTGTTTCGAGAGAGCAAAACTCGATCTTACAAGCTAGAAAAAATTATGGTTGAAAAGTTTCGCCCAGCCTCCCAGTCGTTAACTCGGTTCTTGCTGAAGCCTGCACGCAACACATAGATCTGCTCGGAGCTCGTTACTTTCGACACGAAACTCACAACACTAATACACACAAAATACTTCAGAGACAGCTTCGGGCTTACCGTGTCCTACAACAATAGGATCACCTCTTCGTGAACTGCCAAACCGTCAGTCTTCATTCGTCATTCACTCATTCTTTAGCAAATATATCACGGTAAAATTTTATTTGCTGTTACTGTACGCGAACTTGCCCTGCAAGCATTTAGAAAATCCAAGAGCACCGACGCAGAAAAAAAAAATACATTGTACACGCGAATGCTAACGAAAGCAAAACCTCAATATCAAGTTCTTTTAATTGTTATGTAACAGAAAGGAATTCTAGTATCAAGCAAGAGCTTAGCTCACGCTTGTTTTTGATTATCTATAAGGAAACGGAAATAAAACTAAACAATTTCTCTAATTTCCAATTGCTTCTGCCAACGAAAGTGAACGTAACTTTCCAGTCTCATAAAGCATTTTCGACGAGTTTAGCAAAGGTTACAGCCCATGAAATTCCTGGGAATCATAAACGCCCGAGAGTTTTCTACTGTTTTAATTACCTTAGGATTTTGCACAGAGTAACGACTTGACTAGTTCTTGACACGCTCGCTGTTGGTGTCATCCATGTAATCTTGTATAGATGACCACACACGAACTCGCTTACCCTTGCCTTTAGAGTTGACAAGAAACTTTTCATAACCAGTAAGAATACGGTGCCCCGTCACTAGAACCTATTCCAATATGCTGATGAGTCTCCTGCGTGCGCAGCATTCCTTGTAGGCAGCAATACGGATTGAAAAGAACTTGCCACCCCGGCACTCCGCGATGATTACATTTCTTCTTACACTGCTACTCATTCTGAAAATGTAGTATCTACATAGTTTCCAACAAGGGAGGGCGCCCCGGCCGGGGCCCGGACCTTAGAAAATGCGAAAAGATGCTTGTCTAGAACACGGCCAACAATGTCAGGCTGTCACTCACTCACGAAGTGAGCAACGCGTGCGCCTGAGTGCGAAAGGGGGGCGCGGTCTATATGTTTTTCCCTTTGTATCCTATCAAGGGTGACAGCGTGAAAAAAGGCGGCATCTTTCACGCTGTCAGCCTCGTTTAACAGCCTCGGCCACATTTTCCGCCACTGCAACAGCCACTGGATAAAATAAAAACGAAAATCGACAACCCCCACCACCCTTCTTGTTAATAACCAAGTAGAGGCATCTTTATTAGCTATCAAGCCTCTGGAGACATTTCAAAACGCGACAAACGGCATATTTTTACAACTTGGGGATTTCTTATTGTCCTCGTGCCAGAAGGGGCTCGTGTCAGACATTTCCCTAATTTTCTAACAAGTTTTCGTTCCGGTATGTCATCAGTCCCCATGTGTACCTTCCTATGATACTTTTACTTCTATAAAGAAAGGTAAGTCATTAATTAGCACACCCCTGTCCAAACTTCGTCTAACCCATTTTCCAGTGCCCCAACGTTTCCACTTCATCATTTCGCACATTGGACTTCCCTCCGAACTAATTTATTCCGAAGTTAACGTGATAAGTTCAGGCTCGCGGGTCGGGGCTCGTCAAGCCACTGGCTTTAATTACTTTTTTAATATTTACGATTGCTGAGGAAAGGAACGATGGGGGATAGGTTAGTCCCATCAAGGCAATGAGGATCGCCACGCCAGACCTGGTAGAAATGGCGCCGAATCGCCGCAGTGTCCGTTGTATGTCTCCCTGGGACAGACACGCCCCTTCTTGAAAACTTTTGGAAAGAAACGGCATTTTAACATAAAAATCTCTCTCCTCGTGGCGTTTACAGTCTTTCTCGGAAACACCCTTCAGACAAGAGCCTCCACAAAAAAATCGAACGCCTGTAGGAATGCTGCTGAACGTGACACCTGAATTGATGGAAGGAATTGCTGTTCTCAAGAATGAACTGTGCTAGGTAGTCAACCCCCTCTTATCCTTAAGAAAAAATACAAAAAAAAAGAAGGGGGTGCGCTAAAGGGCCCTTCTTCTGGAAACACCCGAGTGGCACTGAGTGTGAAACTACCTTTGGTATTTCCATTCGGGCTCAGTCCAAGGTGTATAGGTTTTAGCTGCCTCGAGTAATGACAGGGTACGCTGAGGAAATGAGCATGCTAGCAAGTCACGAGGAACTCCCGCGCCATTTCCCCCACAACTGACGAACAAGGCAAGCAAGACGCGACGAACAAATAAGAATAGAGACGTCTTGTCCGCTCTGTGTATGTTCGCCTTTATCTCAACTCGTTCCTTCCCAGTCACGCAACTGTGCTGGGTAAACACAGAAGTACAGATAAAAAATAGTCAAACTACAGAAACGAAAAACTTGTGCGGGTTTCGGAGGAGGTGAACAATACAGAATAAGAAAAACAAGAAAACCGAAAAGGTTTGTTTTGCAGCGCCCGATTTGCAGTTTAAATACAGTAGTACCCCATTTAACGAAACTAATCCGTTCCTGGACGGCGTTCAGTTTAAGAAGCGCTCGTTATAATAAACACTATTTATCATAAGAATCAATGGAAATCCTTTTGATCCGTTTCTGATCCCTGGCCAAATCATGAAAAATTAATTTAACAATCGGAGAAAATCATTTAAAATACTGATTGTCAAAATATTTAGTTAAACATGTAGCAATCAGTTTCGTTCAATTAGTGGCTCTCAAGGCCACTCTGGTGGTGTGTCACAAATATCTTCCATCTTTTACGTCTTACATATCAGCCTTAGTTTTCATGTCAAGCACTGATTGGAAGAATCCGTTTAATGTGGCTTACTTTTGTCTTTTACTTAATACCGTTCTAGAGAACTGCAAAGCATTTTTGTTAAATATGTCGAAGCATCTGTTCGCTTCAACCTGATTTGGATTATACATTTTTATTTGGGCTTAAATTTCTTCCCATCTTCTTTTTTTCGCCCGCGCGCAAGTTCGTTGTACAAGTTGTTCGGTATACAATGCGTTCGTTAAACGGGGGTACCACTGTACGAGTATAAATGGAACTGCGGTTTTGCCAAACACGGCTCATACGCTAAGAAGTATAATCTAGTCCTATACGCGGCTTGCATGAAATCCCAACAATGAGCCACCCAAAGAAGCTTTCAAAAAAGGCTTCAAAGAGAAGAGTGGATTCTTTATCCCCCCCACTCATTTCAGATGGTGAAACGAAGAAACTATCATTGCTCGGATGCACTGAATGGCGATTGTTTACTTACGTTCCGTAAGATTACACGTCACGTTATCACAGCTTATGACAAACGATTATCAAAACGCTTTCTTAAAATCTTAACAGGTAATAGTCCAGTGGGTCTGAAAACCGGGCAAATCAGTGAGGGAACTGCGGTCTGACACTTCAGCGTCATAAGCAACGGAAGTGGGTTCACGGCGGGAAATCTTAAGTAAAATAACGCTGACCAAGCGAAGACGAGAAAAGACTACAAGTACATCAGTTAGCTGCGCCGCTTTATTGCATAGGCTCTCAAATGGACATACAACTTTTCAAAATTAGAAAGACTTCCATCTACTCGTTATTACATTTAACCGAAATCGCCCATTTAGTGTGCAACTAGCTTTATGTTTCTAATTGAAACAAGTGAAACCCGCTATATCTTGATCTCGTGGAAAAAAAAAAACGCAGCAATATCAACACAACTTATTCACATTAACAGGAACGAGAGTCAGGTATAACAAAGGGTTGTCAAGATTTCGCGAAGCAGTCTCTGTATTTAAAACACAGCCCAGTAGCTGTTCAACAGAAACTTGCTTAGCATTACGTGGCTTGTTGCGGGAACGCATTTCTTACGTAAAGCACAGCTCGACTGGAAAGCAAAAAGCGAAAAACGGGATGAAGAGCTGTCTGGGCTCGCTGTATCTTATACTGGCAACATTAAACATTCCAAGTGCGCGGTCATAAAACGGGAAAACTTTGGTTATTTCCAAAGTCGAGACGATGGGCTCAAATACACGACTTAAGGAGAAGGCAACAACTTATGGTACAAAGAAGATGAAGAGAAAAGTTTTACAACCCAGCCTCCCCAAAACGCTATACAACCGTAACGCCAAAACAGGCCATAAAACCGCTCGCATGGGGCGATGAAACATGCGCGCGACATTACAACCCCCCAAAAACGTCTCCAGAGGCGCGACTCCTTTCGAACCGATAAGAAACTGTTTTCAGAGAGGCAGCAGCAATTGATACAGACCCAAGAAAAAACAAAACGTAATTCTTGCCCTCAAACCTAAACAGACTTTGACCAATTCCTTCTGAAATCCGAGAAAAAATTACAAACTAAAAAGGCACTTCTTTTCTCATTTTCCCTTAGAGGTTCACCCCTTAAATGGTCAACGACCAGGGGGAAAATAGCACTGACCATCGACCCTGCTCCAAAACTATTGAAGTTGAAGCGAGGTGAACCTAGCTTCTCTTCAACCTTCCATCAATAAATTGTGTACACACTTCTCCAGATGTATAGGCATGGAGCTCTAAAAGTCCAAACCGTGAATATTTTTCACTTTTCCGGCTCGGTTTACTCGAGTTAACCAAGTTCTACGGGAGGTTTAGCTTTATAACTTCACAACATTCATCACTACCGTGTTCTGGATTCCACAAAAACGAAAAGTGTTAAAAGTCAATAAAATAAATTTAACAAAATCTCTCAGATCCGTAAAACAGTAGAATCCCCATCAATCAACAATATTCAACTTGTCAACGTTCTAATCTCGCCTCTCATACCGAAACTAGGAGTCCAATTACCAAAAGGAAGCTTTATTGGACGTTTCTTCAAATGTGGCCAATAAACCAAATAGAATCATTCATGGTTGTACACAACCGCTACTTCTGTGCTAAAATTCGTAAAGCTTTCTTTAAAAAATGTCTCAAGGTAAAAGTAGCTTTGGCTGTTAGGGCAATGCTTGCCATGTGCGTCAATTTGGACTGGCCTAATTTTCCTTCAACTTTTATCATCGTTCTAAAGCCTGATAAGCACCAGGGAAACTTGGCCGTAACAGCGGATAATGACGCCACGCCGAATTTGACAGTGAAATTTGTCTTTAGTCCCAACAATGAAAAGTTGTCTCTTTAAGGCTCACAAAGAGAAGCAAACCGTTTCGGACTTCACCTGCGATTCAAAGAATTCGAAAATAGAAGCCTTCAAAATTCGTCCAACAAAAGAACCCCTTAAATGTGGAGGTTTCGGGGCTGGCCAGCGAGTAATTCTGTGTTACAGTTAAAGAATGACACAGCGAAAATACTGTCTCTCTCTCTACTCTACCTTTTCATGGCATTGGTGAACAATGGAAATCCCTCCAACCACACCAAATCCAACTTCCCCAATAATGTTTTTTTTCCCTTTCCTAGTTTCCATTCATTTACACTGTACTTGGCTCCATCTCTTTGGCTATGGCTTTTTCCTCAATTCCAAATACGATCTTTTTTAGAGGGAGGTGGGGGGAGGGCTATTCAAAAATTCATAAAAATGTAAATATCCTTTCAAAAAATGGCCTGGCGAGCCCAAGGAAGGCAAAAGATGGTCCAAGTAGACGCCAAAATGGCGGAACCCACCATCTGTCATGATAAAGATCACGACAAGGCACATTTTCGCTGTTCCTAACGTTTCCAACGTCCAGCCCTGCCCTTCCAAGTCCAAAAACCCTGCGAGACTTTTGCCAACGAGATTCTTCTTACGACTTAACGCAGTTTCCCTGATCCCTAAGACTGGATCCTATTCCCCATAGTGACGCAGGCGACAATGACAATGACAGAAAACACTAACTAAACCCCTCCGGTCCGACACCCCCCATGTGAAACCGAATTGCCCTCCCATGTAGAACTTGAGATTTTCTTCAGTGAAAACGCCAGCATGGCGTTTTGCCTTCGCCACCGCTGCAAACCACACCAAATTCAAGTCGCATTTAGCGTGCAGAAATCCGTGAAAGAGTACGGAAAAACCTGTTGCAGAAATTCAGTGCAACATAAGAAGTTATTCCCCATTCGGGCAAAGGAGGGTGCTGCTCATCAATCTGCTAATAAATCATGCCTCTCTGGACCAACGTAGCACACCAACGACTTAACCGCACCTGTGGTGGTGGTGAGGGGCGACGAAGAGGGTGCGGCACGGCGCGACACTTTGCCCAGCGGCACCTACTGCTGTTCCAACTACCGTAGTGTACCAAACGAGCTTACTACCTGTATGCATTTGGACAGGTAGTGTACCGAAAAGACACATAGCAGTTCTCACAAACATATACACATGCACACGCACCCCGAACATGTCGCTTTAAGGCACACTGAAAGACGACCGTGTGCACTTTCTATGGGACCATAATAATTCGCCTAAGTTTATGAATCTTAAGATAGTCCGAGACAAAATAGTCAAAATTACTTGATTACTCAAGCGGAAACTTATGTAACGCGTACGCACAGATATGTCATATATAGTATCCACACAGGTCCTTCCAGAATTGAGTGCCCTTGGAATATCGAGACACTTGAGTCAATAGATCCATTTCGAAACCTCTTTTTCCCCGATTCGGTGCAGTAATATCGTCACGTTCCAAAGCTCGAGCAAATAAAAAAATGGCTACTGTCTCTTCCACTTTCTTTACTTATTACCCCACCTACGGAACGAACCCGACCCCATGCGGCCTAAATGAAGGGCTAAATTAACTCGCCAGGGGGTTCGGGGGCAAACCCAAACTATCTTTCCTTGTCCTAATGTGGTTTTACATACAGAGCCACTGTTTTTTTTTTTTTATATGCACTTTCAGGACTGCTACGCCAACGTTATCGTCTTTTCCTTCTAAAAAAAAATAGATAAAAAATAGAAGACACTTTTATCCCCAGACAACGATTGATGCGCCTGGAGAAGAATGCTTTAATCGTGCCAACAATGAATATTGGCATGTGCCTGAACTAACAGCTTAAAATTCCCTAGACAGCTTTTCTTTTCTATCTTTTGTTCTTATTCACTTAGCCAAGAGTCTCTTACGGCAAGTAATTGAAGCTTATCTCTTAAGTAACCCGCGCGCAGTTTGCCATCGCAAAACTAAGCAGCAATACTGACCAAGACCATTCCTGCCAAGACGAGTCCTCTGGGGCGTTGTCTAATTTTGCAAAAGGTGTCACGCTCCTCTACTTACAACTATTCTGTCTAATCTTATCCGCGTTTTCGACTCCCTGAGCCAAGCACACACACTTCAATTAGACCCTAGATGACAAGAATGCTAGAAAAACTTGTCCACGAGTGCAACGAGACGTGCAGAGTTCACGGAACCATTCTCATCCCGGATAGCAATTGGCGATAAAACCGTCAAAGTTAAGAAGACGGGGGTTGTGAAGGTTTTGCCCAGAACCAGAAGTTGTTCAGCTACTGTAGCTCCGCACACTGTCGTTCTAAAAAGTTTTATCTTTTTCGCCTTCAAATAAACTCCACTCCTTTAAGCCATCCATCAAGACGACTTGGCTTTGTTATCATCAAGGACATTCCAAGAACGAACCCCTAGCAAAGCACCTAGACAACCTCTTCATTTGAGACTATTCAAATCCCCATCTCGGCCCAAAGTACCTAACGCTAGACACTGTCGCAGGAAATGTGGTGCCGACTTACGCACAGCTACCACAAAGTTGTTCTTTCTCTCTTTCGGTTGCTGCAACTTTGCTAATTACTTCGCCTTCCGCTGACAATGACACATTCGTTAAGGATCTTGAAACCTTTCAAGCGGACGGGATGGGTTGTCTTTGGCTGTGGTTGCCCCGAGGAAAAATTTCGGTTCATCTTTCTCCTGACTCGCTATGGAACGTTCGGTTTCGGGCGAAGACAATGTACGCGCAATGATGAGAATTTTTCACCGGGGCCAAGGCAACTTACTTGTAGCCGTTTAACTCGGCGGGCTGTCCGTCACCCTCAACTCACTTAACTGGTCGTGTCCTCTCTCTTGCTCTCGAGTAGAAACCGCGTCATGCAACGTTACTTTTAATGGCAGCATAAATCTTGGACGATTACCAATCCCCCTAGCCTGATTACTGCCGATAAGCATGACAACGATGTCTCCCCCTGCCCTAGCCGTTTTTTGCCTTTACTTGACTGTCTGTTGCCTTGACACACACACACACAATTCCCGCAGCACAGTAGTGGTTAGGCAGTCACATTATGTAAACTACACTTGAATTTTATTCTAACTCCTCAACGAGAACAAGAAACAACAAAAATGACAAAAGGTTAGAAATCGACGTAATTTTCTGCCAAGTCCCATGTCGCTCAGTGTGGGGGAACAGAATTTAGCTAACAATCATAAATATGCACACACATACGCAGCAACGGCATCTAATTCCAATTCCACTGTTCACGAAATGGGCGCGACCGGGTTTGGAAACTCCGTCAGTTTCCTCATTTCAAAGTCCAGGATGGGAACCAGCTGTTCCACGTACTGCACATACTCACTATACATACTTCATGGTCAGCCCTTTACAACACCAGTTCCATTTGTCCAAAACTCTGAAAGTCCTCCAATTCCAAGTCAAAGGTCTGGGTCACATAAAATCTGGCAAGTAACATGAGCTTTGCCTTGAACAAATTATTCCCCCAAACGGCATTACTTAATTAATAAAATCCGTCCTTTGAAATCCTTCCAACGAAATACTTCGCGCTTGGAATCAGACTTGCAAACTTGTGCTCGTTATCGTCTCGATTTTGTCATTGAGTTGAATTCACTTGAAACGTTTTTTTAGCCCGAACAAAAGATTGAAACGGGTAAAAAGTTTCCCAAGTACAGCGCTATACTCAAAAGTTCTTATTAAAACGTAAAATAATTACGTTTTCTTACAAAGGGGAAGACTATGTGAATTCAAGAAACGAAGCTTGTTTGGCAAATTATCTCACATAAATTGAAACCTTTGATTACCCATGTTTTACAGTCCGAAGGGTACCGTAGCCTTGGCTTTTATCTGCCCTGCGAATTTCCTCATTCGTCACACTCGATTGCATGACGCCCCACAATGACCGCTATTGCCACGCTAACGCTGGACCTTCTAGCACGAACTTCTGACTTGAAAAGCAGAAGCATTCCACGAAGATATGAAGCTTTAAAATGCAACAATACCTGTCCTTTAAGCGTAAAACAATCCCGTGTCCCCATCCCCTTTTTTTTAAAAAAAAATAATAAAAATAAAAAAGCCAAAACAGAAAAAAAAGAAAAATACATGAGCCATACTATTTCATTCTGGCAAATCGTTTGGCTTTTAATGCGATATCCCTCATTAGCAACATAAAAGCCCCTAAGTGCATCATAAAATCTCACCATCGTCAAGCAAGACAATACAAGTTCTTCTCTTCCCATTACAAGTCTTTTTCTCTTCGTCAGCGACTTCCCTCCTGCTTGCCCTGTTCCCTTCAATCAACCTCACCCTAGTTAACACATTACAAAAAGAGAAACATGTGGGGGAAAAAAAGCCCTCGTTTGCATGCAAAACTCCCGGACTATAAGCGACACAAATGTTCCTATCCCTTTTAAAACCATAGCTCCCATTCTTTTTCGTCTTGCAAACAACTTTAATTGCCCCAGCGTGACAATCTTGGGTTCATACTAAACCTCCCAAAATGAAAACCACAAGTTTAAGTACTCGACCCCAAGGCAAACTTGTCCTCTTATAAATGTCCCATCGTATCGATAGAAAAACTTCCCAAGAACACTTCTAAAACAACAACCCCTCTAGGAAAAAAAAAAGGTTGGGATGACACCCAAAATTGTTGAACAGGTCCCCATTTCTGTCACACTATCAAAGTCCACAGAGGAATACGACATGGTTAGGTTGCCTGTATGGCAAAAGGAAAGCACCAGGAAATCTCCGAGTCCAGTAAAGCCCTAAAAATTCGAGCGCTAGAAGAAGTTGCTCATAGCGTGCGTGACTAAGAGTCCGATCATAAAACTCTTGAAAAATAGGGCTCTGGTTGGTGGTAATGGGTAGAGTATAGTGCTGGGGCTAGACGAAACATCTTGCATTTTGCTCTGGACCTTATTGCCTTTTTTCTTTTTTTCTTAATAAAAAAATCCTTCAACAATTTTGCTCTTGGCTTGTGAAGTCAAAGCCTAAAATCATACAGACTCCTATATACACTTGAAAAAGAAGCAAAAAGAGGAAAGCTAACTCCTCTTTGCTACCCCACATTGCACCCCTTTCTTTTTTTATAGCCCTCTATAACTGCAACCTCACTAACTCGGCTCATTATCAAGAAAATATGACCTCAACTTTTCCCACCTTGCAAGGTTTACTTTTCTACAAGTGTAAAGTCTTTCAAAAAGGGGTCTCGGTTTCTAAGAAGCCTTCTTGCTCCTTTAACATGACGCAACAAAAGCACCCGTACTGTAACGGAAGTCGTCGATTGCAATTCCTAACTACCTTGTCAGAGAAGACGGGCCAAAAAATGTAATTACCAGTTTTCCCACCACAGCAACGTAGCTTGTCTTAACGTTAATCGGTCAGTGAGTCTACAACTCCTTGACAAGACCGCCCTCGTTGTTTTGAAGCCCACCGACACGAAACTTAAAAAAGACAGGGAATTTCATCTTACGAACCAGACAGCGAAGGAAAATCATGCACGCATACCCTCACAATGTACCAACGCACCCTTCGAAAACGCAAAGTATTACTTTAAAATATAATTAAATAAATCTTACGAGAAATCAATGAAACTCCCATGGAAAACAAAAGTTGCAATGGAAATAGAAGTATTTTAAGAAAGAATAATATTTTTAGGAAAATAAATAATATCAAGGAAAGTAATTGTAAGTGGAATACAAAAGAATTGATTCTTGGGGAGATGGTAAACTAATTTAATCAACAAATAGGACTTCATTTTTCACCACCCTTCCCTCTATTTGACTTCAGCTTCCGCTCGGTGCGTAAAGGAAACGTTCTTATGTTCGACAGCGTGGGAAACAACCTGGCACGGCCTTCTAAGTAACTTAACAGTAACAGCCAATGCGCGCTCACGGTTCTATTTCGCACTTGCGTCTTGATACTCAACTTCCTTACCAAATACCCCACGACCCCCTCAGTAATTTTAGAGCACACATAGTTAGGGAAAACGAGAAAAATGAGGCAAGTTTGACCTCAATTCCAGCCCAGCAGGGTAAAGTGGACAATTGGAATAAAATTGGGGGGAAACTTTTACGCTGACCCCCTGCACAGCCCCCACCTTCTTTATTAGAACATGAAGGTCGGGGTCTACCATATTGGAATGTGCACCAGCTTCCTTTTACTTACTGCCAAGCTTTAAGTCTGTCAAAATCAAGCCAAATGGCCTTCTTGCTCACTTTTTCCTTCTTCTATGGGTCTCTCTTGGGTCGTCTATGGGAACGTGAACTCTCCCCCCAGTCTTGTCCCCACGGAACAAGATTATGGTTACAAATAAGACGGGCTAAGCATCTTGGGAAGAGGCAAAGACACAGTGGCCCCCAAAAACGAACGTCTTTAAACCTTGCTGAATCCATTAATTATCTGACCTCAACTTTTCTAGCGTCTCGTCTTCCACGTTTTCTTTCATTTTTTTCTTGTTTAAGTGTACGCCTATACAACCTACAGGTTGAGGTGAGGCTTGGACAAGTTTCCCAACTTTAGAATAGCGGGGGAAATAAGCTGCTTTGTTGGTAGGGATCCAACAATCCTTCAATTCAACACATGACGTATATATACACGTACACTAACCCCCGTTCCCAACGGCCCGTCATGAACTGACATGTGCCACGCATCAGGAAGCATCAGGTGGGAAATTAAACCTGCCTAAGCCTACACTAGAGTGCAAGCCTTCTCCACCTTTTCCACCCTTACACGAGAACCGCAGGTGGAGGGTTGAAAGCTTAGCCATTAACGGACAAACATTGAATAAATCGGGGTGAAAACTTTTCCCTTCATTTTTATTTTTCTCTTTGGTGTTTTTACAATTATTTATTAAGAATTAAAAAAAACACGGGAGGTGTTTCTTTTTTATTGTGCATCTGTGCAGACGGAAGGCTATTACTGAGACAGGCGTTTCTATTTTTTTTTTATTCAATAGCGAAAAAAACGTACTTTTTAAGTTAAGAATTGTTTCCCCTGCGTGGAAAGCAAAGCAAATTTTCATGTTCCGTTTTGATTGCAACCGCCTGGCTGACCGACGACTAAGTAAGGGTCTCTGCATTTACTACTGTATTTGAGATTGTGGTTGAAAAACGACAACACTCATTGTTGACCATAACCGGAACCCTGTGGTTCACTCAGGTCGAGACCCTGACCTAACGTTTACACCACACCTTGGTTTCGTTATCTACAAGACCCATCTTGCCACACTATCCCTCCGTATGTGTTTGTGGCCTCAGAACTTCTTGCTTGGTAACCAAGGGCTGTTACTGGCATTTGAGAGCGGTAACTTAACAATGGTGCGGCCTACGCGTTCGGTGGTCACTGGCGTCTCTTGTTGCAGCTCCTGTTACCAGATTCCAAGTGCCGGAAAACACGGGAAGATTTGTATCAAAGGGGAGAAAGCATTTGGGAATTTTATAAAGCCTCATTTCGGTACGTAACTTTCCGCGGGGCGGAAAAACTCATTTTCTAGACAATGAAAATATTGCGAGTTACGGATTTTAAACTGTCGTACTGGAGAATAGTAGAGAATGCTGGAAGCTGTGGCTTGTTAGCGTCATTCTTCTACCTGCCCGCCCTTGTTAACACGCATGGTTTCTCCCTTTCCTCTTACCTGGGCCTTTTCTTCTAGCCCACCTTGCTCCACTGGGGTACTAGGAGCGAGAAACACCACCGAATTCAGAGCCTTTTGCCAAATACCCCTATATAACAAACCGGTTACTGGACATGGTTTGGGAAGCGAGAGTTCCATCTAACTATGCAGCTTTGCCCGGAGGCCACAAACAAAAAGGTATCTGTGTCCACGGCATCACCACGGCTGACCACCACCTCCTCCTCTTTCTTCTTTTTGCCCCTCTTTTATCTTCTTTTCTAGCTTCACCTTGGCTTTTACAGACCTTTTTAACTCTTTTACATGAGCCTCAGGTTTCCCTCCAGTTTCTTCAATTCATTGTCATGCCTCCGCCATCATGAACCGGGCGCCAACGAGGAGCCTCGCACCCAAGGGGCGTTATAAAAAATAACATAGTACTCCTTTGGCCCATACCAGCGTGATAAAAAACATGGCTGCAACTGCTAGGCTCGACCAAAAACGTGAAGAGTCCAATAACAAGCCTCACGAAACATACCCCATCTTTCCTTCTTCCTCATCTTCCCTATTCTATCACCTTGCTTATTTTACCTGCGTCCCGAACTTTTTTTCCTTTGACTCCGGTCCTGCTTGCATGCCAAAGAATGCTTGTTGGATAAACAAGACCTATAAAAGCGGGGAACCAGCCAGATGTTATTTTAGCTGAAACCTACCAACCTTACTGGTACAACGGCGACCCCGACATGTGTCTTGTACACATGTAATACGCTGCATTTTCTTCACTGTTCTTGTTTTTCCCCCAACTGTCTTGATCATTGTTCTACAAAGCGCCCCCCGATGAAGAAAGTAAAATGGCTGACTTACCATTGACACCGGTAAGGATGACGCCATACCGTTATGGTACGGGTAATGAGACACCAAGTAACCCATATTGAGTGGCGATGCATGAGACAGCGATTCCAATCCGCGTCCTAAAACAACGGAAGACAATTAATGGTCTTGATTATACAATTCAAGTTCATACAACTATCTGAAACATGTGAATACGTGTAAATCATGTACAGTGAAATGCGTGTATACACGCGACACTATGCGAGGATTTTCTTGCATACATGGCTTGTGAAGCTGCGCTTTCAATATCCCCAGTTTGGTGGACTGTTGCCACACCAGGTTCCCTACTTCATTGTACACGTTGACCGTAATCACCGTATATAAACTCCCCTAGTCATAACTCAATCCAGGAATGTTCTAAGAACTTTATAATTGAGTAATAGCACTGTACTTGGTCCGTTTTCAGTCGGGCTAATCGGAGTGCAATCGACACGAAAGGGGAGACAACAAAAACAGAAAAACTATAGCATTTTCGGGACTTCAATTACACCTCCCATCAATATAACTTGGCTTTCTACCCTACCGACATGACTTGTATGCCACACAAGTCATACCCTAACTTAGGCAAATTAAGACAAACAAGCTAAGAAGAAGAAAAAATACAATGTACTGGAAAGTACAACAAAGGAAGATTGTCGGTAGAACATACGCGCCGTCGCATAACGAAAGTCGCCGTTGCGTGTTATAAACCCTTTAGAAAAGTAAGCCACAGGAAAGTGGACCACTAAAGTCTCGTAAAGAGGGGAAACGCGCAAATTTTGGGTAAAAAAAGAGCTTCATCGGCGTGCGACACACCTGTCGTGTGGCGTCAAGCCCGTTTTGCTATTAAAACGCGAAAGAGACGCACACCACATTTATGTACGCAACTCACCGCGAACCAAGGCAACTTTATACTTACTGGAGACATTCTGAGTGCGAGGCCCGAAAGGAATTTTACACGTGACGTAATATATATATAGCAAAAAGTCCCTACGTTAATTTGACCCTAAATTACAGTCCTATTCTTCTCAAATCTATGTTGACTGGGCTTTACAAGCTAAACCAATGACTGGAATGTCTGACTTTAATTACCCTTTGTTGTAGAATAATAACAAATTAACTTTGTTAACCAGCAGTCAACAAGGTATCAGCAAACGCAGTCACAAAGAAAAACACTAACATAAAAAGATGACTGAATTGCGTAAAATTAGTTACTTCATCTATTTTATTTTCAAGTTTCCTTCTTGCTTTCTTAAGACGTGTAACTTTTTTAAAGTATTATAATATTGTTCCCTCGAGTTTCTTAAAGTTGGGAACTAGCTTACATACTGAAAAAGGAACGAATTCAGACCTTGCTGTGCACTTTCCCGGTTCTTTACGAGTAATAGAAATACCTCACATGATTGTTAGCCAGGTAGACTCGTAAAAAGCTGTTGTCGCATCCAACTAAATACCTGGAAAATTGCACACTCATTAGTAGCCAATACGAGAAGACTACCAGCTACTTACTAATCGTTTTACAAGAGCCTTTCCCTGGGCTTGTTTTCAACTGTTTTTTTTTTTCCTCCATTTTTTATTTTTATTTCCGCGCTGCCCTGACTTCATCTAATCTACACGTCACCAAGATTACCCATATATTGCCATACTTTACGAGACCAAGCACTCCAATGTTGCCAGGTGGTGAAACCCTAAGGTAAGTGTACAAAACAGAACGCCATAACGAACTCGGCACAAATTGCGCTAACCCAAGAACCCCAAATTGGCGCCGTGAGGCAACTTTTCGGGATACGTTAAAACCGAGAAAAGTGCACGACAGCATTTTGGAGCCATATTGTTAGCCAACAACAAGCAAGTTTAAAAGGACACACGAAACTAGCTCTCTTTAATTAGAGTCTTAAAAACTTCGCTTCCAGTACAGCAATTTTCCAAGTCCCTAACCGCACATATATCTTGCACACTTAATAGCAAAAGAACGAAACTACCCATGGAATTCTTTCACAACTTCATACAGGCACGGTGTTTGGTTGCATTTTTTCGAAATATTTTCTCAAACTTCTCCAAATATTCCACTTTTGCTTACGCAAAACTTCTGTGCTTCTGATCATTCATGTAAGTGTTCGAGAAAAAAGTTTTCAATGAAAAGGGCCTGTTTTGCAAACTCATTTCTCGCGATCTGCTGTGGAGCGACGATCCGTATACCGATACTCTATTACGCCAGATACATAATTAAGTGGGTCCAATTTACATATCAATCACTAGTGAACCGTGACAAGATCAGAAAAGTGAATATCCAGGAACTTTCCTATTTGACAAGCGAATTTACGACGATACGATTTAATTTTTCTACGGCATTACGAAAGCATTTTTGTCAACAAATTCCAAATTCCTACGTGACTGGTAACCATCTCAGTGATAAAACACTAACTTTCAATTACGCTGCAATAACCCAGCAAGATTATTTATTAGTTCATTGAGGTGTTTTTACTGGTAACAATTTACCTCGTTTTCTAGACATTCATCACGGAAATATTAAAAGTACATTAAATACTCCGTTCCATGCTAAATCTGGCTTCGAATAATGAAACCATTTCTCCAAAATTCATTGTTGATGTTTGTTAAATGCTAAGCCCCAAGTTTTCTTACACTGCTCCTTTCTTACGTGATCGTATATCCTGCGATTAAGACAGATAATCGCAATTAACTAGCTGTTTTGATTCCATAAGAACGAAACGGATCGTGTGTGGTAGGCTATTTCTTGAAATGCACCCAACAAAAATGTGTCCCTATTAAGCGGAACCCACCATGCACAAAGAAATATGTAACGTTAAAAACACGAAAAGGAAATAGTGACGAAGCAACTAACGAGACAGGTTCACCCCCCGTTCCACCCTCCTGTGAACATTGCAACCCCTTCTGAGTGTTTAGTAGGGCTTGGTTGAGGGTAAAAAAGGAAAGACGAGGGGGTTTTGGGTTGGCAAGACTAATGGGGTGAGTCGAGTCGAAAGTTTACTTGGGTGATTTGCTTCCATGCAACCTGCCTAATATCCCTTCACACGCTCTCACTTTGTCTGTTATATATACACAGAAAACATATGCAGAAAAGGGGTTGGTTTTTGTTTGACAGTCGACACTGGGTGGGAGAGGCTCGTCTCGTCTAGAAACCTTCCAAAGTAGAAAATTTTCGTGCCTCCTTATTTGTTTACACAGCTTCCCAGCTGGAGATTCTTCACACTAGCTTTAAAAAAATTGGCCTCAAAATTTTTCTTGCCAAGGCCTTGGGTTCAATCAGGGATGCATTGTACTTATTCCCGCTCTCGGTACAATACAATAAAGCCATTGAAAAACAGTGTAGAAAATACTGCCATAAAGCCGTTGCGAAATTTTAAACTTCTCATTGGGCCCGAAGGCTTGACGTGTCGGTAAATCCTGGAGCCTGGCTTCCGAAGAATGAAATTTCCAGCTCGGGTAAAAAGGCTGGTACGGTGTGGCTACTGCTTAGGTAAGCAATGCAAGTTTTATTATTATGGAAAACCTATTGTTATGGTTGTATATATCTTCTCCATTGGTTTTAGTTGTCCTGAGGGGGGTCACAGCCTATAAAGCTTTCAGGGAGAGGCCAGTGGAAAGTATCTTCCCTCACCATCAACGGGACAAGGCTTGGCTGCCACAAGTCCGAAGCCAGTCAAAACCCGTCGGGATGACATCGCTACGCGACATGTTATCTTGCCTTGCCTTTCAAGCGTTAATGCCAAGTTCACAACAGGGTTAAACAAGGCAGGGCGTTAGCTCCTCTGGAACAGTACAGCACTTTGGTACTAAAGGTCACTTTTGATCCATCTGCTCTGGCTCTGGACTTTGATTGCCCTTCGACCAAACGAGTCCCCCGGCCAAGTGGAAAGTTTGAAAAGCCCAACAATTTCCCAATGAATACGTTTTAAGCGACCTGATAAAAAGAGAGTAACATGTTGAATAACTTACCAAAAATGGAGCTGGACTCTGGTCGCAAACTGTTCTTAGAGGCGTAACTCTGACCCGGAACTGTCGACGATTTTCCCTGTAAACAACGAGAACAGTGAAAGATTAGCCAAAGGTCTGATTAATTTCTCTTAAATCTGAGTACTGTTCGTAGCCAATTCTCTTAATTACAGTAGAAGCCTGTCCCATCGAAAGCTAAGCAACCAAGACGTCTTCAGACTTTCCCATCTTACTTACAGGGTATGCATTCACAGAAATTTAATAAAAACGTGAAAATAAATTTTATTTGGCTAATGTGGGGCTTGGGAAGTACTTGTTTGACGAAACTATAAAAATAGGTCTGTACGACACATAGCAAGTTTCATGTCAAATCTGAAGAGAAGCACAGGTATATAAACAACGTATTTTGTGCTAAGAAATGTAGTAAAAAAAAAATAAGTCCACAAAATTTCAAGTGCCTCGAAGTTACTGTGTTAGTTTACTTTGTGCCTAATACTACAACACTCAGGAAAAATCTATGCAGCATATCTTTTTTAATAAAGCTTCCAGCCTAAGATTATTTTTGACATGTTTCCGTTTTAATTTTATCAAGCTCTTTCGTCCTACGCAATGCTCCCAGTGCAGAAACATCACGTTACTTTCGTGATAGGAACAGAAGGTTAATTGTTACAGAAAACATAACACAGCCCAAACGGAGCAGAATTTTTCAGTTTATTTTCCCACTTTCCAAATTTATTTCGTAAATTAAATCATTTTAGTTATGGTGTAGTTTCTTAGCTTGCTTCGACATAAGAAAATACCATGCATCGAAATTCTCAGCCCAGGTGACCGGGAACGTCCCGTTTTACGCAGGTTCACTTTTACAGATATTTAATTCCAAACAACATGTCGTGACCCTACCTATGTGCGCAAAAAAAAAGTTATCGAAAAGGCTATTTTCTGGTCTGGTGTCCTAAATTTTTACAGACAACATTGTATCACTTTCCCGTCATTGCGCTCCAGACAATACATTTGGGTCGAATAAAAAAAGTGATGTATTGCATACGTAAGGTAAGGTCTCTCCTACCTGATTGTCGTTTCCAATACTTAGTTGTAATTTCAAGCAAATGATTTTTACACCCCTTTTTGCTGTGCTACTTATTATGGCCATCATAGGGGGAGTTTTTTAGGTTAAGAGCACGCTCTAGCTAAAATTAGATTCGCAAGATCTGAGTGAGGATAATCCCAGCAGCGTTTATTTTTTAAATGGGGAAAAAATGGGATAAGCGAGCATTCTACGGGGGAACACGGGCAACCAAAACGGCGGTTCTATTTTCGTAGAAAAGCTTCTTCTCCCTTTGGCTCGTCTTCTTTTTTCTTTTTCGTACATTTTCAAAGTCTTCCTTTTTCTGCCTCCTTTTCCTTCCCTTTCACAAAGCCTTTGCGTTGACTGTTTTCCATGTTCGTGTCTTCGTACTACCTACGTTTCGTTCTCTCCTTTCCACTGAGCTACGTCTACTTGGGCTCTCCTAGACCCTAGCATACATACACGATGTTTAAGCCCCTATCATTCCCCCAGCCCAATGCCAACCAAGAGCCCAACACACGGGCTGTTTCTCCACTCTCTTCCTCCGTTCTCTCCTCCCGATCTTCCCAATGCTTTTTGGGGAGGTTTGGCTCTACGACAAGAACAAGAGAAGGACGACATTCTTCCACTATGCCATCGCAATTTGGTGTCGCTCGCTTTTGGCTCATGTGGAAAGAACAAGGGAACCCGGCCAAAGGGGCCAGCACTGCCACCACCAACCAGGCTAAAATATCGGCGGAAGTTTTCATGACGGGCAGCGTTATTTTGGAAACAAGCGCGCACTATGAAATCGCGTGCCAACGCAGATTTCTCCCAACCAAACTCCCAGAGTTTCCCAACATCACCCTCCCTTAAGGTCGCTAGCCTGCTTTCTTCGTTAGCAAAGGAATTCAATCCTGCCGGGATTTCACCCCGAGTTTGGAGACATAATGTGTGCTAAGTTGACGATTAGCACAGTTAATTAGACAAAAGCTTTAAGTCAAGGTCCTACCCCATTTTTGGGAGATTCAGCCCTTTTTCCCTGTCCAAAAAGCTTATCAACCCAATGGCCCTAGGGAGGTAAACGGACGTGAGGTGGTAAAGGAGAAAATATCTAACCCTCCCCCCTCAACCCCCTCGAAAGAAGGTATTCCAAAGAAATAGTACCAAAAGAGAGCTCGCTAGTTCTAATCTATGCACACCATGCCAGACTTTAGGTACCCAAAAATCTTGTGCGCGTATCGGGAGCCTGGCAACAATGTTAAGAGATAAAAGTCCTGAATAAATATCACAATTAAATCTGCAGAAGGGTGCACAATACATTAAAATGAACTTGACGGGTATACAGAAAGAAAAGGGTTGGGATTTTTGTACCTCTTCGGACTCGGTGATAAGGCTGGTTTTATCCTCCCCAACGTTATCCACATCCGGGGGTCTTTCTTCTTCTTCATGATCTTCTTCCTTGAACACTTTCACTTCATCAGTGTTTAAATCGTCCGCGTCGACTCCGCTCACGTGCGGCATGATGGTGTCTTGAGCTCGGCTCCGGGGCTGACTATGATATCAACAATAAATCCTGATCGGAATGGAGAGTACCATCACACAACACATGTGCCCATGTCGCTTCAGAGCACTTTTTATTTTATTTTTTATTTGCGCGGGCGAGGGGAGAAGGAGTTGTAAAAGGGAGTAATCCGACACAGACCAGTTATCCGAGAATTCAAGCTGGCGAAGCATAGAAAACGGAGGAGTTTCTTAGAAGCTAGCTTTCAATTGCCATGAGAGAGAGATTGAAGCTTTCAGTAATCGAGTAAAGGAATCCAGAAGTGAGGGTTGGAAATGAGGACTGAAGAAAGCTGTCACGAGTTTACATTCCTGGCGACTTAAGCACGGCAACAACTTTTGGCTTGCACAGTTCACGAAAACGGCAGAGCTGCGCACATTTACATATGGAATTGATTCCAAGTGGGTTATATCAAAGTTGCACGGCAGGTCTTTGGGGCTTGACACTCAAATCCAATGCTTCTTTGAGGGGAGTTCGCTCCACGGTCTGCAACTTGTAAGTATTCTGGTACAGAAACACGCAACTTTATTGGGGAAACTATTTTTCTCAAGGGGTGCTCTCGATTTAACCCGCTAAACACATTAAAGTACACGAATAGACACAGACACAACGAGCACGACTAAAGGATGTAGACAGTGCCTTTCAGGCTTGGCAACGAGGAAGCGGCAAGGCTTGTTAACTCTCTCAACACTTTGCGCCCGAGCAAGCGGCACTCACGCCCTTCCCTTAGAACGTTCCTCCACAAAGTGCCGGCCGCGGCGCGGGCAAGTCTTTTGGCCTAAGCAACGGTGGCGGCCCGCGGTCCCTCCGACCAACCAGCAACGCCGCCAAGACGAGGCCGCTATGAGTTGAAGCAGTACGAAGAAAAAAGCGTGCCGCGCGCCACCGCGATCGCGCACCCAACCCGTGCCACGTGACAAACTAACCCGGGGTTTGAACGTCCCATTTCAAACGGCCTACAAAACGCTTTGGAAAATAGAAATAAGGGTACGGAAAAGTTCATTTTTTTCACTTCGTAGAGCAAATGTTCGAGCAAATGATCATGCAGTGTCTCCCTGATTTTTAAACTTATTTTTCACCAAACTACCAGAATCTCAACTTTTCACACCTCCATTCGACAACTTTACTACAGTCACTAGGGCTAGATTATAATTGGGTGCCTCTAGTCGAAATTTCACTTCTGAAATGAAAAGAAATGGAAAAGGGAGGCATGGGGAAGGCAAACCTAGTTTCCAAAGCGAGGGAGACTTTTTTATCACCTCCATTATCATTCATTTTGTTTGCTTGAAGCTTTCGACGGTTAATAAATCGTGGGCTGATGACGCTGCAATTTGGATAGATCCAACATCCAAACAGATTTTTTTATTGTACCACAAGGAATAGTACCTGTGCTCGCTACGTCTCGCCGTAAATACCTATAAGGTGCCAAACTTTTCTGATCATTAATTGCATTTTGCTTTACGGACCATTCTATGATTTTCCCCACCCCTCGCATGTAATGTAGAAAGAGGACGAAAGCCTTCCCCTCCTCCTGTAAATCTTTTGACGCTAGATTCTTTTTTAATCCTCAGCCACTCCTGCATCTTTCGTTCTTCTTTCATGCATTAATTGTCAAACATAGGAAACGCAGAAGCAAGACCCCATAATAGTAAAAACCAACCCTTTTTCATTTTTTTTTCTTGTGTATACTTCCCTCACTGCTTGCATGCAAGATCCCACTTATTTAAAATCTCTACGTAAAGAGCTAAAAAGGAAAAAAATCTTTCCACATAAGGAAACTTGCACTTTTTACAAACGAGTTCCTCCATAAAAGATTCCAACCAGTACCTGCCATCCGTCTTGTTCTTCAAAACGGCCGATGAATTATTATACAGGTTTTGCCCGGGTTTTGGGACATTGGGAAACTGGAAGCCCGGTTAAGAATTGGAGTCTCTGGACTTCGACTCTTTGTGAATAGCTTTAACTGCGCACGCAGGGATAAAGAAGACGAAAGGGAAAAAAAGAATAACTGTGATGTGAAGGCAGGTTTTAGAACGGAAAAGAGCTAGCCCACAAGCTGAAAAGCTTCTGCTCAAGCAACCAAGATGGCAAAGATGCAAAAGGAAAGAGAGGCTTTATAGAGAGGGATCTCACTGGCCAACGAAGGGAAGTGGAAAAACGTCAAGGGATGAGAAGGGCCTTTTCGAACCTTTAAGTAAAGGAGGCGTTGAAGGTGATGGTGGTCTGAATAGACAACGAGGGGCCTGAACAAGCAAAAAGGCAGCAGCAGCCATGATGGGCAAAACTAGCCTGCTGGAAGGCTCCATCGCCTTCGCTCTTCTTGCTGGAAATAAGACTTGACTGGACTTTTGGAGGCCACCAAGCAAGCAAAGTATATACGATAAATATCAACCCAAGACGGGAACGGGTAAATGTGGGGCGAAGCAAACACTGGATGGAGAACCGCATGGATGATGACGATGATGGAACTTAGCCTTCTGAGAGCCATAAAACGAGGTGAATTGTGGGATATGAATATGCAATATGGCAAAAGGTGGCCACAGATGAGACCTGACAGGTTGCCAAGAAGGTGTACTACTCTTACCTTTGCATGGGTCATCACTACCATCATCCAACATCAGGAGAATTAATTATATTCCGCGCCCCCGAGAACTGTACATGCACATGTAACGTGCAGTTGACCTTGTTTCTTTGCCAATCAGAACCTACCCTATAAGCCAGACAGGGGGATGTGTGGGGGAGGGAGATTTCAAATGATTTGAGAAAACAAAGCCTACTGATATACAGCCTATTGAAGGCTACAGAACCTGAACGAACCTTATCGTAGAAATATCGATAAAGGTAGAAAACTACACTTTCTTATCAAAAGCACAATACAGACGATTGAACGAAGTGATAAGTATCAAGTATCAAGGACAAAAACCGAGTTCCACGACCACGACAATTGTACCCAAAGAATGCAAATAACATTTTATTTTGTTGTTAGTCAGCCTGGCAATATTTTCCGTACCTTCATCAATTAGTAACGAAGACTTAACACATAATTTAAAGTAGACGGAAAATATCGCAACACGCGTGTTTCGTGGCACTTCTTTGGAAAAGTTACTCACCCGCATGGAGCTTATTTGTTCAAATAGTTTTGGTTCTCGTCTCTCAGCGCCATCTAACGGACTATAATTCAGTAACCTCCTCTTGTAAAGGTACTTTTTCATCCTGAATTGCAGGCTTTATCAAAGGCTTTAAGTTCGTTTATTAGACAAAGGGATAAGGAATGGTAAACGAACCCTGGTCATGTGAAAATAACGGGTCATGTGGAAAGATTCCAGAGTCCACTTTTTACAAAAAAATAAAATGTAACATAGCAAGGTGAAAAATGCGTTAATTAAGATTGCGGAAATTATTCTAGGAATGTGATCCGGTTGCAGACGGAAGTCAGATACCACGATGATTAACACAAGCATGAGGCGTCTTTATCCGATTTTTAGAGCATAGCTGGGAGGCTCTCTACTTTTTGTAAACATAGCTCTCAGCTCCACCGCGACCAAAACCTGGTATCAGAAGACAAAGGGGAATTAGTATTAGTCGTGACCAAGGTAGTAATGGCTTAACATATATATATTTGCCATTTGTAAAGCAAGTATACCTCCAGGACCGAAGAGTGCAGAATAGCAGGGTTGATTACAATAAGGTTTCCCCTCGTGTTCTGCATGTTGTCCGGGTACCAGTGTCTTGTTACATTTTTCGCACCTCAAACAAGCTCCGTGCCAGTCTTTGCCCAGTGAGGTTTTGCGCTCAGCTACGGCAAATAAAACAGTCTAATTATTAAAGTAATAGACGTCCCATCCGAATGTAACTATGTTTTCTAAATAAAGTAAGACATTAGTCCAAGCACGAAGATTTGTTTCAATAAAATTTATTGTCAAACAAAGATGTAGTAGCGCGCTTCTCGTTAAATGGTTTGTTTTGTAATGGTAAAATGTTCGTTACTTTCTCATGGTCATTTAATTTAAGTTACTTAAACTTTAAATTTTTTATCTTCTCGTAAGCCTGTTAGCTTGTAAGCCCAACGTTACTCAACTCTATGGTAAACAGGAGATGTTATTATCAAGTGAGGGTTAGTAATTACTCTATTGACTAACAAATCTCTCGCAATTTACGCTAAGTGATGAGTCAGGAACGCAACAAGTAGTTAAGCACCGTGGCTAACAGAGCAGGCAGAACGAAAGACGAAAAAATAAATGCCCCGAGCTAGCAATCACAGCGTTACCTATAGTTATGGTCGGGTATGTAACCTTTTTTTATTCTGCATAATCTGAGAGATGACATCATGATGACGCATAAGGTACAACAAACTCGACACAACATCCGCCTTCGGTTTTTATCGTCTCCAACAAGGGAGCGAACACGTATCGAACTCGAACGGTTGGGTCCGCTACTATACCCTAATCACACGCTAACGGATGCAATACTTGACACATAATGGCTAGAATACTCTTTTTCAAGATTTGTTCCTAATTAAGGGGTCATAAAGCAGGCCTGCGAAGTCCGCTAACATGTGTGTCGTTTTAAACCGGCAACTACCGTACCGGAAAACCACGGACGCCGCATCATTTGGCACCACTTGGCTTAACGCATTAGAACTCGAAGTTGACCATTAAAAAGTAAGGAAAATATTTTAAGGAGTGCTATAAAACGCCTGTTTACTTTTTCTTATTTCAAACGAAAGGGTTTTCAGAGAACGGCTTAAAACTTCTTTCAAAGAACAAGGACACTGGCCAATTACGCAGAATGGCCTGTGTCAAATTCCGTTTTGAAATATGAAAAACTAAATCGTAAGAACGTTCTTTTCATAAGGACGGAAACAACGCATTTGATAAGAAGGACATCTTATCTTTTACACGGTCGCTGACGCCAGTTCGCATATAATTAAGAGGTGATAAATAGTAGGTCTAATATTAACTAACAAGAGGTACTATCAATGGCTAAATTCCGTTTATCACCTAATTATTCTAAAAGAAACAAATAGTTCCCGATTTACGGTCAAAGAAACAAAATTTCTTACCAAAATACACAGGTTTGTTGCACTTGGGGCAGTTCGGCATGTTTCCGTTCACAAATATATAAGATACGATGATATAAAATTATAAAATTGCGCAAGAGCTTGTGAAGTAGCTAAGTGATCCCTTCCAAGTCTGTTGAGGTAATGCTGTCTTGTTGCAAAGTTCAACTTGACTACAATCAGGATCAGGGGAAAGTGGCAGGCGCAATACTTAGCATACACACGCCCAGGACTATCGAGCTCGTATCGCCACAACGCCACATCCCCCTTCTCTCAAGACGAAGCCCAGTTCGGCAGAAGACGGGCATCTTTTGCCCAAATATGTACATATTATTTCAGCAGGGGAGTCAGCGCTTTGCCTTTTCCCTTAAGTTCGCCTATAAATGGCCATGACGTGCTAGAAAGAAGACCCTCGTAGTGCTTTAGCTGTACATACGTGCTTCAAAAGCCAAGCTAGAGTGTCATGTAAATGCAAGTGAACAAAGGAGCTTCTGATGTGGACAAATGTAATGATGACGGGCAACGTAACACTGAACAAGTGGACTTTTCTTCACACATTATTTTTCCATTCACTTTTTTCTCTTTTTGAAACGAAAAATTGTTATCCACGGCCCTTTCCGGATAAAAATGATGGTGGACATAAGCCATTCCCAGGCAATTCCCACATATGTTTTAAGTAACAAACCCGCACATATTCGGGCCGGTTCTCACCATCCTGCTCTGGGCGCATAGCCTGAAAAACGGAAGAGTTATATGAGAAAACTAACTGACGCAACAACCCATTTCTTTTCTTATAAGATAATTTTCTGTAAGCTAGCTAGTTAGTAAAACATAAAGAAATGCAAAGCAATAAAACATACTTCACAATTCAACCGGAGAACAATAAGACAATAGAAACCAAATACGCCAGTTTCAAGCGCATGCGAAACCGAAAATGCCATTCGGCTCATGGTGAGTGAAAGCAAATAAGACTAACCAAGGACAACATTGTCTCGTATCTGCTTACCTGGGGTGTTATAACCTCCAGGATATCCGGCTCCAAAGTTGGAAGGTGTCGACCCGGGTGTGGAGTTCAAGAATAGCTCAATGTAACGATGCTGCATAGTTTGTTTGTCCTGCATTAACATAGGGGCGTTATACGAGGAAAAAAAGAAGGCGCACGCTTCTTGCAAGTTACCTTAGCCATAGCTTTGAGAGCTTCATCATGACTGTCAAACTCCACGTCTGCTTCCCCAGACGGCCTTCCCGAACTGTCATAAGCTAAGCGAATACCCACTGGTCTGAACGGACGGAAAAACTAAAATTCACAACGTTTCAACACTCTGTACAGCTCAAACCCCAAAAGCATTTACCTCAGCAATATCATCTTCGGTAGCACGGAATGGTAAACCACGCATATGAATGCGATGTCCTGGACCGCCTTCGAAGCGACCACGAACTGGAGCGCCGCGAGAATAATCAGCTCGGCCTCCCCAGTCCTCTACTTAATTACAAAGTTAGTTTCTTCCAAATGCTTTTTACCGAAAACTGAATTACCTTTAACCCGCCCGCGGGCAGCACCGTAGCGATTCATTCCGCCAAAGCGATCACCTCTGTCATACGGAGATGGCCTATTGCTGCCCCCAAACCCACCAACACCTGGACCACCTCGCGGGCCTCCGCGACCACCAATTGCCACGCGCACTTCGCTCAGGCTGCTACGGAAAATCTCGATGTACCTATGGTGAAAAACAGAAGTTAGCAATAGCAAGACTCTTTCCCACGGTGATGCAAAATAGCACGGAAGGAGGGCCACGGAGGAACGCACATATATAAAACCCATATTAATATAATAAAACCAAGAATGTTTGCCAAGTTGTCTTCTTTATTCTTTGTTATTGTTGTAAATGCGAAACGCGTTTGAAGTCACCCTTGTGTTTCCCCAACAAACCGTTTGATCCTGCTTCCCGCCTCCCGTATTCTTCCCGCGCCCAGTACCTGAAGAGCCATTTCCCGCTTTCTTGTGTTGGCGCTCAGTCTCAGCGTACAGTACGACGCCCCTTTTCCCTTGGGGTTCCCTGAAACGGCTAGCTAGGACGTCCCATTAATGACAAAGTTCAAAACATACCCAAAAAATCCACAAAGTAAAATGACATGGAACGTAACATTGTAAGGTTTCACTTAGGCTTTTGGAACCTAAGATCTGATCCCCCAAAAGCTGTGTTACCCACCCGCCTCTCCTTCCCTGTTTTGTAACACGCATCTGACGTCAGGTCTCAAGTAAAGTTCCCCACCTGTGCCCGATTTTTTCCTTGTGTTTAGCCAAAGCCTTCTCCGCCACTTCCTTGCTTACAAACTGAACGTACGCCTCGCCCGAGCTCCGTCCCTGGAAGTCTGTCGTCAAAGTAATGCCGTTCGGGACTATTTCCAGACCTGACCCACAATAATACACAATACTCATCACACTAAGGCCCCTTAACAAAGTATTTTTTAGCACAATTTTCAACAAAAAGATGTTCGAAAACAGTATTAGGAAACACGAAAATCCTACATTTCCAACACAAAAAATCATCCTAGTAAGAAAAGACTATAGAGGAGATAGAGACTGAAAACTACGCTACAGCCAGCTCGACAGGGAAGCTTGGAGCAACGAAAATAAATCAAGAAAGGCTAAACCCCCGAAAGAAAAGGACTTCAGATAACCATTTGTTTTGAAGGCACGCTCAACTGCATGCATACCAAAGCTTGGAGGGTTAGCACTTACCACTGAAAAACATGGCTATTTCTTCCTTCGAACAGCCAAACGGCAATCCTCTCAAGCGAACGCAACCTTCTTCAGGGGCACTGTCCGATACTCCTGAGCGTTTAACAACCCATTCCATTTCGGAGCGCTTGGATCGGAATACTGGAAATTAAGCGCGGAAACTTAATCTGGGACAGTAGCTATTTGAATTTTCTTGCTGATTTACCTTCCACGTACCGGGTTCCCATGTGCTCATTGTGTTTCTGAAGAGCTCGCTCCACGTCTTCGGATGATTCGAGCTCAAGATAACCTTCTCCTGTTGGCCTTCCTTCTTTAGTACTCGTCAAATGAACTCCATTGATTCCACCAAGAATGTGACAATCGCCTAGGATTAGAAAGGTAGAGGACAATCAGTGGTACTACACTGTTACTAGGTGTATAGCCTTACTGAAAAACTGAACGACGTCTTCTTTCGTTGTCGACCAAGGAAGTCCTCTCAAGCGCACAACGAAACCATCTTCCTCTTCCTGCTTCATGTCCTCAATGGTTTTAATTGCATGTGCCATGATAACTGAAATGCGGCGTTCTACGGGTGAAGCTGACAGAAAATTGACCGAGAAAACAGTATCAATATCTAATAAATAGCTCTCTGAATTATAGCTGCGAAGGCTAAAAATATTACATCTACTTTTAAAAACAAGGACTTACCCGATTTCAACAAAAAAGTTCAGCTAACCGGCCAAAACAAAGCATGTAAGCGCGCTAGGCGTCTTCAAGTTTATTACCCTAAGAAGTGAACGACGAATTGAGATTATCCTTGAAAAGTGAACTGCGAATATGGACAGGTACAATATGTGGTACTACCTATGCAGTAGGGGGGAAAAGTTAAGTACCTCAAAAAGTCGACATAAGACAAACTGACCGTCTAAGCGGGGGCCTAATAGTGATTTTTGTAACAAGAACTATCCGAGTTAAATTTGTTGTAGGCAGGACTTTTTAAATTAATAATGCCATAGTTATATGAATGTTTCATCGCATGTGTAAATCACGATCGTGAAAAGACAGAAATAAAAATCGGCATAAAAGTACGATGGTTGTATTTTAGTTGTATTTCTCAAAAAAGACGCTTGTCATACAGAATACGAATGATGAACAGTCCAATGTAGCAATGGAGCAGAAATTTAAAATGGCCTTCCTGGGGGACCTGACGAAAAAAATAATGAAAATTGTTCGTTACACATTAGTTCTGTTGTCACAAAATGTTTGAGCTTACCACCACGCATCATGCCAGGGGGAGGTCCTCTCATTCCTGGTTGGGGCATGGGAGCACCTCGGCCCATCATAGGAGGCATCGGAGGACCACCCATTGGTGGCATACCAGGGCCTCCCATAGGTGGCATGGGCGGAACGCCAGGACGCATACCCATACCAGGTGGACCAGGAGGTCTGACCTGAGGAGGTGCAGACACAGCTGCACCACGCCCAGCTGCCGCAATACCTGGGACCATCATTTGTGGGCTGGGTCCTAAACCGCGAACTGGTCCTTGCAAGCCTACATGAACAGAGGGAGAATATCTAAACAAACTGACGAGAAAGTCCCCCCAAAAAATTCCACATACCCGGAGGAGCAGTGCCAGTGGCACCAACAGGCAAGCCTCGGCCTGCAGCTCGACCCAAGCCTGGTCCAGGGACGGCGCTTGGAATGGGAACTCGGGGAAGACCTTCTTCGGGAGGAGGAGGGCCTTCGACTGTCATTGAAACAATGTTTTCTCCCCTGAGAAGAACGAAACCTAAAACCCGTTTTTCTTCACGTTCTCCGCCAGGCATACCGCGAGCAACTTTGGGCTTTATCCTCCTAAATTCTTCGCAGTCTCCCAAAATCAGGTTCATGTGTTTGTCAAATGCTGATGATGTATGAAAATACGAATTAATACGATATAATTCTGCAACCAACTAAAACAACATAACACAGTTCGTTCTTACTATGGAAAGGCTAACGATACTATATTTAACAGGGAATATTTTAAATGTTCACTTGAAAAGGAACAAATACATTACCTTTGAATGTGCCAATAAAGGTACGAGAATCCTGCAAAACTACCCTCATTCGGTAGTTAAGGTGCTGGACCATCTTGTTGTTTTTGCTGATGGTCTAAATTAAAGAAAACATTTATATTTTAATTCAAAAATTTTACCAACACGAAAAGGTAAACAAACAAAGCTTGGATCCTCTGAGCATTTTACGAACAACGACCAACTAATGGTAATTGTAATTATGAAAAAATGGGACGTATTTCGATTTTGTTTCAAAGCTTACCATTTTAAAGCCGGGATGATGTCTATCGACGCTGATAAACACAGATTTCTCACAGCCAAATCAAAGCAAGCCGGTCAACCGGCCGCCATCAACAAGAGGCGCATACACAAACTATTCCTATGCGTACATTATGCGTATATTTGTAACGGCTTCCGAAAACCGTTTTAATTCCATTACACAAATAACTTAATATATTCTTAATAAGATAGAAATGTATTGTGTTGTATATGTTGATAGGAGATGCTTTAAAACAAGTGATTGAACTCAGGAACACACGCCTTTTTCTGTATCCTGCTCGCGCGTTTTTCAAGTTCTGGATAAAGCCACCTAAAAAATCATACTAAAAAAAATAAAAAATAAAATAAAAAGTGTACAAATGACGAAAAGCGAGGATACACTCAGTAGTGTTCTCCACATGTTACAATTGAAAAATTTCCACAACTTCTCTCCACAAAACAGGAATATACCGGTATTTTTCCTGAAAAGAAAAATGAGTTGGGCGATTCCTTGAGGTTGTCATACGGACTTCCTTTTTTTTAACCACTAGCAGCTAAACGCATATGTGTGAATCACAAAGAAGAAAACTTAGCTTCCTATCGTTACATCACTTGATGTATTTGACTACAACTTTCTGGAAAAGTGGGAAAATTTTCAGGAAGCCACTACCAAAGTTTCCGGAAGGAAATTGACTCAACTTTCAAGGAATATGCAAAATGGCCGCTCCTTTCCTACCTCAAATGCACCCAAAAATTTTTCGGCATCGAAAAAAAAGAGCACATCTTTACAGTCCGGGCTATAAAAGCTCGATGTCTCGGAGTAACTGACGTCACTTGCATAAACAAATTCGTCCTCGAGACCTTTGATCTTACTCTCTCCATATTATCCCAAACACCAGTTGTTACATTTACCATCGGCCTCGTCTTTTCTGTCGAAACCCAAACAACCGCCACCAAAATCCCAGTCCTTTAGTGCTACAACTGCTAGGCCATGCACCGCCAAGTGCTCCGGCGAATCTTACTAATTTTCTTTCAACTTATCACCTGGGCTCATTTCGGTGCTACGATACCAATTCCCAATGCCCAATCTTTTACGAAGTTTAACTTCCCCCGCTCTCCCATCGGCCACCCACCGCCGAGACGACCTCCTTTACCTACCGTTCAGCCAACACCCGACGGCGCAATTCTCGAATCAAATAACTCTCTGTTACCCATAATGGCCGAACATTCCCAGGCGGATTTCAACCACCTTATAAAGACCACAAATTCTTCCGAGGCTAAACCGAACGTATCTGAACCTGCGCCTTATAAAATTGTCTCCCAATCACCCATGTCATTACTCGCACAGGAAAGCCCGGCAAGCATTCATTCAGCGGTAAATATTCGCGTTCGATTATCTACAGGATTATATCCAGTTTTTATTGCATATTAAATAAAATTTTAAAAATCTAGATGGGCTTCCTTCGGAAGTTTGGTTACCTAGAGCAGGGCGATCCAAATTCCGAAGCTTTGTACCAAGAATCTGCCGTGATTGAAGCTATTAAACACATGCAAGTTTTCGGTGGTTTGAATCCCACAGGGAAAATAGACAACGACACCATCAAAGTATTAAATAATGAAACTAAGGTGCTAAAGTTGGGTATTAATAAAGTTCAGTAGCTTATGGCCACGCCCAGATGTGGAAACAAGGACCAGGCTCCTCAAACGTACTCTAGAGTGAAACGTTACGTTATTGGCGGCGCCGGCTGGAACAAGCGCAAAATAACTTACAAGTAACAGGGGTACTTGATTTTTTTTCTCGGGGAATAAAGTTTAATTTAGTTTAGCCAACTATTCCCCCAAATTGGGCAGCTTTGAAGACGCCAGGCACGAAATCCATCGCGCATTCCAAATGTGGAGCCGTTACGCCCACCTCAAATTTGTACCGACCAACGACCCTAACGCGGACATTGTCATTTACTTCGGTCGTGCTTACCACGGAGACTCGTAAACACTACCAACACATAAATTAACAAATAATGCTCTATGATTCATTTTCGAAAAGATATCCCTTCGATGGGCCAGGAATGACCTTAGCACACGCCTATTACCCTTATGAGTTTGGTCATTTTGGAGGTGACGTGCACTTTGATGAAGATGAAGCTTGGATGGTGAATGTCACTGATTCTGACAACGGTATTAACTAACGTATAAACATCTAGACATCAAAATGGCACATGAGCGAAATAACACAATGTAAGTAAGGTCAATAACAAATACCGTATTGAATTGCAGGAGTGGATTTCTTTACGGTGGCTACTCACGAACTGGGGCACAGTTTGGGACTCTCCCATTCGCCTGTATCGGGCTCCATCATGTACCCGTACTACAAGGGTCACCAACCCACCCTGACTTTGGATTACGATGATATTTTGGCGATGTACCAGCTTTACAGTACGACACCCAATTTTGTTTCAAGTTTTTCTCGACTGAGATTTTTTGTGTGTGTTCGAAGTTGCTCGGTACGTACCGGGAGAGGTGGACACAGAGCCTTTTGAGGGAGATACAGAAACCACAACTCCGCGAAGCGAAACTACAACAGCTACTACGACCCGTCCTCGATACACTACAACAACAACAAGGCCTACAACTAAAGCTACCACCACCACTACTACTGCTGATTATGACGACTATGACTTCGGAGAAACACCTTATACAACAGCTAAACCTTTACCATCCCCAACGACTACGACCACTACGGGCGTAACGTACAACGGAGATTACGAAACGGTGGACGAACATAAAAAACGCAATCAGATTCCTGAGCTTTGCGACGGCAATTGGGATGTTGTAACTAGTTTGAGAAGCGAGCTATTTATCTTTAAGGGCTCGGTAATTCTTATTTTATTTGCTAATCAATTCCATCAAAACCAACTAACAGGCTTATCGTATAATGAATTACATATTAGTACGTTTGGCGGTTTTCACAACGTGGACAACTTTACGACCAGTATCCAGTCCATTTCCGGTACTTGTTTTGGAATTTACCTGATTCCGTAAAGAAAATCGATGCCGTTTATGAACGGCGAACTGACGGAAAGATTCTATTTTTTAGCGGTAAGAATAACTGAGACAACATGGATATTTCATTTAAAACATACATTTTAAAGGTAAACATTACTGGATATTTGACGGGGATAAACTGGTGGAATCGCAAAAGCCCCTGACAACCTTGGGATTACCGAAAGAGCTTGATAAACTGGATGCCGCATTCGTGTGGGGCAAGAATGGGAAAACTTATTTTTTCCGCGATAAACTGTATTGGCGTTACGACGAAGTAAACAAAACAATGGAGCGAGGTTATCCTGATAAAATGGACCGCTGGAGAGGCATTCCGTCGCCCATCGATTCAGTTCTGTTGTGGACAGATGGTAACATTTACAATTACGCATCTGGATTAGGTACTCATTTTTTATTGTTGCTTGTAGGTTCTTCTTATTTCTTTAAAGGAAAGCAGTTCTGGAAGTTTGACGATCTTAAAGTAAAAGTTAACCCGAAGTACCCGTGGCCTGCTCCGCAATACTGGGCAGGATGCGAAGAAACGGAGAACGATTTTTACTAAAACTTAAAACTTTATCATTACAAAATGACTGAAAAAATACAACGATAACTTGAAAGCAATTCGGGACTGGCAAACTAAATGTGTGCGACATTCTGATTTGTAGCAATCTTTGGAACTGTTTTTTAAAGTTCTATTCTTTTGTTACTCTTTCCACAGAATGCTGTCAATATTAACGAGAAATAAACAAGCACTGTCTTGTTTTGACTATTCCTCTCGGACTCTTATTGTGATCCAGGAGAAATCAAGGCAATATTTTAGGAAAATGAGTCTACGAGAGGAACATAGTATACCTAGCAGACGTGTTAAAAAACAGCTGTGTAGCTGTACTGTAACATTCGTTCACTACCGTTGCTAGATGTGATGCCCTGAATGTCAAGCGCATTAACAGTTCCTTACGCTTCTCGTCTTTCCTTTAAATGTAACACTCTTTGCTGCGGCAATGCAGAATATCATGACCATGCAGGCAGAAGTATGATTAGATGTCCGAAGCCTTTTGTTTCACAGGCGTTTTGTTCTAACGGAGATTCAGTCGAAGACTTATTTCACCGGACATGGTTTTCCAGACATGGAAGTGTATTATAAATCTCGCCATTCTAGTCCTCGTTGTCGCGACAGCTCGAAACGACCGGTATGTCTTTTGTTAGTCTTTAATCTTTGTTATCGGTTTCGCCTTATTATTTTTCTATTTTTTTTTTAAAAAATGTCTCTCTTGATTGTAATCAGGTTTACCGTACTTCGTATCAACGCTGAATATCAGCGCGAAGTAGACAGCTTGAAAATCTTAGGAAGACACGGAAGCTTGGATTTCTGGACAGGACCTCGCTTAGGAACAAATGATGTCATGGTTAGCCAAAGAATGGTTGCACAGGTTCAAAAGTGGTTGGGAAGGAATCACATTCCTTACACGACAATTATTTCCGACGTCCAAGAGTACGTTTTTAGTATAGAGTGGTTTATTTCTCATTTCTGAGATGCATTGAACAGGTTGGTGAACAAGACTGCCAAGCCTGTTCCATATCGGAAAGCTGAGCTCAAGTCTCCAATCCACAATATGACCTGGGATAACTACCATCGTTTGGCTGACGTATGCTTATATACTAAACGTAACGTACATGCGGTCTTCATGTGAAAACTTTGATAGATACAAGGATTCGCAGCTGCTTTAGCCAAAGCGTATCCTCATAAAGTGGAAGTATCTTCAGCGGGAAAAAGCGCACAAGGTCGCGATCTTACACTAATTAAGCTTGGTAGTGGAGGTGACAATAACAACGTTATTTTTATGGACGGAGGTAATTATGATAAACATAATGTTTCGCTAAATATGGGCATCATGTAATCAGGCATACACGCGCGTGAATGGATTTCTCCCGCTACTGTTACTTGGTTGGTACATGAGTTGGTGGAGAACGATAGATACCATCCCTATTTTCTGAAAAACTTAACTTGGTACATAATGCCAGTTGTGAATCCTGATGGTTACGAATATACTTTCACCCCCAAGGTAAGATTATACCAATAATGTAACGATAATTTCACGAACAGCACTTCAGCTTTACTAGAGAAACTTGCCTTGTAAACTAAATATATGTAGAACCGTCTCTGGCGTAAGAACCGACATCGTACAGAAGGAAGAAGATGTATCGGGGTGGATTTAAACAGGTTTGGTTAGATTTGTTTTTAATGAAAAAGCTCGAAGAATAAGCAAAGATTTCTTGCACTGTAGGAACTTTGGATTCCACTGGAACGGTTTATACGTATTCGTATTGTGAATTATCTCTAACTGGAACTGTCGATTTAGAGGGTGGGTCCAGCGACAGTGCGTGCCAGGAGGATTATCATGGTCCTTATGCCTTTTCCGAACCTGAAGCCAAAGCCCTCCGTGACACTTTATTAAGAATTGCTAACCACACGAAAGTATACTTGACATTTCACTCCTACGGCAACGTAAGTTCTAGGTACAATTCGTAACGAACATTAGTTTAGTTAAGTTCTCTTAACATAGTCCTGGCTATACCCTTGGGGATATACAGAAGAATTACCCGTCGATCACGCTGCTTTGGTACTTGGAAACGGGTAGTGGACGAAAGAGCCCAAAAGTTCGTGCAAAATTTAGGAAAATTTAGTCAATCATTAGGTAGTAAGCTCTAAATGCACATCCGTAGACAGGCGGGGATAAGGGACGTTTAACCCCTAAAAAATTTTTATTTATAATGATGAACATAGACAAAAATTAAATGCCCAACAAAATTGCAAATTGAACACGCCCACCAAAACTTTCAAAACCATTTTTAACCGAAATCCTGGCTATAGTCCTGTCCTGTTAACAGTGCCGTATGCATTTTTTAAAAATTATATCCCCATCTTCTCCAATATGTAACAGAAATTTCGGGGGGAGGGTTAACCCTCTAGTCACCCTGGGTAGTGGGTACGGCCTTGTCTGTTAGTTAAAATTAAGTGGTTTAACATTAAGACGTTAGAAGTAGGGGATTGACACTTTATGGTTAACACTAGATGGTTAGAACTAGGTGGGCTCGTTCGTCCTTTACCCCTGGGAAATGGGACGCCTCTTCCGATAGCTGAACACATTTTTATTGCTAGGACGCTCTAGCTAAGAACGCGACTCGAGCTTTAACTTCTGTTTACGGCACGAATTACACTGTTGGCTCGTCCACCAGGCTCTTTGGTATATTATGCAATAAAATTTTCATTTAATGAACTTGTCATGGTTTCTATAGGATTAGCTAGCGGGGGCTCTGACGATTGGGCTAAGGGCGTTGCCGGAATTCAGTACTCCTACACTGTTGAAATGCGTGATGATAATTACGGCTTTCTATTGCCTCCAAGTGAAATTAAGCCTAACTGTCGTGAAATCTGGGAAGCTGTTAAGGTTATTGCACGAGCTGCTATGAAGTTATAGACTAGTAATTGTCGCACACACAAAAAGTTCTGTAACACTGCTGATTACAAATTGGCTTCCGTGTTTAGTAGCAATTTTTCTTTGACACTGCGGTCATTAACGAGACAACGAAGGACAGCCATAAAATGGGTGAAAACGAATAAATGGCCTACGGTGCAATTTTGGATAACCGACTTGGGTACTTATCTGTTATTCACCCCGTCAATTTCTAGGTTAGATTAGTCATGTTCCAGTTAGGTTAGATGAAGTTAAATGAAGTAATATTTTCACACTAGAGGCGCCTAAAACAAAATAAACGGATGGAAAAGCTGTAATTGTAATGGTAATCTGTGAATCAATTTAATCCTGTTTTTTCTTTTCTTTTTTTTTCTTTTTTTAAAAAGTCGCATTATTTTCGCAAAATTCTACTAATCTTGTTTCGTCTACATCTACTGAAGTTAATTGAAGCAAAATTTTAACTAAGAAAATTTATCCGTTTCGAAAGAAAAAGGCGACTAAAATAGAGCACTAATTTTACGCGATGTATATGAGATAAGGACCCAGATTTGTATGGGAGCGGGCGTGTCACCAGTTGTCATATTTTCCACGGAAAGTGTAGACATATGAACATTACTGAGTTTAAAATCATCATCAACGCTGTAATTGTAACTGACAGAAGATTTTCTCTACCAAAACGCGTTGTCTTTACACGTTTTAAACTGTTCATTAAATAATGCTTCCAGAAAAGTACGGTTGTAGTTTTTGGAATTTTATATTTAAATCTTTTTTAACACATACTAGGCGAGCTTAGTTTTTCGTTCAACTTCTAAAATCTGTGTGATCTGATGGGGTGGCCGGGATCAAACAGTTTTGGATCTTTGAGGTACTGGGGGGCTTTAATGGTAACGGGCATGTATCCAAAATTTTGAGCTTTGCGAATCTCTTCTTTTACTAGTTTGTCTTGCTTGGCACACAAACCTGTGATGTTCCGATCATAGATCTTGCCCGTGAAAGGAGAAACGAACTGGGACAGAAGACGAACGTTTTTATAATCAACTTCTACGTTGTGCTTGCAGAGGATGCATTTCGTAGCCTCTTTTACATACGGATTGGGCATGTCTAGAGGCTAAATGAAGAACACACTCATGAGTACATTACTCTAAGTATCCTGTACGAATTACCATATCCTTATCAGCCGAAATGTCGACTTTGACACCGTCAGTAGCTTCAACGTGAGTTACTGTGGACATCCATTTGCTTTGATGTGCGGTAACTGGCATGTTTCGACTGGTTGCTTTTAGCAAATTGGATCCTATGTGTAAACTATTTTTTAAAATTACCAAAGTACAAATTTCGGTATACCTAAGATTCGAGTTGAAATAGTACGCAACATTGTGAAAGCGTGTTTGCTTTTGTTTATGGAGAAGTTATGGTGCCATTTGAATTGAAACGGCGAACCGCCGTTGGGTGGATAGCAAATTCGTAACTCGCTGTTTGCCATTACTCGAACGCTGGAAAATGGGCCCAAAAATTCGATATGTTCGAGAAACTGTACACTGTATTATAAATTAATTGTCTCTATCAAAGTAATTAAGTCCATTACTGTACCGTATTAAAAGTTAAAAAAAGAATTTTCGAGTTCCTGGCGTTGGGACCACAGTCCTTAGAGACCGGTCCAGACGCAACTAATTCTAAACCCGGATTACAATGCAGTTAGAATTCCCAATATCGTTTTACGCTTCATTTAAATTAAATTCTGAGAATTAAATATCCTTGATTTTTACTCGCTTACTATGAATTGGTTATGCCTGATTAAGGACTTAAATTTTTTTGTTAAAATTTCGAAAACGTGTTTATCACAGCGGAAAGGGCCAGACAAAAGTTGCCATAGCAGTTACTTTTCGATTATGTCAAAGTAACATCTGCAGGCGAAAATATCTCACTTCATTATCATGTCGTTCCATAAACTGTCGTGATACAAATTTTCAATGCTAGCTTAGTATGGCACAGTGATCGTTATAAGCGACAGCTACCCCCACTGCTTTAGTAATTAAAGAACTCACTGAGCGAGAGATTCCTAAAAAAATGGACGCTGAAAAGTACATACTTCCTCTACGACGAACTGTCGCTCCGCTTTACAACTTATTATCATTTTCCGGAGGATTGATACCTTTAACAAGTCCGTCAAGTTCCATTGAAAAAGTCTTCTACCTACGGTACCTCCTCGTTCTGTTTATTGGCATCGGGCTAGTTTCCGTCTATGGCTTTGGGATTCATATCGTGCTGGAAGCTTTGATTCACAACCAAACTGTTCAACAGATTGTTCTGACAGTTGTCAATTATCTTCTCTATCCCACTGCTATAGCAACGCTGGTGACTTTTACACAAAAACGCGTATTAATTTGTAATTTCCTACAAGAATGGAGACAGCTAGAGGAATCGTTAGACTTGCTGTATTCTAATTCAAGAGTTTCTACGAAGAAATATCGGGTGTTAAGCATTTTTATGTGTTGTTACTCTCTAACAGCCACAGCTTGCTTTATCTATTTGCGCGTTGCGTATGCGGAAGAGTTTCCTTCTTTTGCGAGCCATTTTACACGTCCGGGTTCCACCGGATTTTATATTTCTTTTTCAATAGAAATGGCAGTTTACTTTTATGCAGTGTCGCTCGGTATTTTCGGAGAAATTATGTCTTCATACGTGTACCTTCACCTGGCATTCCTGTTTTTCAAGACAGAAAAAGCATTCCTCGAAGATTTACAAACCAACACTAATCTACGTCGGTCCATAACCCGACTAACAGACGAGGACATTACAGTGAAAAATCTCGCAGCAGTTGGAACTGCCTCATTACATTCTGGTGACCCAAAACCACAACAACGCCAACCAATTACTGAACAAAAGCTGACTTCTTACAAGAATATCGTCAACAAAGTATGGGAGCGTACCGAGTACGTCAGCAATCTAATAAACCAAGCCCAATCTCTCTTTGGATTTGTGCTCTTCACTAGCTACGCCACATCGTTTTTTACTTGCTGCTTTGGCGGCTACTTTATCTTCCTAACACTACGATCTCTGAACATCAGTGGTACATCTCCTTTAACTCGATGCCACAACACAAGTCAAATATTTGTAAGTGACCCTATAATCCTGTCGCTAAGTATTAGCGACCAGCTGACTACGTTATGCAAACTAGTCCTAATCACCACCCTGTGCAACACTCTATCGAAACAACTTATCAAAACCAGAAATGTGATTAGTAACGCACTGCATTGTTTTTGGGACGATTTTGAAGCGGAAGATAGATTACTGCTCTCAAACTTTCTGCATCATTTACGCCTGAAGAACTGGTCATCATCGCCCCTAGATTTGTTCAAAATTTCTAGCAGTACTCTGTTATCAATGTACAGTTTGGTTACCACTTACGTTATTGTGCTGCTACAAACTGAGTGTGTTGAAATCTAGCACAGGTGTGAAAAAACCTTATTCTAAAAAATTCTGCGAATATCTGCAGTTCCCCAATTTTTGCCACTGCGATATTCTAAAAATTTTCTTACCATTAACTGTAAGTTATGGCCATGTAAACTTTTGTGGTGACGACAACGAGCGAAGCTCATACCTGAAATAGTAGAATAAAATAAACCTCACTGGAATAGGAATTTGTATTTGCCTTATTTGACATTAACGAAGTCTTTTTGAACATTCTAGGGCAGGGCTGTCCTGTTGAAAGATCTTACAGGTTAGGACAGCTTTCAACAGTTAAATGCAATATGTGTTGAGTCCCTTTTCAGACTTTCATGTTTTTTCATAGTGCTGTACTCAAAATTTCGCAACAGATTCGAGTTAGAAACTTTGACTTGGAATCCATTTACATTTCAGCGTTTAAACAAACATTTCCAAACCCATTTTTTTTACTGATTTAAAAGAAAATAGCAAGTTCATTCCTTGCTGCCAAACAAATTTGGTTCTTGCAAAAACCTCACGGAATTCCTCGAAAAGTTAGCGGAAATTGCGTCAAAGCGAGCTTTTATAGGTACATTTAAAAACCAAATGTGAAAGTACAATTGTCTAGCAGACCGCAGTTCGTGAAAAAAAAAAAAATGGAATCGATCCACTTTTCACGAAAACTGTCACCATTAAGTCAGTCACCATTACGTTAAACGGGAGTGAAACGGTTTTTCAGATTTTTTTTTTGTAATCAAGCGGGTCTTGTCATTATCCGAGGTGCATTTACGTGGGTTCGACTGTATATGTATTGTTCCATCGTAAACAAACCCTGATCAACACAACAAGTTAATGTACTAGGTGAAAGTGGAATTCAGGCTCAAAAGTAAGTGCGAATAATGCTAAAGTCATGCTAGCCCAACTTACAGCGTCAGGACGAAAGCCGCCAAAGTGATCTTTGTTGACTTTCACGCTATCAGAAACTATCCCTCCGTGTTGAAAAGCAAGTTCATGTGTAGCGAAGAGATAACATTTCTTTCCCATTAACACCTCGCTTCCGGTTCCTGTGGAAACCTGCGAAAGATAACAACCCCTGACGTAATAAAAGGACATGTAGTAGCTGGTTTGATTTAGCTCCGTAATATACCCAATATGGCAATAGAAAAGTACACTCTAGCGTTTCAGAGGAACATCGCTCCTCTTTCCAAACTTTTATGCATAACTGGCGGTTTGATTCCCCTAGAATATCCACCATGTAACGCCGGCATAATATTGTACTTGCGATACGCCATGATTGTGGGAGTCGGATTTGGCGTGAGTTTCGTGTACTGTTTCGGTATTTCTGTCGTGGTGAGAGAAATCATCCAAGCTGAGACCGTTCAACAATTCACTCTAACCGTTGTCAAATACCTTACGTATCCTCTGGCTGTTACTACTTTAATGACGTTCACCAGGAGACGTGGAACATACTTTGAGTTTTTGCAAGATTGGATGCGTCTGGAAAGAACTTTGGATGTGGCTTTGGATTTCGATTCCCTGATACCCTCAAAAAAGTACCAGCGAATTTGCCGAATTGGTTGTCTCTATTCTGTCTTTGAAACGGCCACCAACATCTACCTTTGTGTTAAACACGCAGGTCAATTCCCTTCGTTTGCAAGCTTCGTATCAACGGAGGAGTCCATAACATTCAAAGTCTTGTTCAGCGTAGAAATGATTATATATTTCTACGCCGTGGCACTGAGTACTTTTGGAGAATTGGTGGCAAGCTTCGTTTTTCGTCACTTAGCGTTTTCGCTAGTCAAGATTCAGAAAGCTTTCCTAGCTAATATGGAAATCGTGAAAAACAAGAATCTTGCTTCTACGTCAACGAAACTGGAAGGTTCAACCGACATTTTCACCTTCGGAAATGCCAACGAATGTTGTGGTTGTAAGCTCCAAACTGACGCCATACAGAAGACTTACAAGGAAGTTATACGGAAGTTGTGGGATCGCACAGGACATTTAGACCGTCTTGTTAGCCAAACGCAATCGCTTTTCGGACGCGTCCTCCTTGCTAGCTATACCGCGTCTTTCTTCTCGACGTGCTGCATCGGTTACTTTCTTTTCTTAGCTCTTCGGTCCCAAAATTCCAGCGAGACGGTGTGTACGTGCAAAGATGAATTTTTCAGCGACCCTCACATTCTAATGCTCACTATGGTCAACCAGTTTGTTTTAATGTGCAAGCTTGCAATCGTCACCAATTTCTGCAGTAGTTTGCCCAAACAGCTGACAGATACCCAAAGCGTCCTTAGTTATACCTGCAATCAGTACTGGGACGACCTCTCTGGTGAAGAGCATTCATTGTTTCGGGACGTACTGGGTTACTTAAGGCTTAATAACTGGGCGGCTGCGCCGCTTGATTTATTTACCATCTCGACAAGGACGCTACTATCCATGATTAGCCTGATAACAACTTACGTTATTATATTACTGCAAAACCAATGTCAAGAGACGCAAGAATGCACCCAAATGTGTAATTCCACAATTTTTAACTCCACAATGACGTAAAAGTACTCCAAATTGGTATAAATTAATTGTTAAAAATTATAAAAATCTCCCACCCTGTTTTTGCACACCTTTTAAATGGTCCCAAGTACTACAGTTTTATTGCTTATTGTGCACAGTGCAACAACAAAGCAAATAAAAATCAACTTATGTTATATTTTAATGCTACTTACATTTGATTGTAATCTTTAGGAAAACATTGCCACACCTCTTCGAATCCCCAAAGAGAAAAGCTTTAATAATAGTGAATTAAAAAAAAAAGGTTACGAAGGGGAATAAGATAGGGTGTGTTCACGAGGACATCTATAATACTTGTCACTTATTTATTATTTTTCTAGAAGGTGCCCCCAAAATTGGGCTAAGTCTTTAATTTTTTATGCATTTTAATAAAGGTAATGTAATGCACTATTTTTTCCACTGTTGATCTGAGGCCATATCATAAAGGAAAACTGTTCTCCCGTCTTCTACAATACATCGCATTAGCTGTTTGGACTTAAAACAGGAAGAACATACCGCAAATACGAGAACGTAATGGTTTCTCAAGAGTACACTCTCCACTTTGCACGAAATATCGTTCCTCTTACTAAAACAGTGCAAATAACCGGCGCACTACTGCCACTGGAATATCCACTAACTTCCATCGGTGTGCTTTTCTACTTGCGATACGCCTTTGTTCTCTTCATTGGATTCGTTTTGTCCGTGCTTTCCGGTTTCGGGTGTTATTGTGTCACGAAAAACATAAATCGGGGTAATACCATTAAAACAATTGTTCTAGCGGTGGCCAAAAATCTCATGTACCCTCTTGCCATTGTTTCGCTCATCACGTTCACCTGGAAACGTGCATCATTCTCTAAGCTTTTGCATAACTGGAGACAGCTTGAGAAATCGCTAGATCTGCAAAAAATTGGTACCCAAATATCGACGGAATGGTACCAACTAGTTAGTGGGCTTGCTTGTTTCTACATTGTTGGAACCACAACGTACTGCATATATGTTTGTACAGTTTACATGGACAATTTCCCTTCGCTTGCAGAAAACCTCGCGCCCAAGGGCACTACCCTCTTCTTTATCTACTTCTCACTCGAAATGGTAGCCTATTTGTACACAACAATTCTATCTTACTTCGGCGAAGTGCTGAGTACTCTTATATATCGTCACTTCGCTTTCACACTGAACAAAATCCACGAATGTTTTTTGGCAGACTTAGAAAACCTCGCACCACGAAAGAAGGTTCCCAACTTTGTACACCAACATACTTCGCATTCTTCGATGCCCAAATTATTTTCGCCAAAATGTCACTGGGTGCAAAGGAACTTGGGCATAAGTTCTGTCAAGGATGCGCTAAATAGGTTATGGGAGCGTTTAGAGTACCTTAGTCACCTCGTAAATCAAGCACAATCTCTTTTCGGCGGCTTACTCTTCGTTAGCTATTTTGTATCCTTTTTCTCTATTTGCTGTATCAGTTACTTCGTCTTCGTCTCTTTACAAACCCACTCGGCAAACAAAGATTATTTTAGCGACCCATTTATACTCATATTAACAAGTGCTAGCTTACTCCTTATAATATGTAAGCTTGTGACCTTGACGAGTTTCTGCAACAGTTTACCGAAACAATTGGCGGAGTCACAATCTTCTATCAACAACGCCTTGCACCATTACTGGGGAGAAGTTTCAATTGAAGAAAAGCTAATAATATTGAGCTATTCACGTCATTTGCATCTAAAAAACTGGGCCCCAACACCTTTGCATTTGTTCACGATTTCTAACGGTACCCTCTTATCTATGGCAAGCGTAATCACTACATACGTTATCATATTGTTGCAAGCTCAATCTTCGCAATCGAGCAGTACAGCTAACCAAAATTTGAACTGCTCAGCCCCAATTCTTTGTAATGTTATGTAATCATAAATTAGAGAGCCCTGAACGTGTCAAAAATATGTTAAGTAGAAGCGAAACTACAGGATCCTGTACGGAATTTTCAGGTTTCCTACGAACTCCTATACTCACTTTAATCGTTCTGTCACTATTAAAGACGAAAAACTTACTTAAAAAGAACAAAATAAACTTGTAAGTGTTAATTATATGTACGGAAATACACTTGTTGTGCATTTTTATGGTGAATCTAAGAAATTAATAATGGTCACGTGGTCTCATACTAAAATCCCTATTTAGCAACAAGTATCACCGGAGGAAGTTCATGTGTATAGTCACAGCAAGCTGCACAAATTCAAACTAGATGGGTTTACCATACATTGATGTATTGATACTTCGACAGGTTCCATACATACATGTAAGCTTTCATGTACATTACGCACTTCACAGTAATTCGGCAGGTGTTTATGCTAGAAATTGTGCGTTTAAAGAAAGTGAAAAATATAAAACTCACTTTGGTCTTGTACCAGGTCACAAAACTAACCTGAGGACACAAGTTGTCTTCTCTTCTGCGCGAAACCAGGAACAGTAGTCTACAGTAAAAATAGTCTTTGCGATATCCATAGGTGCACACCCTATGTTCCGTGCTAAAGCACGAAAGGTTTTTTGTATTTGTTTAATGTGCCTTGTTTTAGTGGATAGGAATACCACGATAGACAAAATATCCACTATGTTCAATTTCATTGTTACTCAACTGTTAAATTTCGTAGCCTCCCACCGTAATCCTAAAATTCATTATTAGTGACAATGAAATTCCCCGCACCCAGCCTGTATGAGTCAGTCCCTTTTTGATCTCCTTTTGAACCAGACCTATTTCTTCAGCACAAGATTTGATTGTTGTAAAATTAAGTTAAAAATAAATCACTAACAGTGAATGAGTGTAACTTATTGGCCTCTGTATTTCGCTACATCAAAATTAGCTGAAGTGAGCAAATTGCCTTATAAAAACAGAACACTTCCCTGTCGCCGTTAGCGCGATTCTGGCGGCGACATTTCTGGTGCATCGACCGGGAAACTCGACGATCGACACTTTCTCTTCAAACTGTAAGTACGCTTTTTTGCCCATATTTCGTACAATGGCGCTCGCAAAACCACCAACCGAAGAACATCACGATGACTTTTCTGATGACGAAAAAGACGAGTCAAAGGATGTTCACGTTCTACGCAAACTTCGCAGCGAAGCGAAGAAGCGTATGGTCGCTTGTATGAAGCGCATCGACAGCCTTATAATAAATCGTGGCAGCCGTAGTGCACTCGAAGTGCTAAGGCAGCAATTGACCGAAGATCTTAACGAATGCTTGGATCTAAACAAACGATATATCAACGCTCAAGGGCCCGATGAATCCCAAAGAGCGAATTCGGAGGCTTATATGGCGAAAGTCGAGAGAGATGCATTCGCCTCGTTTTTAAGCATCGAACAATATCGTTCTTCGCGAGCCAACGACGCTCCTTCATCCATCGCCTCGTGTGCCGTTAGTACCCGTAGTTCGTACCGATCGTCCGCAGAGGGCAGCATCGCGAGTTTGCCCTCAAGCGTGCGGCGTCGGGAAACCCAACTGCGATTGGCTTCTGCCGAATTACGTCTCCTTCGGTTAAAGGAGGACGCCGTGGAAGAGGAAGCCAGCCGTAAGAGGATAAGGGACATACAGGCACGACTGGAAGAAGAAGAGCATAACGCACAAATCGCGAAAGAGTTAAGATTCCACGAGCGAGAAGTTTCCCAGCTACGCCGCGAAGCGCAGCTGTTTAGCGAAGATGTCGATGAGGCGGCTGAAGAGCCGACGCGCGTCATAAGGCCGGCGACACCACTTTCGAATGCGTCGTTCCGCATACCAGAGAAAGTAGACCAGCGAATCCCCACGAAAACCGAAGAACGTTCCAACAGCCCACTAACTTCCGGTCGTCACGTAGCAACAAACCGCGAAGATGCGTGGATTTTTGAAGACCATGAAANGCATACCAGAGAAAGTAGACCAGCGAATCCCCACGAAAACCGAAGAACGTTCCAACAGCCCACTAACTTCCGGTCGTCACGTAGCAACAAACCGCGAAGATGCGTGGATTTTTGAAGACCATGAAAACCATAGAGGAGTCAACTCGTTCTCCAGTTCAGGACTCCCTAAGGTAAAAATCGCTCCGTTCAACGGAGATCCTCGTCGCTGGACAATGTTTATTTCGAATTTTTGAGCTCTGATACACGAATCGGGCTGTTCAGATGCCCAAAAGCTCGCGTATTTAAGAGAGCTCTTGGACGACAGAGTTAGGGAATCTATCGCAGAGACCTTACACAGTCCGTTCTTGTACAAACGGCTCTTGCAGAACTGCAACGACGATACGGCCACCCACACTTGATTGCTATGTCCTTCATTTCGAAGCTGCTCAATATTCCTCCACTTCGCTCGGAAGATTTCGACGTACTCCGATACTTCGCAAACGCCGTCCACGGCGCCGTTACCTCCCTCGAACATTGTGGGTACCACTCAGACCTACAAGCGAGTGCGACACTCTCACAACTCGTAAACAAATTACCCAAGACCCTAAGAAATAGATGGGGGGAAAGGGTTTTTCGCATACAGCCTCGTGTCGCTGATTTGATTGATTTCGACGCCTGGCTTGATGAACTCGTTTCGAGCCTAGCAATAGTTCAATCAAACGACCAATTTGAAACGAAACCAGAGCCTTTTAAGAAGTCATTAAAGGCTGCAAAACCACCCCAGTCAAGGCATGTCTACGTAACGAGAGAAAAATCCACTCCGAAAACTTGCCAAGTATGCGGTAAAGTAGGGCACAGTATTTCTAATTGTCGAAAATTCATCGCCTTGCAACCGAAAGAGAGAGCCGAAGTAATTAAAGAGAAATCGCTCTGTTTCTCTTGCCTCGAAGAGTCACATCGAAGTCACGAATGTGGTCGAAAGCAGGCATGTTCGGTAGATGGCTGTAAAGAAAGTCATCATCCATTCCTGCACGGCGCACCCCGAGTTTACCCAAATCGGACATCACCAAAGGAGCAGCCAGGTCCCGCTGTCTACCACACGAGACTAGAACCCGGCAAGGTCGTACTCCTTTCAGTATTCCCCGTTAAAATATTGAAAGACGGTAAGTCTCTACGTGTAAACGCCTTGCTCGACACTGGCAGCGAAGTGTCTCTCATTAGAAGAGATGTCGCAAAGAAGCTGTCCTTAACTGGCCCTGAGACAAAGATTCAACTCGAAACGTTTCACGGCAACGACCCCGTTTACGCGTGACAGCAGTTGACTTCGAAGTCTCCTCCCTCGATGGAACTTTCGTCACACAAGTTTCAGGAGCACTCACAGTTCCTAATCTTAACATATCGAGCCGAAGCTACGACCTTCAACGACTTCAAGAGATGCACGATCACTTGAGTAAACTAAAACTACCGAAGATGGAAAACGAGGACGTTTCACTACTCCTAGGCATGGACGTTATCGAAGCTCACGAAACGTTAGCCATATTGAAACCCGAAAGTGGCACTGACGGTCCCAGAGACGTGCAGACAATGTTTGGATGGTGTCTCGTCGGACCCGTCGAGCTAAAGACGCCGAGCCGCATCTCCGTGAGACATGTCCTCAAAATTGGCACGAAGAAATCGGACGACGAACTTCATCAAGCGGTCGAAAGGATGTGGGAAACTGGGAGCTTCGGAGCGCAAGTACCTACGGAAAAGGTACTGTCGGCCGACGATAAGGTTGCGCTCAAGATCCTAGAGAGCACTGTATCTCACAATGGTGAGCGTTACGAAGCAGGACTCTTATGGCGAAGCCCTGAAATCACCCTACCTAACAACCGTAACTCTGCATTACATCGCCTGTTCTCAATGGAGAAAAAATTATGCTTGAGGCCCGAATATGCCAAAATATATGAAGCATCAATCAACGACTACCTAAAGAACGGACACGCTTACCTTGTGCCGACCGAAAGGCAAAACGCAAATGAGAAAAGGGTTTGGTACCTTCCACACCACGCCGTTACAAACCCCAACAAACCCGGCAAATTATGAGTCGTTTTCGATGCAGCAGCCCGCACAGCCGGAGTGTCTCTGAATGACGCGCTACTAAAAGGACCCGATCTCCTCATAAATCTTGCTGCGATACTACTTCGCTTTCGACAAAATCGAATCGGCATTTCCGCCGACATCGAAAAGACGTTCAACCAGGTAATGGTAATCAAAGAAGATCAGCCCGCCTTGCGATTCTTCTGGCGTCGACCTGGCGACACGAATCCTCCCCGCACCTACCAAATGGCCATCCAAATTTTTGGTGCAGCCTCATCTCCAACTACCTGCAATTACGTACTTCGAAAGGCGGCCGAAGACAACAAATACGACTTCCCATTAGTCCCCGAAAAGGTCAACAGACAATTTTACATGGATGACCTGCTAGACTCCGTTGATAGCGAAGAAGAAGCCATTGAAGTAGCGCACCAAGTTTCGTCAGCCCTACTTAGAGGTGGTTTTCGCTTGACGAAGTGGATGTCGTCATCAAAACACGTTCTGAAGGCAATATCGAAATCGGAGCGTGCCTGTCCCGAACTAGATCTCGATTTCGACGAACTCCCCATCGAGAGGGCTCTTGGTCTAAAGTGGCACTGTGAAGCGGACTGTTTCCACTTTCAATTCAAGCCCAAGGGAGAAATCATGACAAAGCGCGAGCTACTCAGCACTGTGGCTTCCATTTTCGATCCTCTTGGTTTTCTAGCCCCTTTCCTACTAACGGCAAAGATCATTCTTCAAGACACCTGGAGTTTGAACATCGAATGGGACGAACAGCTTCCTGAAGAAATTCTGCACCGGATTCATTCCTGGAGTGAAGAGATTAAACTTCTGTCCCACTTAAAAATTCCTCGCTGTATTCGTCCAGCCCAGAATCTCGTCGTAAACGCCCAACTTCACGTCTTTTCTGATGCCTCACAACTGGCCTTCGGAGCAGCTGTTTACGGACGCTTCTTACACGCTGACGGTCAAATTACTGTGAGTCTAATCTTCGCAAAGTCCCGCGTGGCACCAAGGAAAGCACTATGCATCCCGCGACTCGAGCTACAGGGCGCAATTCTCGGCGTTCGAATAGCTACTATGGTTCAGGAAGAGATGACGCTCCCGTTTGCTGAAGTCACCTTTTGGAAAGACGCCGAACTCGTACTGAAATGGATTAATTCGAAAACTTGCAAGTTTCACGTATTCGTCGCTAACCGTGTCGGTGAGATCCTTGAGCATTCGAGCAGAGAGCAATGGCGGTATGTACCGACGTCCCAAAACCCAGCAGACGACTGCAGCAGAGGTTTGGCGGGAGACGTACTACTCGAACCGAACCACCGCTGGCTCGAAGGCCCAAGGTTCTTATATGACGACGAAACTTACTGGCCAACAAGTTCATTCAGCCGCTCCGAACCTAGTAAAGAGGACCCCGAAGTAAAATGGGTGGGGCACCAGGCGATATATTCGGATAGGCCAATCGACGATTTCATTAGTCGCGCGCGTAACTTGGACCTTATTAAAGGTACGATCGCTTATGTCTTGCGGTTTATTCAAGCTCTCAAAGGTCAACGCCCCACAAAGCTAAATCTTACCGTGCATGAAGTGAATCTCGCCATGAGCACCTGCACTCGACTTACCCAAGAAGTCACCTTTTATCAAGAAATCTTGTGCTTAAAAGGCGGCAAACCCATAAGCGCAAGTTCCCGCATCTCGAAATTAAACCCCTTCTTGGACGAAAACGGAATTCTGAGAGCACGAGGGCGATTGGAAAACAGTTCTTTGGAGCCCAGTGTTAAAAATCCGATAATTTTGCCCGACGATTGCTCGTTATCGAAGTTGATAATCGAACAAGCTCATCGGAAACTTCATCACTCGTCAGTAGAACGTACGCTTCACGAGTTACGATTGACGTACTGGATCCTAAAAGGAAGGAAGGCCATTCGTAGTCTTGTTTCAAGATGTCCCATTTGCCGCCGCAATAACGCAAAACCCCTAATTCCACTCATGGCCGCCTTCCCCAGGCATCGACTCCAACCCTTTCTTCCTCCTTTCACGCATTCGGGGGTTGATTATTTCGGGCCATTCCAAGTCACAATTTTAAGACGGACGGTAAAACGATACGGCTGCCTCTTCACATGCTTGGTGACAAGAGCCGTTCATATAGAGGTAGCTCACAGTCTCGATTCCGACTCGTTCCTGCAAGCCTTTAGCCGTTTCTGCGACAGACGAGGGAAACCACAGGTAGTGTATTCGGATAACGGTACGAATTTTGTTGCAGGTGAGCGTGAGCTTCGTGACATGATCACGAAATTGAATGGTGATAAATTTGTGCATTCATTGGCTTTGGATGGCATTGAATGGCATTTTTCCCCTCCTTCGGCGCCACACTTTGGTGGCGTTTGGGAGAGTCTTGTTAAATCCGCGAAGACCGCTCTTAGGAGCGTTCTAAATCAAAGGACGTTGACGGACGAAGTCCTGCTAACCGCCATGACCGGAGTCGAAAGTCTGCTGAACGGGAGACAACTCACGCACGTAGCAGTCGACCCAAACGAGCCAGAAGCCTTGACGCCGAACCATTTCTTGCTGGGACGACCTAATCCACGATTGCCTTCCTATGCTCTCCTGCCCGAAGGAGTCAGGCTAAAGAAGACCTGGCGTACAGGGCAAACGATAGTCGAACACTTCTGGAAGAGGTGGATTCGTGAATACGCCCCGTTCCTCATCGAAAGACGAAAGTGGCTCACTACGAGAAGAAATTTGCTAAAAGATGACGTTGTATTGATTGTGGACCCAAATTCTCCCCGCGGAAGATGGCCGATTGAACGAGTGTTGGATACCTTCCCAGGAAAGGACGTCATCACTCGGACAGCCTTAGTAAGGACAAAATATGGAGAATACGTTCGTCCTGTCGCGAAGATTTGCCTCCTGGAAGCCGCAACCGAAGGTGTTACTGCGACCAGTAACAGGGCCGGCTATGTTCCGTGCTAAAGCACGAAAGGTTTTTTGTATTTGTTTAATGTGCCTTGTTTTAGTGGATAAAAACACCACGATAGACAAAATATCCACTATGTTCAATTTCATTGTTACTCAACTGTTAAATTTCGTAGCCTCCCACCGTAATCCTAAAATTCATTATTAGTGACAATGAAAGTCCCCGCACCCAGCCTGTATGAGTCAGTCCCTTTTTGACCTCCTTTTGAACCAGACCTATTTCTTCAGCACACGATTTGATTGTTGTAAAATTAAGTTAAAAATAAATTATCTAAAGCGAGCAAATTGCCTTATAAAAACAAAACCACTTCCCTGTCGCCGTTAGCGCGATTCTAGCGGCGATAAGTTATAAATAGCGACAAATAGCGACAGTCTCCGATAAGTTAAGATTTCCTAGCTAGGGAACCGACAGAACGAGGGGAAAAATCTCAAAATTTTCCATGGACTAAAAAATGGCTTAAGGGCATTTAACATAGCATCTTCTGATCTTATGTTCTACCTTGGAACACAAGAGTAGAACACAAAGCCAATCATTACTGGATATATAAGTCAACTCACATAACTGGTAGATAACTATCTCATTATAATAAAAAAATTAAAAAAATAGAAAAACAATGAAAGGAGCAATCGCGCTCATCGCTCGCGAAATTTCAAGCGCGCTCGTTCTAGCTGTAATCAGCACATGAAAATTCAACAAGATCTCTCGGATAAACGTGGCTTGCCACACATTGTTATCATACTGTAACTAAAATAGAACCTAGGTCGAGAAAAGAGCGCCATCCCTTTTGTAATGCAAATTTAGAACATCCTTCATTAGAATGTGTTGCTTCCGTACCGCTGCACGTATAACGTAATGAATTTTGCGTACGTCTGCACAATCTAATTTTTAAAACTAACAAGATAGCGAAGGAATAAAAATGCTGCGAAAAAAAACTCTAAAAACGTTACGATCTTTACTTCAATTATTACGACGAATACTCGTCCCTTGCATACAATAATGATTAGCTTTTAAGTAGTTTCTATCAGCTAATTTAAACCAACATAGCCGCTAAGGTACAGTAAAGCGTAAGGAATGAAGCTGGCAAGAGTTTCTTTTAACAAGTGCCGCTCGTATGGTCCGTTCAAGAGCGCTGACGTATTGATTTCTCAGGACAGGCACTAACATTAGTACATTTCACACCTACTCCGCTCAAAGCTGAAACGCATGTAGATGCATACTCTACGTTTTTATGACCACAGAGCAAATGTGTTATTTCTACAAAATGCTTTCTAAATTGTATAGATCGTAAATCACACCAATGTTTTGGCTATTTGTAAGGGCGTTTTGTGTATGGTATTTTTTACAGTAGGCATTTTTTACTAAGACACTAGGAAATCAGGCTACGCTATTAGAAAAAAAGGACTGGATTAAATCGAATAATNGATCGTAAATCACACCAATGTTTTGGCTATTTGTAAGGGCGTTTAGTGTATGGTATTTTTTACAGTAGGCATTTTTTACTAAGACACTAGGAAATCAGGCTACGCTATTAGAAAAAAAGGACTGGATTAAATCGAATAATATGCGAATATATTTGTGCTCATTACCAACTTTTCATGAAGACGACCCAAGGCAGCAATAATTTTGCACTGGCCCTCCTTCGAGGAGACGAAGAAAATCTTCTCCATATGTCTCAGAATGTTCTCATAAAGATCTGTCCAAAAACAAACGTCAGCACCTTCAAATTTCTAACTCCTATCTAATATAGTGCACCAGAATAAAATAAAAAATAAAATTTACCTTCGTATGATGCAAAGATCGCATAAGGCAAAAAACCGACAATTTCGTCAAAATACAGAACCCCACCCTAGTCCACTAAAAATTCTGTTAGGAAATAGTAAACTCTTTCTAACGGAGCTCCGATAATAATCTGAAACTGTAAAATCTTCCTCAAAAGCTCTCTCTCTTGGTTGCCACGTTTTCATACGGATCCTTTTCAATCATTTCTGCAAAATTTCAACATTTTTTTAAAAGAAATATTGGAAAATAAATATNGAACCCCACCCCAGTCCACTAAAAACTCTGTTAGGAAATAGTAAACTCTTTCTAACGGAGCTCCGATAATAATCTGAAACTGTAAAATCTTCCTCAAAAGCTCTCTCTTGGTTGCCACGTTTTTATACGGATCCTTTTCAATCATTTCTGCAAAATTTCAACATTTTTTTAAAAGAAATATTGGAAAATAAATATTTTTAAGCTTGTACAGCGCTTACCGTGAACTAAAGTCATATAAATCCACCGTAAAAGTCTGTTGTACACACCCTGGTCACCAATCCGAGATAAAAGTAATACGCGGTACTCCGAACAGCTCAACAAGGATGCAATTTTATTGGGTAGCGTCACTTGTTCAAACTTGTCAACCAATTCTGCCATGCTGTAAAGAAAAACTACACATGAGACAAAGCCAAAAATTAATAGAATCATGAATCCTAATGTAAAGTAACACTTGTTCTACTTTTGGTTTACGAGTAACTACTTATCATAATTGCTCAAATTTATTTATTTTTTTTTCATTTTTTTTTTACTTTCTAATATGAGATAGGATGACTTGTTTTGTGATGTCTACACGGATAGTCGGTTGGATGTTAACGAATCGGTGGGATGGGATTAAAGAGTTTCGCTTCAGTTTCTTTGACGAAGTGGCATTCATTGGAGCATTCCAGTCGATTGCGTCTTGCTTATCGCCATATATTCGATCAGATACAGCTCTGAGTTCTGCTTCAAAATCGGACTTCAAAGGCGGGAAAGAGGCAGCGATGCTTCTAGAGGAGACCGCTTGCACCACCAGATCCGGACGTACTTCTTTCATACGACTACGTCGTTTCACGTAAATATTGCGGGCTTGAAAAATATCTTTTTGAGAAGCTTACTTTAGAAGAGCCGTAAGATGCGGTACCCAACCGAAACGCTTTATATTGATTAAGACCGTTTCCACGTGCCATCTGCGAATATGGGGCCTTGTTAAGTTGGCAAGCAACTCACATGCTTG